>BGPT01000829.1:132488-179776 GCA_003297045.1 Symbiodinium sp. clade C Y103 | reverse complement strand
GGGAAGTCAGTTGAAGTTTGCCTCTGGCAAACCGATGAACTTCATCCATGCCGTTGATGGCACAGAAACCGCTAGAGGATAAATAGCGTGAATGAAGATGTTGCACTTTTTTCTGAGGGATAGTCCGCAGAGACTCTAAGACGCACCGCAGCGCACTACATCAAGCTTCCAGGTGCCAAGTACAGCACCAGCAGCACCAGAACTGCTGGGAAGCGCCCAGAAGTACATTGATTTACTGAGCCAATTGGATCTGAGGAACCAGTAGGGTCTGCCTTCAGGGTGTTCACGGGATTATTTTGGACATTCGCCGACTCCCAAACACAGGGGTCCCACGTGACTGTCCTAAAGACTTGCCCAACAAATGGCACAAACTTGGGTTGATCTATCCAAAAATTCCCTCTAGTAGGCTGGTTAAGGGTAGCAATTGCGGCAATTGCGTCACAAATCCTTTGTTTGGTGGTCTCATCCCTTGAATCCTCTTCAAGATTCNAAATTCCCTCTAGTAGGCTGGTTAAGGGTAGCAATTGCGGCAATTGCGTCACAAATCCTTTGTTTGGTGGTCTCATCCCTTGAATCCTCTTCAAGATTCTTCAAGCCTCTTCTACCTCAACCCCCTCCAGAACTCCCAGCCTCCGTTGTGCTTCTGAAGGCGCAGGCTATCGCTTCCCCGTTCTCCCATCGCGAACGCCAAAGCGGCAGCAGGCGCAGTCCAGGGCCGTGGTGCCGTAGCAACCGCTGCAGGACTTGTCGCAGGGCAGGCAGCGCCCCACCGAGAGCTCCAGAAACTCGTCGGCTCCACANGGCGCAGTCCAGGGCCGTGGTGCCGTAGCAACCGCTGCAGGACTTGTCGCAGGGCAGGCAGCGCCCCACCGAGAGCTCCAGAAACTCGTCGGCTCCACAGCTGCTGGAGGGGCTGATGGCTTCGGCCCTTAGGCAAATCCTCAGGGAAAATGGGGGGAAGGGGCGACTCCTGGATGAGAATAGGCATGTGGGGTATTTCCACATGAGCCGTGTTCTAAATGTCGTTACATGCCGGCACCAAATAAGGAAATGCTTACGCGACTGCTTGCACTTTGCTTACGCGCGCACAGGTTTGCTTACGCGCGTATCTTGTCTTCCGCGGAGCTTACGCTGGCTTACGCTCACAAGAGTTTTGCTTACGCAACACCCTTACAAGGGGCCCCTTCCTTGACATAAACATAAGGTTTTAGAACGTGGCTCACATGGCAAAACTTGATGAAAACCTTGCCAGGAGTATGTCAAAACATCTCAAAGAAGGAAAACTCAGCAACTCTCAAGCACGCTGAATATCATGCATGGTGAACAGGTGCGCGGCTGACAAGAACTGAACTTACTTCATAGCTTTATAATAGTGCTTTATACTCCTCATCTTCTTAGAGAACTTCTTACATGATAAAGCTTCTGAGCAAAGAGTTGAGCTACTTCAGCGCATCCGTTGGGTCCACAGCCGCGTTCATCTTACTTCACGACGTGCACATGTTTGGATCTGCGAGACAGACCACCCCCAGGCCACAGAATTCCTTGTGCAAGCTACTCAAGAGCGATGCCACAGCAGCACTGCTGAACGCGCGGATTCAGCTATGATCTCCTCAGCATTTTTGAGTTTTCCAAGGATGACTCTCTCTCTCTCTCTCTCACAAATCACAACTAGTCAGTAATAACCTACAACATTGTGTTGGAGCATGCCATCTGGCAAGTGGATTCAACAATTCCAAGACTTGGTTCTTGGCCACATAAGCACAATTCCAGGGATGGTCATACAAGTGCTGGGGCTATAAGAATCTGATTCCAAGGTTTCGCCGCCGCTGTTTTGAAAAAGTCAGCTGCATCTTCTGTTGCGTCGGTTTCATTGACAACACCACATTTCAGAACCTGTCAAAGCAAAATATCAGGTCAGATCATTTCAAACACCTAGAACTAGAATTACATTAGGCACCACTTGCCATCATTATCTATCTATCTATCTATCTATCTATCTATCTAATCTATTCTATTCTATTCTATTCTATTCTATTCTAATCCAATCCAATCTAATCTAATCTAATCTAATCTAATCTAATCTAATCTATCTATCTATCTATCTACTGCCATGGTACCTCCATGTTAGATTCCTGATAGTGCCAAGTGCATCTGCCGGGTGACCTGAGGAATTGAGATATACTGTCCCCATCCCAAGTGTATCCAAGTGCCAGGATTTGATTGGGCTTGATCAAGTAGGTCATCCCCAAAAGGTGGCAGGTTGGTGCTGCCCAAAGTTCAAGTAACAGAGAACTGGATTAGTGTTCGAATCCCTTCCAGAACCAGGCACGGACATGACTGGAACCGTGGCCGAATGCAAGCAACAAGGCCTTACTTGGATTGATTGGGGCAGCTACTCACCTTTTTTTCAGCTTGTGAAATGTCAAAATGTTTCCATGATGCAACTGTATGCAGACAGGAGAAATGGTTGTCACCCTGCCTTTTGTGCCGTGAGATTTGGAATTTTCGTCAAATCTCTCAAACAAATTGAATTCGTTCTCTCTGCCCTCATGATTGGTCTGCTTCGTCCTCTGCTGGTGGGTCACGCAGTGGAATCACAGTCGTACCTTTTCCTCCACACTTTGCCTTTGCAGATGGGGCAATTGGACGTGTCGATCCAGCTGGTATATCAGTTGATGATCCAGCTTCCTCAGACACCATAGGTGGTGGGTGATCATCAGCCACCGTTGCCTCTTCCAAGATTGCCACTTCTCGGGCTCCACGATCCTGCATCCATGTCATCATCTCCAGGTTGAGTCTCTGCATTTTCTCCCCATCCATAATGGGCTGCTATCCACTCATCTGGCATTTCTGATTCCTCCAAACGCTCACCAGGACTGATCCTTCCAGCTTCATAGTAGAAGTGATACCTCCTTCGCCCTCGAAGAAAATCGATGGCACGTTTGCGAACTAGCCACACCACCAAGTTGGATTGCCTTGTGCATGGCAAAGAGCTCCTGGATGGCGCACCAGATTCCCCTGTTCACTGGCAAACTCCGTAAGTAGCTCAGCTTCTTCACGATGTAGTGCTCTACACCTCGAGCCTCCTCTCACAGCATGCTGAACCGGTAGTCGTCGTACTCTTGCCCTTCCAACGACTCGAACATGCTGAAATCTTCATCTGCCAGATCGAGGGACCCATACTCGGTTTCCAAATCCTCTTCTTCTTCTTCCTCTTCTTGCTCTTGTTCATGCTCTTCAGCTTCCATATAGTCTTCTGCTTGGTCATCAGCGTAGCCATGCATAGAGATGCTGTCAACATCAAACTCAAAGTCATAGCCATCGTCGACCACTGATGCTCCAGTTGCCATGTCCTCAGCACCTGTCGTAGCACCAGCTGGCATGTCAATCTCTCCATCATCTTCTCCAGGCTCTGACTCCACATTCTCCTCAATCATCTCATCTGCAACCGCGTTTGTCACCATGCGGATGTACGCCACTTCTGGTTCACCCTCTTGCTCTTCCTGGAACTCATCCTCTTCCTCAGAGTTGGTGTCTTCCAGGTAGATTCCAGTTCTTGCCTGTTCTTGAGCTCTGATCAAACGTCGGTCCCTTGTCTGCCTCATTTGAGTTCGAATCCAGTCCATAGCATCTCTGGTCGCTTCGATTCGAAGATGCATCACATGCATGATCTTTAACAACGTTACGATCACACCCAGCAAAACCACGATCGTGACAACCAAGAAGAAAATAGTCCATGGAGTTGTCATTGAAATAGTCTCCACGGAAATGAAGCACTGAGCATTGCTTTCGAATTGTTCTTGTTGTGGTAGGCCCAAGGCTTCTCCATTTCCAAACAAAAGAGTGCCCACTGTGAGTCTCATGAGCCGCTTCGCCACCTTGTTGAGAAGTGTACTGCTCTGACCCTGTTGAGCATCTGAATGTTCAGAGTGAACAATCTTTCGAATTGCCTGAAGCTGCTCTTTGTTCTCTTTCTTCAAAACTTCCTGCTCAAACTCTGCCGTTCCTAAGTCTCCATCACCATTGGTAAAGCCAAGAAGTCGTAAAAGAAGTCGAACACGACGACCACCCAACACCTTTGTCCCCAGGTCTGACGGGTTTGTGAGGGTGTCCACCCTTCTCAATTGAAGTTCACCTCTTTGTTGCCGTTGTTGAAGCCACAAAAGACGACCATCCAAATGCTTGATGCGAGAAACTCCCTCTCTCATGGCAATTGATATGGATGAGGTGTTGTCTCCCATGACTTTCAGTTCAACTGGACCAAGTACAAGGTGTTGGATAATCGCCTTGAGGAATAGGCCTTCTGAAGCACCACTGACTAGTGCCACATATTCTGCTTTTGTAGAACTCAACGTAATGTGTTTCTGAGTCCGTGAATATCCAAAGATCCAGATACCTCCCAGAAACACCATGCCGCAGCTCGTTGACGATCGAGTCTCTTTCTGGCCATTCCAGTCAGAGTCTGTTGCCACCTCCAACAACCAAATGTTGTCACCATCCACATACTCAGGACCCGTAGCCAAACCAGCTGCTCGATGTCGAAAGCTTCTTGAAGGATTTGTTCCATCCATGCAAAGATGAAAATCTCGGGTGGCATACATGTACCCGATGAGGTTCTTCAATGTTGTCATAGCCCCTCGTGTTGGAGATTGCAATTTCGAAGCCAACTCCTTGATGAGATATTGGACATCAGGTCGATCACCTGAGACATAGAGCAATGTCCCAACACAGGACCTGTAGAGCTTCACCTCATCCTCCGTTTCCAAGGCCACATTGTCAATGATGAAGTCACCTGGAGTGCGACGTTTTCGAACTCCTCCAAGTAAAGTCACCAATCCATCAATGTACTTGTCATTGACCTTGATCCGTGTGGTCCCATCTACTGTCTCAATGCTCCTCTTGAGGAAACTCAAAGTGTCACCCTTCTCCACATTGAGCTTGTAGTGCTGTTTGAGGAATGACTCCACACGCTCCAACTCCTCCTCGATACCTCCCATCACAATGTCGTCGACATGCACCATCAATGTCAACGTCCGTGCACTGTTTGTCCAGATAGTGGGGGATTCCGGGCATTGGAGCAACTCTGCAGCTTGAAGTTTTGACTTGAGGTCATTGAACCATACCGCAGCTCCTTCTCGTTGTCCGGGGAGTACTTTGCCTAGTACCCATTCACGCTCCAATCCCAACTGGCCTGCAAGTTCCTGACTAAGAACCACCTTGACTGATTTTGGTTGATCACACATCACGTAGGCATCTTTGACGTCAGCCACCCTCATTGTCCACTGTTGTAGTTGGCATAGTGCTGGAACCAGGCGCATTGTTGATTGCGTCCCCGTTGGTGCAAAAGTGTCACTCCTGTTGGGGTCAAGCCAATTGAAATCTCTTGCCACCAAACGAGCACGTCTCATCCAAGTGCCCTGCCTGAATCTCCAGTCACACACCATCCTTGTCGTGAGAGTGGGGATCTGGTTGATGTCCTCCTCAGGCTTGGGTCGACGTAGAACACCCATCTCGATGAGTCTCATGATCTCCACATTGGCTGCCTCAGCCTCCACCTCAGCAAGCTCACCTGGTGATAGCTCAGGAGGTTTCTCAGGAAACTCCATGTCCAGGTCACCATCCACCAAGATCTCACCCTGGACAACCATCCTCACTGAAGATTCACCTGCCGGTCGGGCTTCTGATCCTCCCCCAGCAGAACTTGATGCCCTTGCACTCGATGTAGCACCAGTTTCACCAAGACGTGGGATTTTCCTTGGTGATGTCCTTGCCGCTTTGGATGGACTCTGATCCTCCTCTGAAACTACCTGACCACCACGTTTTGGAGAGGTCTCCACATCGCGCTTGTACTCCTTTGGATCATTCACCTCCACCATGAGATCTGCCAAAATGGTGTCATCGTCCATGCTACCAACCTGAGAGGTAGTAGCTGAAGAACTGCTTCATGTTTGCGTAGATGGATCTGAGGCGGCAGGAGTCCCTGCCTGTCTCTGATCTCCACCATCTCCAGCTTGGAGTTCACCTTGTGGTTGTTGTTGCTCTTGACGGTTCTCCAATGCCAGCTGTTGCCTGTCTTGTCGTTCTTGGAGTCGAAGGGGCCCTGCAAGATCCGGGGGTAATGGCACCTCCTCAGTCTTCAGCATAAGAGGAGTACTTTTGGTTCCAATCTGACCAAAAGAAACATTCCATGGCCAAACCCGCACATTGTTGAGGATCGTTGCATCAAACCCCACAGGCATTCTCCTGATGGTCCTCGTCCACCTCAAACCATCAGAGGTTGCCACGATGTGGAAGTCAGCTCTATCCGTCTTTCCAAGCCAAACTGCTGGTCGAACCCTTTCACCAAAGATTGCAAGCTTCCCTTGATACTTCCTGCCAGTGATTTGTTCATATGCAGTTGGGCTCCCATTGTGACGACGGAAATGGGTAATCAACCACCCTGAATGCCTCATAGCCCATTGGAAGATGGGGCCTTGACAGTTGAGCTTCACTCCAGCTCCATCACTCAACCTCCTCATCAGGGTTCGAGCCAATCCTCTCACTGTTTGGATTTCACGTTCAGCACGACCATTGCCTTGACTGTCTCCAGGTCCGCTATGCTCCACCAGTGTTTTGAAACCAAGCTTCTGACGACACTTCTGGATGATGTCCACCAAGAGCCTTGTTGATGGCTCTCCATCAGCTGTCACGATGCATGTCGAGAAGCCACAAGCACCGATGTAGCGGACCACCTGCTCTGCCAAGAACTTTGCATGCCTTCGACTCTTCCCAGGTGTTGGAAGCGCCATCACACTCCTCGTCCAGTCGTCTGTCACGATCAGTGCCATTCCTCCTTTCACATCTCCACCATACAACCTCAGGTCCTCTTTGTCGATCTCCTCAGGCTCTTCTAAACCTCTGGTGTAGCAGAAGTCCATCGACACCACAGGGTATTCAGACTTCCCTTCAGCTCGAATCGAAGTTTGCAGCCTGTGTGGGTCTGAGCGTGCCCTTGCAGCAACGCAGCTCTCACACCACTCAGCGTAGGGCCAATGAGTGAGCTCATGCACCTGTCTCTCCGCTTTTGTTGGCATCCTTGGGATAGCCTGTCCACGTGCATCTCCTCCACCATCAGCAACCTTCTTCCTTTCGAACTCACGCTGAGCTAGCTCCACTGCAAGGTTGTCTGCAAAGTGTCGATGGTACTCCAGCAGCCTTTTCCATGCATCCGCTTTGCTTCTACCTTTGGGCAGGCCGCACATCTTCAGGCCAACCCTCAACTTCGAAAGTGCCATGTTCTTTGCAAACTTCTCACCCTCGATGTCAATCTCTTCAGGGTCTTCCTCCTCCAAACGTTGTGGGACCTCACGATGGAGAGGATCAGCTTCTCCGGCTTCTGGTTGTGGTCCCATGTCTTCATCATCGTCCACCTCATACACACCGTCTTCCAACGTTTTGCCATGCCAACCAAAGCCTTGAGATTCTTTGGCCAGTTCACCCTTGGGCTCATTTGGACGCATGAGAGGTTGAAGAAATGGGTCATCTGAACCAGTATGGATCGTCCCCACCGTGTTCACGTCCTGGGCCTCTTTGTGAAAGAAGCTGACCACAGTTGTCAACTCCCCTTCGCACTCCGGTATGACCCCCTCACTGTTGCTCTCCTCAGCCACCTCCACAACTTCCCAAATTCTGCCCTTGAGCACAATGGTGAGAGGAAAATCGTTTCGGTTGAACTGAGGGTAGGAGTCCTTGTACTGGTTGCTGTTGACCACGACCAGGAACGGTACCTTGCGATCCATGGAGAGATGCCAGCCTGGAACTGTAAGGAGACTGTTCATCATCCCCTCAAAGCTCATGGTGACTTGCCTGACAGTTGGAATGGCTGGCACCTGCACTGCTGACAAATCAGCTCCAACCATTCGAATCTCAGCCTCCAACGCCAAGCTATTGCTTCTGAAACCCACTGACTTGTTGAAATCACCATGAACCAATCTGACACCCACTCCATCACCTTCGACCTTCCATCCACGTTTCAACATCTTTCCCAAGGCCAAAAGTGGATCTGAAACATTTGAGAGTGCAAAGGTTTCTCTGAGCTCCACAACGTTCCCAAAGTCGTCTTCTAAGGTCACCACTGCCTGTCTGAGTGACCCACCTGGCATACGATTTCCTTGTGCATCTCGAAGAACACTCGTCTTGGAAAGAGACTTGCCATAGTTCTTGTAGGACAACGGCAAAACCGACATGTCTGCACCACTATCCAAGATGATGCTGACGTTGTTGCCCATGGTGACTCCTCGAATCACTGCTTGTTCACTGTGACATCCATGGGAAACTTCTCCATCGAATTTCTGGGGATTTGAACCACCATCCAAGTTCTTGCCATAGAGCTCCTTTGGGGCCTTCTTGAAGTCCTCGAAGTAGACCGCCATGTGCTCATTCTTGATGTCAATGCAAATGCACCAATCATCATCGCTGTCGCTGTACGTCATGTCATAGACAACCTCATTGATCATCCGCACATAGGGCTCTTCAGGAGCTTCCTCATCGTCCAGGTTGATGTATGTGATCCTGCGCACAGCTGTTGATGCCGTAGTAGATGGTGAGCCTTGAACTCCCCCTTGATGCTGTCCACTGCTGACACTACCCACCAACGACTGCGTTGCCACTGAAGTCGATGAGTCCTGTGTCACTTGACGTAGGGTGCTTGTAGGACATTCCCTTGACCAATGCCCTCGAGCACCACACAGCTTGCACATATCTCTGGGTAATCCCTTACCCTTTCCTTGGCCATCATTGGACTTCCCATAGTCCTTGCCCTTGCCTTTGTCCTTGCTCTTGGACTTGCCATAGTCCTTGCTCTTGCCTTTGCCCTTGACGTCCTTTCCAAAGCCTTTCGACTTTCCCTTGCTCTTTCCTTTGTTCTTGCCCTTGATGCGGTCAATCTCCATAGGAGTCGATTCATCCACTGGCTGGTCCTTCTTGATGTTCAACTCTCGATAAACCACAGATGAGCTCCAAGAAGTTGTAGTACGTTCATAGGCCAAAACCTTCTCACGCACTGACTGGTAGTCTGAAGTCTCGGACATCTGAAGCTGCAAATGCTGCCTCAAATGAGCTGGAACAACTCGAAGAAGAACTGACAGCTTCGTGTTGTCTGACAACTCCTCTTTTGACACCTGTGCATATTCATCTGCCAAGCGCTCCATCCCAAGGATCTGCTCAAGCACACCCTCCTTCTTAAATGGAGGCAATCCCAGAAACGCCTGAAGCAAAGCTATTGACCTTGCCCTCGTCTTTGGCTGCATCTGCTGTGAAAGGATCCGCCACACCTCCAATCCATTCCTGCCCTCGACACTCCGCAGGATTTTCAAAGGTCGGTGGCGCAGCAATCCCACCAGTATGGAATGAAGTTTCTCTGCCCGCTGGTGCTGGCTCACACTCATGTCAAGAAACTCCATTGGGGCTGTTGCAGCCTCTGCTTCATTCAAATCCTTCTCATACTCCTCCTGGGCATAGATCAGCCAAGATCGGAACGTCAGGCGCCAATCTTGCCACTGGGAATGCTCTTCCTCCAACGTGCTCGGTTGGAAGACCTCAGGGTGTCTTACGACTTTTGAAGCTTCAGAGAACTTATCCTTGCGCTCCTCGGTAAACTTGGCCTTCAGCGCCTGCACCACTTCAGCCACCGCCTCGGCTGATGCCTTAGTGCTCTCCACAAGAGCTTGCACCGCCGCGGCGTCCATCGCCATGACCAAAGCCCCCTTCACGGGAGCTCCGCTACCATGTCTGGTAGCGAAGCAGGGCAGCTACTCACCTTTTGCTTTGGGCACGAAAAGCCTTTCAGCTTGTGAAATGTCAAAATGTTTCCATGATGCAACTGTATGCAGACAGGAGAAATGGTTGTCAAATAAGTATACACTTAGTACACTTGACACATATACACTGTATGTATCATACGCGAGTTGGCTCATCCGGGATATGTTGGTGGTTCACCGGCATCGCAAAATCGCAAAGGCTCCATCCACACAAACCCGTGTCCAAGTCCAAGCTTCGGATCACGCCAGGAAATCCTTGGAGCAACCAAGATACGAAAACAATGACGCCCTTAAAATGGGAAAAGCTGGGGATAACTATGGCCGACCAAAATGTCCAACACATGTGGCTTGGTGGCTCTGTGATGAAAAACTAAATGAATCCGCCAAAAAAGCCCGGATCATTCATGCAGTTCAATACAGTATGTCCTGTTGACAAATTTAATCTTAATCTGGTCGTTTGAAAAAAAAAATCCAGGCCCGTACCCAGGCCCATACCTTTTAAAGATGATGTCCGGCCATCACAAAGTGGTTTGGCCATGTTTGACCAGCTTGGCTGACTCGGGCTGCCTATTGCTTGAAGCTTTGCTATCGCTTTTAGGACCCAATCGGCTTCTGTCACAAACTGGAAATACCCGCTGGTTCACTTTTGAGGCACCCCCGATTTAACATCAAGCCCCAACATTGCCAGATTTTGCCAGTCTCGATAGGATCATCTTCCAGAAACCCATCTTCATGGTTCTGGCCATCAAGTTTTAACCAGCACTTCGGCTACTGTACAGCTCAGTCCCGCGATGAGATGCCTTTGAACCCACCCAGTTGAATCAGCCCAGGATATCAACGGTTTTCCACCCAGCTTCCAAGCTCCAGTAGGCCCAAAAGGGAAAGCTGAGGTGCAGCGATGTTCAATCGTTCGTCGCCGTCCAATGCCAACTCCCAGGAGGAGCTTAACTCTGTCTCACCTCAAAGGTCTGCCAACAGCCACGGCAAGCTGGTTGGACTTGGTTGGTGGTTTGAACATGTTTCAACCGAAAAATGGTGGTCAGGTGGGATCATGATCCCGGATGGAAAAAAAGAGTTTGGACACCAACAATAATAAACAACATTGGTTCAAAATATCTTAGAATCACGGGTCACGTCATACAGTTGGTCATTTGTACAAGTAAGCCATCCAGATTTGGGCACCTATCCATAAGAGCCTGAGCCATGCCTGCTCAGACTGAGATGGCATCCATATGGGATGTTCTGAACGGTACATGGTCTACCTATGTCTACGTATCATGTTTGAGTAGCATGAGCGAGGATCAGGAGTACTGCTGCCTTCGACCAAGCTGGAAATGGAGAACGCCAGGAACCTGGAAGGGACGAGACAAGACCAAACCCAGCGACAAGAGAACAGTAAGGACTAGATTTGAAGGAGCTCCTGTAAATTCAATACCTTTCGGTGGTCTGTTGGGATGCTGTTTCCTTGGTCCACAATCTTAAGTATTTTATTGATTCTCTGTACTTTTATTATCTATTATATGTATCCTTTTTGCGTGAGGTTTCATAAGAATTATATTTGTACCCGTCAAATTCCATGTCAGTTCATCCTTTGTAAGTCGTATCTATGATAAGACTATAAATAATGGATTTATTGCTTTCTTTTGGTCTTATTCTCCTTTATATTTATTATCAATTCTGTAACATTACCAAACAAACATTATTCAGTTATTTACCTTATTTCTGTTTTCGCTGGTATTTTAGTGATTCGTCTTTCTTTAATGTTAATTACACATTTACGATTAAGATTGAATTTGTGAAGACAAAAACACCATTACGCTATATTACACTTCTCTTACTAGTACCTCCGCAAACCTCCTTTTCAATTGCACATTATAGGTGACAAGGGGTGGGGCAGAAAGCATTGGCCGCCACTTTCGAATCGGCTTTCCTCTCCGCAAAATACAGTACATCATTCCCACATTTCCCACCTCCATGGATTCCTTGCGAGGTCCTGCCTCCACCAAGCGGCAGTAGCTGTTCCCAAAACCGCCATGACCTGTTTACGCGGCGGGCGGTTTCCGTTGGAACNTCCATGGATTCCTTGCGAGGTCCTGCCTCCACCAAGCGGCAGTAGCTGTTCCCAAAACCGCCATGACCTGTTTACGCGGCGGGCGGTTTCCGTTGGAACATGGGTTTCTGTTCGGGACAACACCCGAAATGAGGAGAATTTGAGGGTCACAAATATGGTNCCATGACCTGTTTACGCGGCGGGCGGTTTCCGTTGGAACATGGGTTTCTGTTCGGGACAACACCCGAAATGAGGAGAATTTGAGGGTCACAAATATGGTGGACTTTTGATATGACATCCCCAATGTCATATCACCTTCCAGTCTATAAGACTAGGACTGATTAAGTGGCGCTCGTCTTTCGGCAATCACTCGATCATGCTCCCTGCAAGCATTCGTGCCTGTTCCTGCCACCACCATTGTGTGCTGATGGAAGCCGCAAGACATGGCCCCATGGATACACTCGAATCGTCAGCTCCAGTGGCTGAGTTTTTGGATCAAGTAGGATGCAATCATCTGGGGACCACAAACGTCCAAACAGGATGTAGGACAAAGATCTCGAATTCATACATCAACGTCAATGAAATGACAGCTTGTTGCATGAAGCTTGAGCAAAGATCCATCGGCTATTTCAGGACTCAACAGCATCACTCAACGGCTCATAATCAGCGATGCGAGTTTGTTTATCCAAGTTNTATTATATTATATTATATTGCATTATATTATATTAAAATATATTATATTATATTATATTATATTATATTATATTATATTATATTATATTATATTATATTATATTATATTATATTATATTGTATTATATCATATTATATCATATCAAATCATATTATATTATATTATATTATATTATATTTTATTGTATTATATTATATTATATTATATTATATTGTATTATATCATATTATATCAAATCAAATCATATTGTATTATATTATATTATATTGTATTATATCATATTATATCATATCAAATCATATTATATTATATTATATCATATCATTTCATATCATATCATATTATATTATATTATATTACATTATACTATAGTATATTACACTATATTGTAAGAATATATAGTAACATATTAGAATAAATTATTATAACATTATATTACCATAATTATTATAACATTATATATAGTATTGAGATGTATTGAGTATGTAGTACAATACTTGTGGAAGGCGGCACATGCCAGTGCAAAACAAAGTAAACATGCAAAACACTGTAAAGTCGAACATCTGGAGAAACTGTAAAAGTATCGTTGCATTTCTTGGCAAGTACAGCCAATCAGGCCACCATTCCCGCTGCCAAGGAGTGCCCAATGCCCCTGTTTGTGAAAGAATTAAACCAAATCTCTTTGGAGCTGAACAACAAATTTCACCTCAAAACCAGAAACAGCCCCGTCTCCGCCACTTCCACCTTTTGAATCCTTCGAATTAATGCGCCGGTATGCTGCAAAGGTCTGCAAAGCATCAGGAGACGGTGAGAGCGGTTTTGTATGGTTTTGTGGTGTAAGTTTCGAACGGTCATTTCTCAGTTTGCCTTTGCATCTGGTTGTGATGCCTGAAACATCCGTCAACCCACCACCTCCAAAAGCATCAGCAGCTGATGGTATCTAGGGCCATCAAACTATGGGTCATTGCCCACTTCAATAATTCATTAATTGGGAGTGCTCGGTGGTTCATGATGTACGAAGCAATGATTGACTTTACAAACATCCCTTCCAAATCTCAGCCAAGATCACAACCCCTCCACAGGTTCATAATCATGTCCATCTATCTACAGTGACTACAGCAGTAGCATTTCAAACAAATACATCGACAATGAATCATGAGCTGGCCTAGACATAAATATATTGAGCATCTCCGCCCCGCAAATCCTTTGCATGGAAGGCAAGTCTGCTGTCAGGACGGTTGCGGAGTGAAAAGTTCGCGAAACCTCCGTTGCGCGAACATAACTATGGCTGTTTGGGAGCTCTTTTAAGCAGGTTTTCAAGTACAGGTTTCAGCATGTTTTCTCATCCTGTGGACTTGTTACTTGTTCCAGTATTGAAATATATTGAAATCTCACAATTTGTTCCGACCATTTCTATCAATCAGTTTGGGATGCTCCGTGACTCTCGACTGGCGCTTCCATGATTTTCTTTTTGCGTGACAAACTTGTTCCGTTGTGCAATGAAAATGCCAGGATCAAAGGCAACCCTTTCAGTAACTTTATCCCCACCGTCACTATCACCAA
Organism: Symbiodinium sp. clade C Y103; assembly: GCA_003297045.1. NCBI lineage: Eukaryota > Dinophyceae > Suessiales > Symbiodiniaceae > Cladocopium > Cladocopium sp. clade C. Next base: position 165,672 of record BGPT01000829.1, on the reverse strand, counting down.
AATTCCCAAAATGATCATCATCATCATCATCATCATCATCATGATCATCATCATCATGATCATCATCATGATGATCATCATCATCATCATCATGATCATCATCATGATCATCATCATGATCATGATCACCATGATCGTGATCATGATCATGATCATGATCATCATCATCATCATCATCATGATCATCATCATGATCATCATCATGATCGTCATCATGATCATCATCATCATCATCATCATCATCATCATCATCATCATCATCATCATCATCATCATCATCATCATCATCATCATGATCATGATCATCATCATCATCATCATCATCATCATCATCATCATCATCATCATCATCATCATCATCATCATCATCATCATCATCATCATCGATCAGTGAATGCCCAAGAATGTGTTCACCCCTTTAATTCACCCCAAGCTTGCAACCATGGAGCAAAATTGTCAACTGGTCTATCAGCCGCGAGCGCACAGCTCGATTCACTGCATCAAAACCANAAAATTGTCAACTGGTCTATCAGCCGCGAGCGCACAGCTCGATTCACTGCATCAAAACCAGTGGTGTTGAGGATGATCTGCTTAATCATATCCTGTCCCAGACTGCACAGCAAGCAGAAGTTGAGAAAACTGGGAACACTACCGCTGGGATTCCCTGGGCATGAAATAAATGCACAAGTAAGAGGCGAATGCCGCCTCTAAAATCCTTAAGTTTCACAAGGAACCTTCACCGCTTTGGCTTCTGCTTGCCTCGTCTTTCTCAGATCCCGCCCTTGCATGCCGAACATTGAGGGCATCCACGGCGCCAGTCAGCACTCTGATCCTTGTCACTCCGTCAAATCAACTGAAGCAGCTCAAGCACATGGAAAAACCGTTCCAATCAATGGCAGCCATTCTAATCAGATTTTGTTAGATTCACATCTGAAATCTGGGCATTGATTGGCACCGTTTTGATCTGACATTTGGTGGAGTTTGGTGGTGCTTGCTTGGGTTGGCGAGTCGCCTGCCCGCTTCCATAGCCTCCCGGAAAAAGGTCTCAGCCGTGTTCGGGAGTATGATGTTCATCGGTATCTCCTGTGCGATGCACACCTCATTCCATGTTCAGGACGGTGGTTGTTTTGTGTTGGGCCGTTTTGCCACCTGGCCCNGGGAGTATGATGTTCATCGGTATCTCCTGTGCGATGCACACCTCATTCCATGTTCAGGACGGTGGTTGTTTTGTGTTGGGCCGTTTTGCCACCTGGCCCTTTTGCCTGCAGCTCGCTGTTTATATCTTTAAAAATCAGCGAAAAAGACACGACATGTACTACTGTAGGTATGATCAAAACTTAAGACCTTGGAAAATCTTGGAAACAGAANCTCGCTGTTTATATCTTTAAAAATCAGCGAAAAAGACACGACATGTACTACTGTAGGTATGATCAAAACTTAAGACCTTGGAAAATCTTGGAAACAGAATGTGTCGGTCATCTTTTGGTAGTAACCATATCTCATGTTTGGGTACGCATGTTTGGGTACGCCAAGTTTGACCCAAATGCACGTGCGCCCACGTGATTCTGGTACAGAAAATGCTCAAAATCCAAGGCAGCGACGTAGCTTTCGAAGATGCACCAAGCCCTCGTCACATAGGTTGGCTGCCTAATTTGGGTGTCGTGGGAACCGCCGCTCAACATTTGTTCATGGCCCTTTGCCGAACTTACAACCGCAAATCGAAGAAAGAGGTACTTAGAGACTGAATGTTCTGTGGCATGTGATGGACAAGTTCGGAAGTACATATAAGGTGCCTGTTCCCACATTTTATATACAAGCGTATTCTGCTACTTTCACTCACACAGTCACAGTGACATGATGTCACATGTCGCGCACTTACATATCTTCCCTCAGATAAGCCCCTGACACGATGGTATCGAGCAGCACCAGCATGCGTCCCGCTTCCACCAGATGGGATTCAAAGATTTCTTTCAGTTCATCACTTCCCGTTTGAGTCGCCTATGCAGAGCCAAAGGACTAAGACGCTGGTCTTGATAATGCATACACCGCATATGATTTGTGCAACCCATCTGCTGTTCCTTGCCCATCGGCAAAGCCATGAAACTGTGAATGAGAAATATGCGTGAAACTGAAACAGGAACAGAAAAGGAATCGTAATAAGTGCCGTTTCTTCCCTTTGAGCCTCTTCTTTGATCCGATACTGGTTGTTACAGAAGAAGCACATCCACAAAAAGACGTTCTGTGGATCTTCGTTGGACTTTTGCAGCCATCGCTCAATGGCACTGACGACGTTGTTCAAGGAATATGCCCAGCACCATGAAACAAAGTGCGTGACCTTTCCTCAGCCAATGCAGAACATATGGATCCAAAATGTCAGCACTGGATGAAGGCTCGAAGCCTGCTTGAAATCATCTGCTGTCGGCCTATAGATCGTGATATGCTGCCATCCAGCCATCCCTGCATGATCACAGTGAAACCAAGTGAACCAAGTGACCGCTGTGTGCATCTTCCAATGCATCCACAATACTGCAATTGGGCCTCCCGTCTCTGGGACATGTCCTGTTGTAGCCCATGCCTTGTCAACGCAGTTGCCCAGCTATTCAGATGCACATACAATCCAAAAGAATACAAAAGACACAGCTTAAAAGGCGCTTCAATGCGAAACAACATGCACTTTGCCGAGACTGCAGTCGAAGTCAAAGGACCGGCCGACCCGTGTGCCAAGTTTGGGCAGATCTTGTAGAAATCTGGATTCTCATCGCTGGTCACTCCTGAGCAGCATGGTTTAAGCCAGGTAAAAGCACTCCAAAACCGAAACGGAACGCATATGTCTATATACATGTTCAATCATGTTCACACATGTTTATATAAAGTTTCCATGTCAAGGTGCTGCGAGCCAAAGGTGGAAAGACGTCCACCAAATACTTGGCTGCCAACCCTAACGTGGGCATCTCGGGTGGCAGCTCTGCGCAAGCTGGGCATATGTGCACCTGGTCAACACCATCGTTGTCAGAACAGTTTGGACGGATTTTGACATTGACTATTTGCAGTTTTCTGATGTTCTCCGTTTCGACTTCCACTCGAAGCCAGTTGCGACACCTGGTGCTGCGGGCAGTACCAGTGCTTTCCAGCAGCTCGAAAGCGTGAGCACGACATGCATCCTTAGTCTTTGGAAACACAACTCTTGGCAACTGCTGCAAATCTGACTGCTTGCCAAAATTGCATGTCAAATGTCAATGTCCACAGCGACCAAGCGCCGACCAAGGCTGCAAAGTACAATAGTTGTGTTCTTCTCAAACAACTTATATGTCATATATCTTTGTAAGCGTGTGATCTTTGCAAAACAGCCGAGCTGTGAATATCGTGAAGGGACTGTGAACCGATTGGACCTTGCATGACGTAGCCAGGTTTGGGGTCTAATATTATGATCTACCAAGTTGCCCAGATATTAAGTTCCAAGAGATAGAGACAAATAAGATCAAATAAGCACAGGTCAGTGCAGAACAAGGCGGTGTACGCTGTTGAAGCATGTTGTGAAGTTGATCTCTAGGATACGGTGTTGAGATGTGCCAGTTCACATGTTGCTTGCTATCTCACTAAATCTCACTATATTGGAATATAGTGGGAACATGGCGGACCAAAGGCTGTTTGAAGCACAGCATCTGTAGCCATCACCCTCCGAGTCCGTGAGCTCCATGTCGTGCTGATTTTCGACTTGGCATTTTGGAGTGCAAACCCACCTGGGCCACACTGCGACATGCACGGGTCACAACGTGGGCTGAGCGTAGCGAACTGGGGGCTGTTACTTCCAAAACTCATGTCATGCAGTTCTTCTCGCTTTTCTATAGGTTTGATTCTTCCAATTCTTCTTTCACATCTGGTTCCACAATGTTCCACATGTTTCCTATAATTACATGATTATGCTTTATGTATCTTTATGTAGTGTATCGTGCTCAGGTCTCTGGATTCGCCTGAAGTGTTGCCAAGCAGGATGGGGATGCCCCGTTCTCCACCACACCACATTCCTGGAGTCTTGGGAAAGCTTGGGACAAAATGGTAAAGCACTGAGATAAAAGATTTTCAGCAAGACCAAAAGCAAGTATCGGTACCGATGCAGAGTGGGTAAGCATGGATGGTTTCATATGCACATACTCAACGGGAAAACAAACTTGCGACAAATGCAGTCAGTTATCTTCCCAGGCAAAATGTCGGAGTTGCCCTGGTTGAAACTGAAATTCGCGACCTCTCAATTCAAAAGCGGTCTCTCTCACCTTAGAAAGCCAACATGGCATTTGAGCCATGCACTTTGAAGGTCCAGCTGCCAGGGCACGTCCATCACCCCCAATGGCCCAATGAGCCCAATAAAATATTGAAGTTTAAACATGGCAATGGATTACAGTACCCACCTACAAATGCCGTTGTCCAGTGCCAGTGCTAGAGGGCAATCCATGATGATCTTGGGAAGACACAGAAAGCTTCTGGACTTTTCCCCGAGGCCATTCTGCAGTCATCCTGCCAAAGCCAAGATGGACGGGCAGCGGCAACAAGATACAGCACCGCAACGGGCACCCTGACCAAATGAAATTTATCCATACTTATCTCATCTTATCTCTGAAGCGTCAAAAGCCTCGAAAGCTCCCAACTCCCAACATCCAAGAAAGTGGGCTCAAAGTGTCCTGGACTCCCAGGTGAAAATGAGAGGCTTCACTGACCGTGCAAAGGGTGGCAGGATGGCCAGCGGATTTGGGACTTGAGGCTCTGCTTCGGCACCTGGCAGTCAGGTGAGACAATGCTGGCAGGCAAATTTAAACAACAAAAAAGTAAGAATGTATATTTATATGCTATTATATGTACATTATTATACAATTGTATATATATATATATATATATGTATATTATATAATGTCAATCCCAAACGGAAAGACCATGTCAACCCTCTGGTTGGTTTAATTCGTGGTTCATGTTTGCAATAATAGCAATTTATCACTTTTTAAAAAAGAGAAGGCAGAGCGGGACCCCTCCCCTATTTGATCAAGCACACTTCAAGAAGGGTCTATCAATCCATGGCTAGAATATGTTCAAAACTACTAAGTATATACCAAGAACAACACTATATCAATCCCACATCCATGCGCCTCAGCTCTCATGTCTGGTTTCTTCTTCAACCACATGGCTCAATGCCAGCAACAGCTTCCATCCCAAGCATTCCAAAACATGTTTGATGGCAACGTGATTTCGCACGCTGTTGTTCACCAGACCCTGGCATTGGACGCCTCGGAGCTGGCGGAGCTTGGCCCGGTAGCAACAAATGCCCAGGACGGCACAAAGACAAGCTGTCAGCAACGGCAGCACCACCGCAGCCACCAGCCTTGAAGAAAAGGACGATGTATATAAACAAAACATTTGCAAGTCAGCAGACTTCACCAGTTTCATGAGGTCCACACATCCGTACACATGCAAAAGAAGTTGTTCGTGTTTATTCATTAGCTACATGTTCTTTAGTCGAAAAATGTGTACATGTGTGTATATATATATAATATTATATATATATATATCTTTCAGCAAGAGCCTCCGCCCTTTTACAGGAAAGTTGCAATCCAGTCGAATCATCTTCACTTGGTAATCCAGTCGAATCTTCTTCACTTGATGCGCTAGCAGGGTCCAAGAACGGCTCAATGGACTGGACATTTGATATCCACGGTTTCTTCAAGATATCCAAATCGATCGCAGCAGTTGTGGTCAAGGATTGCTGTTCCTCATTCAAGAGACCAAAACAGCTGACTAGGACGTGTCACGAAAATGCAATGAAGCGAACTGCACCCGCACCCATCTGCTCCGGATTCACATCTGACAGAAACAAGTCCACCCATCCACTGTTCGCACACGTGGGTGAACTTCAAGCAGTTGATCTAACAGTGCAAATGTGCCTCGTCAGAAAATTTGAGTCAAGTGTATGCCCTTGGGAGATCTATTCAAGACATTCCAAGACTAGGAAAGACGGCAGTGGAACAACCTCCGACTCCATATAGATTATTATATTCTCATAAAATGAAGGGGAGGTCCAGCCAGTCATATTTGAGAAACAAGACGGTACAACACAGCTACAAGGGTTGCCGAGCATCTACTTCCAAATGTGACCTCAGAGCATGTTGAACATACAGGGATGCATGTGGATCGTGCGGTTGCGAAGTGGCAACGTGTGTGGAGAAACGTCAGAACTTTCCCTGAGTGATTCATCTCTGGTGCCTGTGACATGCAAGAAACCGATCTTATCTGTCTTCATGTTAGCGAACCTGCAAATACGGTACAAACATGTACAATCTATCCATGTCCCGCAAGCTTTTTGCAGGAATTTCACTATAAGCATGATGCCAACAATAATGTTTGGCAACCACAACCTTTTGAAATCAGCCGAGAAACACTGGAAATGCCGCTAGTACCTGTTCCGCGCTTGTGCTGGATGTTGTGCTAGCCCTGGTGGTTGATCTTTTCCGTGATGTTGTGCTGGTCGATGCTGTGGTTGATGACATTGTGCTGATGCTGCTGGTTGATGGTGTCGTTGATGTTATCGTGGCTGAGGCTGTCGTTGCCGATAGTGTGCTGGTGCTGGTTGATACTGTCCTCGATGTTGTCCTGGTTGATGCTTTCGTTGTTGATGGTGTGCTGGTTCTGGTCGATACCGTTCTTGATGTTGTCCTGGCTGATGTTTTGGTAGTTGACCTTGTGCTGGATACTGTCCTTGACATCGTCCTGGTCGATGCAGTCGTTGATGATCTTGTTCTGGTGATGCTAGTTGACGTCTCCGTTGATGACGCTGTGGTGATGCTGCTGGTGGATGCCGTCGTTGATGTTGTCCAGCTGGAAGTTGAGGTGCTGGACAGCACGCAGCACGTGCTGTTGCCACCACTCTTCTGAGAGGGACTTCGCACGTAGCCAGCTGGACATGTTACCTGGCTGCACTCTACCTCAGCAAAATGGAGGGTGTTCCGGCCGGCCAATGCTCTTTTGACGGCTTTGGGATCATCTGCTTTCTTCCCATGCAGATTGGTGTGGTGCTCATGCATTTCATGCCATTTCATAACCTGTGGGCACAATGTGTGATCTCACCCCCCTTCATTTTGACAGGGTCACACCGCATGATGTGTGTATACATGTGAACAACACGGATGAATCCTTCCCATGTTTCAAAATGAAGAGAAAAAACGGCAACATTGTACAAGTACAATGGATGGACTTCCCTGCTAAAATCTCCCAAACATTTAAAAAAACAGACAGAAGCTGGTATCTTTTCTGCTTTTGAACGTTCCTGACAACAGCTGAAGAAGCTGACCCGAAGATTCCGAATTGGGTTCTCCGACTGCCTCCGCTCAACCTTCAACCCGGTCACTCGGAATTTCATCAAAAAGATGTCAATTCCACCAGCATGACGTTGGCCATCGAGGGAGCTGGATGTAGTCCCAGCCACCCAGGCATCCTGACCTGTCGTATCGACCTGCGCAAGGTGGTAAGGGCTGTGTAGAGGCCCATAGGTGCTCATGGAAACTGAAGGAAACATGTGAGACACAGTGAGACACCCACTGTAGCAACTGCATGCCCTGCTGTATCGGACGGGACGAAAACATACGAAAGCGAAAAATCAACTAAAATCGACTCATATAAAGTCTGACAAAGTATTCGGAAATTTCATATCTTCGAAGGCTGACAATGCTGCTCTGGCCGAGACTTGCACATCTTGGGTTGGAAGAGTTTTCCGTTAAATGCTGCTGTGTTTAGGTACACTGCTCACCTGCAATGTTTTATTCATTCCTGCCATAGACACTCAAGGGCTCTCATCAGATCTCATCAGTACATTACATTGTGTAAAACGAGCGGATTATCCAAAATTTCAACCATTACTTCACAAAGAAGACAGTGTATAATGCCGAACTCTATCAGAGTGATCCAGAGCGATGGTAAGAGATTCTCAGGGTTTTATTTGAGGGGTGGCTTTGGAATATTCATTTATGCTGTTGGCAGGGCCTGCCGTCGGTCTTCAGGATATTCATGAACTGCAAACAGTCAAGACATGATCTCACTGTGTCGATTCAGTCCGGCCTAGTCTAAGGTCATCGCTCGAGTCGGGATATCAGCTTCACGTCATGCCACTCCACATGAATCAGAACATCGACCCCGTAACTAGTTCAGAAGTTTCCCTCCAGAAAAAAAATAAAAACAAAAACAAACTTCAAAAAGAAATGACCTCACACCCGATCGCCTGCAGGGCCATAGCGCGGTCATCACCCTCACCACCGTGCATGTGGGTCCACTGGTGGACACCCTGGGCATCGAATTTCATGAGAAAGACATCATAGCTGCCCGCATTGGAGTGTCCATCAAGGGAACCATCCGCGTGGCCAGCCACCCAGGCATGGCTGTTCTCATCGACCTGTGCAATTGGTCATCAGAGCTGTGTTTTTTGGTTTTATGGGGCCCATACTACACACTACACAAAGGCTTTGCAGGGGACTGCACGGCAGCATTCCAGCAGGACGGTTCGCGGAGGGGTGCCTAAGCGGAGGGCACACAAACTGGAAGGTAGGCTTCGCGGAGGCTACGCAACGCTGCTCAGCTGGGTTTTCCAGTTCCACGCAGATGCGTATGGAAACTTAACAATGACATGGAGGGAGAAACCAACCTCAGCACTGATGGTGAAACTGTTTTTGTGTATGTTTGATGGTTTACTCGAAACGGGATCATCATCAAATATACATTTCATTCAGGGTCGTGCTTCACTGCACAAAATTGACGCTCATGATGCAATGTCGCACATTGTCCCAGCAGTGTTTGCCAATGTCCCAGCAGTGCTTGCCAATGTTGCTGCTACAATCCAACCCTTGCAAGGCTGTTGTTGCTGTTGTTGTTGCTAAATCTGGCAGGTCTGAAAAGAACCAAGCGGGGACAGAGACCCTGACCAGCAGAGGGGGAGTTGTTCACATGAACGTTTCATTTGATTGGCAGTCGTAGGCCCTCCTTCATCCTCCTTCCAAAGTTTTGCTAAAGAAAAAAAAGTAGCAGAAAATAGTTAACGTGTTAAGCGGTCTCTCGACAGTCAAAACTGAAGGGACTCAATTTTTTGTGGGATTCTGTATTCTTGTGTGAATTGAAGGATGTTTTCTTTGTTTCCCGGTCCTGGAAGAATTGTTTTCATTGTTCCTTGAGCATTCTGGAATTCAACTCTCTTTGCGCGGCCTTTGCAGCATTTTGGAGCTGAAAATTCTTATTGGTAAGGCATTCGCAGGGTTTTGTTCTATGCAGTACCAACACGTGTCCAAGGAGACGTTTTATTTGTATGGTCGAAGGGAGTTTAGAAGCTAAACCTTCCGACAATATGGACAGATGGAAAAGCACAGGCATGAGGAAAGTCAGACGATGAAGAAGGTCAGAAGAGAGAAGATAAGAGATGAGAAAGTCAGAAGAGAAGACATGCAGGTGTGCGAAAAGGTAGGAAAGTCGCGAAACACTGTGTTTTTCCAATGTTTTGTGGCTCTGGAGGGTCGAAAAGTAGGCTCGCTAAAGCGGCGGNGAAAAGGTAGGAAAGTCGCGAAACACTGTGTTTTTCCAATGTTTTGTGGCTCTGGAGGGTCGAAAAGTAGGCTCGCTAAAGCGGCGGGCGCGGAGACATGTCGGCAGATCAGAGATGAAAAGTTGCACGCGGTTGTGGCGCGAAGCCCATTTGGAAGTAAAAAGTGTTAAAACACCTCAGCTTCGGATCACTTTTGGAAGTTGAGGTGTGGAAAAAGTGCACGGCGTTGTGGCGCGAAGCACATTTGGAAGTGAAAAGTGTTAAAAACTGTCAGGTTCGGAGCACTTTTGGAAGTTGCGATGTCGAAAAAGTGCACGGCGCTGTGGCGCGAAGCACATGTGGAAGTGAAAATCGTAAAAGACTGAGGGTCTCGGAGCAATTTCGGATGTCCAGACGTCGTTTTGTGTGGCCGGCGCAAGGGATTCTGCACCTGGTCAAAAGTGAGCTAAACGTGTGGGTTTTGTAGCACTTGCAAAAACGATGGCAGGCGTGGGACATTTGAAGAGGATTTCCACAGATGCATTTTTCGTGGCAGGCGCAGTACAAGAGGCATCTTCAGCAGAGATGATCGGAGGTCAGGGCGCAGATTTCCTGAGAGGGGTTGCATTTTGGAGTATCAGATCATCAGCTATGCTAAGATGATTTTTCGTGACAGGTGCAGCACTTTGTATGACCTAGAGAAATGGCATGGAAAAATCGCAAAACGCATTGGTACGAGGCCGTCACCTGCACACTCAGCGTTCCATTCTTGAAGGAAGCCTCGCAGAATTGCTTCGTTTTTGATGTTGTCAACTTGGAAAATGGAGCAAGTCTCGCAGATTTCCTTCGTTTCGGAATGTCACACTACAACTACAACTACAACTGCAACTGCAACTACTACAACTACAACAACTACACCACAACAGCCACTAGTACAACAACTACAACTACACAACAACTACAACAACAACTACAACAACAACTTTAACTACATGACAACTACAAGTACAACTGCAACAGCTACAACTACTACAACTACTACAGCTACTACAACTACAACTGCAACTACAACTTCAACTACATGACAACTACAACTACAAATACTACTACTACATGACAACTACAACTACAACTACAACAACTACAACTACACCTACAACTTCAGCTACATGACAACTACAACTACAACAGCTACAACAACTAGAACAACTAGAACAACTAGAACAACTACAACTACTACAACAACTACAACAACTACAACAACTACAACAACTACAACCAGAACAACCACTACAACCACAACTACAACAACTACAACTACAACTTCCATTCCATGACAACTACAACTACAACAACTATAGCAACTAGAACAACTACAACAGTTACAACAACTACAACAACTACAACTACAACTACATTACAACTACAACTACAACCACACTAACTACTACAACTACACTACACGACACTGCACTGCACTACAAATACAACTACAACTACATTACAACTATAACCACAACTACATCTACAACTACAACCACAACTACAATTACGGCCACAACCACAACAACACTGCGCTGCCTCCAACCACTTGTCGGTCCATCAGTGGGTTCGCTCTGCCATCCATCAGTCACAGCAACGAACCTCTCCTATAGGCACCGCCTTGTGCGGTACTACTGGTAATTCCAACTTGCTGCAAGTAAAAATTCTCAACCGCATGGTATTTGCAGCGTTGGGCAGTTGAACTCTGTTCTTCCCAGTGTGTTTGCAACATTTTGGGGCTGACATATAATACCATTTTCACGGTTCCTGCCTTCACAAACATTTGTTTCGAACATGTTCAAGCCTGAATCTCTCACTGTCACTCTTACAAACCTAAATTTCTTGTACATCTTATCATTATCGGCAGGTGGTTGGTGTTTGCTGCATTTTGGGATAAATGTCTGTTCCTGTTTTTGTTGGATGTTGTATGCTGTTTCAATGATTCCGTTGTTTGCACATAGAGGGCGGTGAAATGTCTGTTTTGACGGCCAACGGAATTCTAGGAAAGAAATTTCCGTGTTACAGAGATTTGAAAGCAAAACAAACCACCGCCCCACGACAGACAACCATCTCACAGTTCACTTTCATAACAAACCCATCTCACAACTATTCACAACTTCCTGTCGCAACAAACTACCATCTCACACGTCACTGCCGCAAAAACCCACCATCATCCCACTATCTCAATATTCCCTTTCAATATCTTTCAACTCCCTTTCATAGCAAAACCACCATTTCACAAGTCAAAACCACCATCTCACAAGGTACTTTCACGACAAAACAACCCTCTGACTTTTGAAGGAAGCCAAGAAAGATGTGATTTTCATAAACTCTACGAGTAACATCTTCCAACGTCCATAATTTTTGGAGGAAGACCCACAGGAAGAAAGTTCGTTTCTATAACTTCAAGATCTTCAAGTTGCATTTCTGGGAGGAAATTTCCCACGCAATTGCTTCTGAAAGAAAGCGGACGCACGAAATCCCATGCTTTGCAAGACGGCACGGTCACGCATCAGTCTTGGATCATTTTCAGATGTTTCTGGGAGCATGCTCCGACAGGCCGCGCGTCGGAACTGAGGTTTAATTGTTTAATATTGCTTTGCCGTTGTTGCAGTCTATTTCACAACTCAGTGCCAGCAAATTGCATTGGAGTGTCTGCGTCAATGTTGCCCAATTCTGCAGTCGTGCGCAATAGTTCTATTGTGCTTTGAAACCCTGCCCTGGCACATCGCATTGGAATGGCTGCGTCAACGTTACCTCTTGCTGCAGATGCTGACACTGATACCTCTGCCTTTTCTGAACCTCGACAAACTGCCGAAGCTCAGCGCGAATGCAAAGCCTTGAGAGTCAGGTACTGGAACAGATACGAAGTCAGTGCAGATGATTCCAGGTGAATGTCTTGACGCAAGAGGCACGGACTTGCTTCTTGACACTTGACCCTGCTGATCTTTAGAGCATGGCAGAATTTTGCACTGGCATGGCGCCTGACGCGCTATGTGTTGCCACATGCCGGAAAAGTTCACGAACAAAAGACAGGTTTGAAGTCTCACATTCGAACTGGGTTGGTGTCTGAGTTTGCGAAGCGGGAAAGAGAAGTTCTTGAAGCTGTATATTCATATCGCCGTTGTGGACATGATTCTGCTCGATTTGTAGGCCACGCAGCGGAAGCTTGCAAGTTGGACTCACGCTATGTGGATTTTGCTACTCACCTGACAAATCTGACAAGCAGGGAAATATGTAATATACATGTGTATATATATATATATATATTTGTGTATATCTTATGAAGTGAAGTGAATATCCAAATTTTGAATCAATCAAAATCATACCAACTTGGGTGCCCCACTGTACAAGTATCAGGGCGAATGCCGGACATTGAATCAAACCAAGTCGTATTAACGCAGACATGCTGACATCGCGGTATATGGCGGTCTCAGATTTCATATCTTTGTGGAGTGACAATCTTGCCCTAGCTGAAACTTAAGCACACCTTAAGCGCTGGTTCTGTTGGCATCCTCCGCTCACATGCAATGCTTGTTTCAGTCTGAACACAGATTCTCATCATGTCCAATCAGTGAAACAGGTACACACGTGCGAACAACCGAAAGCAGGGAAAAACGATTTTGGCCAAACATATCCATTGCATGCACACTCTGCAACAGCCGGAACCAACCCGTGCGAAGGCGGGACTGAAACTGTTCAAGGTGAGGCCACGCATGGACGCTACTAGCAGGGTCTCCGGTAAAGGTCACATGGGGATCATGATATCAACCATTGTCAATCTGTAGTCACTGCATTCAATGCACTTCCCTTCCTCATGTCCACCCACTGCTGCTCCAACCGCTACGACTGCTACGAGTACTGTTACTTACTGCTACTGCTACTGCTTGCCGTAGTGGTAGTATCGAATGAAGATTCTTGCTGTGGATCAGAGTGTCATTGCAGTGGTATTGTTGTGGTATTATTGGCGGTGGTGGCACCAGTGCGGTAGTAGAATTATTTGTGGTGGTGGTGCTATGGTGGTGCTATGGTGGTGCTATGGTGGTGCTATGGTGGTGATGGCGGTGATGGTGGTGGTGGCGGCCCGTGAATAGTAAAGCGAAAGTGTCTCTTCTAATTGTTTTTTTTAATGTTGCATGAACCATATGTCACCTACCGGATGATGAAAGCACTCAACTTCAACACCCAACATATGTGCATATATATATATATATAACATATACAATAACATATAAATAACATATAAATAACATAAAAATGACATACAAATAACATACAAATAAGATTAAATATATATATATATAGACATTTCATATAAACTATAGATAAATAAGATGTAAATAACATGTAAATAACATGTAAAGAAAGTATAACATATAATAGTTAACATACAAATAACATGTAAATTACATATAAATAATGCATCAACAAAATAAGAATTAATAAGATATCATATATTTATATGCATAAAAACAACTAAAACATATGAATAATATCCAAAAAAAATCTCAAATGATAAATATACGGTAGAGAGCGAGAGAGAGAGAGAGAGAGAGAGTAGGCAGCCAAACAAATGTACCAACATATTCCAAACACCGTGTTGGGGTGAGAGAATCTGTCAACGGCCCGAATGTGTCGATTTAGTCTAAAGACATCGCTCAAACTTCCATGAGATACGGAATCACCTTAAAAGAGGAGGAACCCACAACAGGTTGATCCACAGCATGGACCCCGTATGAGTTCAGAAACTTTGCTGGAAAATGTTCCCAAACAGAAGACGTCGCACCCAATCCGCCTGTAGGGCAAAAGCCTTATCCCGGCCCACACCACCGTGCACACGAGTCCACTGATGGACACCATGGGCATTGAATTTCATTAGAAACATGTCATCGATGCCCGCATTGGAGTGTCCATCCAGGACCGAGCTCTCTGTGTAGCCAGCCAGCCAGGCATCGCCCTCGGCATTCACCTGTGGACACCAAATCGACAACTGCTTGCCCAACTGTATCAGGACGTGACCAAGCAATCCAATGAACTCAAATGAAAACACCTTTAATCAGCGAAAGTGGTGTAAAAATTCACATCCTTGTGGCCTGACACTGCACCAGCAGAGAATCGCAAGTCTGAAGGTACAACATGTTTTGCAATGAATGCTGGTTGTGTCAGGGCACACTGCTCACGTCATTGATTTGCTTCAGAGCAGACATAGACGATAAATTAGCTAGAAATATTAGCCAACAGCTGCATGAACAAACTGTTCATCTTATACAGCAAACCAAAACGCATGTGCACACGTACCATGAATACTTAGATGTGTATGCATTCAAATTGTATAGTATAAATTAGTCTGATATGTATGGTCACGGGCCTCACTAGGGCCTATCTTTTGAGATCTCAATGAAATCACTTAACTCAATGTGTACCAGTTAATAGATATAGCCGCATGATATAGCTGTGTATAAAGAATGTAAAATACGGTGATAAATTACATATGTTGTATTTAATACATAGATACAATCTGAAGGAAAAAGAAACAAAGGCCAAGAAACGGTGGCTGAAATTTTGCCAAATGTTGGTTCAAAAAAGGACTATGAAAAACACAGAGAACAGCAAAAACACTTTTTAAAAAAATAGTTTGAGACTCTATAAGGACGGCCACATGAAAACAACAAGAAAAAACCTTGTTTTTAAAAAATATTCTGAGACTCTTGGCTGGCCCCCCCCCATCCCTCAGACCTTTGGATTTTTTGTTTTATTCTTGTTTTCTCGAGGTTTTTGTGGGTTTCTTCTTGGGGCCCTCCAAGGAGCCTCGAAATATGGTTTTTCTCGAGGCTTTTTGTGTTCTCTCTTAAGGTTGTCTCCCTTCAAAAATGAACCATGCTTTTGGTGGACTTTACCAGCCAGACTGGTCTATGTATTACACCTCATGGTATGATAAAGGTATCTGTATTCAAGGTATACTAAAGGTATATTTAAAAGCAGCAGATCAAATGATATCTGAATGATATATCAAGTGGGAAACAAAAGGTAAATGCATGGTATATCAAAGGTATATTAAATGGCGGTATTTAAAATGCATGCTAAAGGTATATTCAAAAAATGACCAATAAGATGGTATGTCAGAGGGATATTAAAGGTAGACTAATTAGAGTGATATTAAAGGTATACTAAATATATATTGAAGGTGTATTAGATGCTGTTGAAAAGGCATATAAAAGCTGTGCTAAAGGTATTTTTATGGTCAATCAAATGGTACATTGAAGATATATTGAAAGTAAATATTAAATTGTATACTAAAGGTATATGATGTGGTATACTAACGGTACATAAAATGGTGCATTAAAGGTATAATGGCATACTCAAGGTATATTAATTTTATATTAAATGGTATACTAAAGATATCAATATCAAAGATATATAAACTCATGGCAAATCAAATGGTATACTAAAAGTATATCAAAGGTGCAATACTGGTATAATAAAGGTATGCTAAGGTTACATTGAATGGTATATTGAAGGAATAGTACATGGCACATCAAAGGTCTATGTATTAAAGGTATATGCAACAAGGTCTACTAAAGGTATATTCAAGGTTTATCAAAAAGGTATATTTCAAAGGTATATTGAAGGTGTATTAGATGGTACTTAAGAGGCATATAAAAAGTATATCAAAGATATGTTCAGGGTCAATAAAATGATGTAGCAGAGGTATATTAAGTATGTGTTAATGGTAAATTAAACAATATAGTATATTAAATGGTAAACTAAACGTGGATAAAATTGTAGATTTAAGGTAGACTAAGGTATATTGAATGGTAAATTGGATTATATATGAAAGGTACACTAAAGGTATATCAAAGGTATGTTCATGGTATATCCAATGATTTACTAAAGGTTAAGTGGTGAAGGTACATCAAATAAAAAATATGGTTTCTAAAAGGTATGTTAACAACATATTAAATGGTATTTGAAAGATATCTTAAAGGTATATTCATGTATATAATGGTATATGTCATGGTTAACTAAAGATATTTTCAATTGTATTTATATTAAAGGTACATTAATGGTATATGAAATGGTAAACTAACGTGATATTAAATGGTACATCAAAGGTATAAGGAGCTTCGAATGTGTGTGACTGCAGTTTTTTAAACCTACTGTACACCAAAAACTATACCTCCTTGCTCCAGCAATCCGTTGGTCTCATGCACCCCTATATATCATCTAACACATCATGATACATGTTCAATATGTGTATATTTATGTTATATATCATATATGGTGGTTGATCTAAATTCTTTCATCTGGAACGGCCATTCTTCGCGCAACTAGATTTAACTTTCGCGAAACTTGTGCGAACTCCATGTCTATCTTCACCATTGTCCAAATGATCATAGATTATTTCATGATAGCCTAGTAAACATGCCGCTAGCATCACAGAATCCGTTCTCAGGAGAGATTTTTGCTTGTTTGGTAAAGATTGAATTACATTGTAAGGCTTCCTGGGTCCCCCCCTTCAAAATGCACTTTCACTTTGGCCGCTCTTTCGCGTAACTTTCCCGGAACTTTTGCGAAGATATCCGCGTAGGTTCTATACTGTACAGTGTACAATGTGATGATTCATCATAATATTTTGCGAAACTTTGACGAAATAAGCTTTGTTTCGTGAGCTCGAAAAAAGACTTTTGCGAGTGTTCAAGACACAACATGAAAGCTCGTCGCAGCCATAATTCTTTACAAGGACTTTTCATCAACCACTGTGTAGACCTTGTCTACTGATGTATACTCAGCATAGTGTCTATGCTATATGTATACTATGTAAACACCAGCACAAATGTGCCAGCATGCACCAAAGAAACCTAAACCGTGTGAATGCGAGAGACTCGCTCAAGTGGGCATGCAGTTGAAAGTCAATTGTTCCAAGCTTTGAGGCCCATGAACGCTGTTTGTACGGCCCCAAGTCAGTCTCGGAACCATCTGTCTTGGCCAGGAGAGGTCAACGGGGTTTACTGACATGAGTGCAAGACTTTCAAGACAGGATCCCAATCTGTCGATTTAGTCTAGAGACATCGCTCAAACTTCCATCAGATACGGGATATCACCTTAATATAGGCACCCAACAGGCTGATCCATTTGCCACTCCACATGACTCAGTATGATTCGGACCACCGACCCCGCAAGGAGTTCGGAAGCTTTGCCCCACGGTAAAATAAAAAACAAAGGATGACGCACCCCATCAGCCTGCAAGGCAATAGGTCTGTCTATTTCCTCGCCACCGCGCACACGAGTCCACTGATGGACACCCTGGGCATCGAATTTCATCAGAAAGACATCCAATTTCGTGCCCCTTTGACGGTGTTGTCCATCCAGGTGGAAGCTGCTTGTGTAGCCAGCCACCCAGGCATTGCCCTTGGCATCCACCTTCGCACACCAAATCAACAAATGCATGCCCCACTGTATAGTATTGACTACCTACTGGATTCGCTGGGGGTGTGAGCGATAGATTCTCAAGTTCCCAAGTCAGTCTGGGAACCATCCATCTTAGCTAGGATAGGTCAATAGGGTTTTCGTCAGCTCAAGACATGCTCCCGATCTGTAATTTTAGAGCTTATCCTACAGTCATCGCTTGAACTTGCAAGAGATACAGGGTATCAGCCTTGTGAAGGCACACAACAAATTGATCCATTTAATCAAATTGCAATGCCACACGCACGACTTCTGAAGCTTTGCTCCATGGAAGAACTTTACACCCCATCCGCCTGTAGTGAATTAGCGTAGTCATCATACCGATCACCGCGTTGGCGGGTCCACTGGTGGACACCCTGGGCATCGAACTTCATGAGAAACATGTCAACCCAGCCCGCATTCGTGTGTCCATCAAGGGAGCTTCTTGTAGAGCCAGCCACCCAGGCATTGCCGTTGGCATCCACCTGCGCACAGCAAATCCACAACTGCATGCCCCACAAGTTCCAAGTTCCAAGTGGGTCTCCAGTCAACCATTGTGGACATGATCCCGATCTCTTGATAATTTAGTCTAAAGTCTAAAGTCATCACTCGAGCTTCCACGAGAGAGGGGGTATTGACCTTGTAAAGGCACCAAACAGGTTGACCCCAAAATACCCCAAATGGTGATGCCAATCCACATGACTCGCAACATCGACCCCCTGAAGAGTTCTGAAGCTTTCCTCTACGGAACAGCCCTAAAACAAAAGACGTTGCACCCCGTCCACCTGCAGGGCAAAAGCCTCATCCCAGCCCTCACCACCGCGCTGGCGGGCCCACTGGTGCACACCCTGTGCGTTGAATTTCATGAGAACGATGTCTGACCCACCAGCATTTGTGTGTCCATCCAGTCTGGAATCCAGGGAGTTTCTTGTAGAGCCAGCCACCCAGGCGTGGCCAGCTGCGTCTACCTACGCAAAACAGTGCTCCAGAGATGCACATGGAAACTGAAAGAAAAACTCAGGGAGAAACAACTCAAACAGGAAACCCATCAGAAGTAAAGATGTGACGATTACACCAAATTGACAACTGCATGCCCCACTGTTTAAGGACAAACAAAGACAACAACTTTGAGCATGCAATCTTCTGGTTCAGATGTCTTGTTGACTGACAACCCTGCTCTTGCAGAGACTTGCACACAGATCAATCTACAAAGCAGATCAAAGTACAGGTGCTTGCTATGTTTGTGTGCGCTGCTTGCTTCAGTGCAGATATGGATTCTCGATCCATGTAATCAAATCTCACCCGTATGGCATGTGCAGTTAACAACAAAGAATTATCAAATCAAACAGTTTACTCTCTCACGCCCACAACCTATCTATCTACACTATACTAATACACTACAGTACTTGACACTTGACACAGGTACATTTATCTACCTACTAGTACCAGATTCACTGGGGGTGTGAGCGATAGATTTTCAAGTTCCCAAGTCAGTCTGGGAACCATCCATCTTTGCCAGGAGAGGTCAATAGTGTTTTCGTCAGCTCAAGACATGATCCCGATCTGTTGATAATTGAGTCTAAAGATGTCTGAAGTCTAAAGTCATCGTTCAAACTTTGACGGGATATGAGATAGCGACCTAGTAGGCACCCAACAGATTGATCCACTTACATGGTGAGACTACTCCACATGAATCCCAACATGAACCCTGTAAAGAGGTCTGAAGCATTGCTCCATGGAAAATGTCACAAGATATCACAAGAAAAACAACGTCGCACCCCATCTGCCTGAAGGGCCTGAGCATAGTCAGACTCCTCCGCACCGAACAAGCGGGTCCACTGATGGACACCCTGGACATTGAATTTCATGAGAAAAACGTCAGATCTGCCCGCGTTGGTCTGTCCATCAAGCCTGTCATACGTATAGCCAGCTACCCAGGCGCTGCCCTTGGCATCCACCTGCGATACTGGTCAACGGGAAAGATTGCAGTAAAAGTAAAAATGAAATATGACACCAAATCAATGGCCATGTGTCACACTCTCTCCGTGTTTTCCACTAGGAGGTTGGTGTCCTCTGCTCAACTGCAGTGCTTGCTTCAGTCTAGTATTCGACTCTTGATGGTTCTCATCAAATCTCATCAGGAATACAAG
The DNA here is from genome assembly GCA_003297045.1 of Symbiodinium sp. clade C Y103. Lineage (NCBI taxonomy): Eukaryota > Dinophyceae > Suessiales > Symbiodiniaceae > Cladocopium > Cladocopium sp. clade C. The sequence continues at coordinate 145,494 of BGPT01000829.1, read as the reverse complement.
ATCCTGAAATTCTGAAAACACATAATATGTAAAGCGCACAATGATCGCAAATGACCAAAAGTGACCAAAAGGTTGAACTTCTACCACGATTCAAAGTGCCGGAGGGGTCACAGACTTTTCCATGGTCTTAATTTAGCTCAATCTCATGGCTCAAACTACTGGCATGTCAACCTCCGCAAATTGTGGAACAACGGAACATCGAAAGGACTTCTCTAAGGTTTCGTCTTTCCATGGAAAAAACAAAAAATCAAAAATGGCGTCGACACCGGTCCGCCTGCAAGGCGCGAGCCTCATCATTGAACTGACTGCCGCGCTGGCTGGTCCACTGGTGGACGACTTGAGATGCAACTGGCAGAATCAAAAGGGACAGCCAAGGCATTGCCATGGCTTGAGTTGCCCCAACACCTTGTGACCGGACACGCTGTCAGAAACTAAACATGGCATCCGCCCATCACAAAACTTCACGAACTTGAGGATAACATAGGGCAACAGTTTCATGAGCTTGCTGTGGGATGAATCAGAGAAAATGATGGCTTGAAGATGCTTGGAATATCTTGGAATATTCTTCCAAATCCAATATCGAAGTGTCCAGGCCGCAAAACCACTATCCTCTGTGACCCGTCCAGGCATACATGATGCCACTTGCCTTCTTCCCATGTGCGAAACCTTTGGCCTACCTGTGATCCAAAAACTTCCCACCACAGATCAAAACGAGCTACAAGTCCTAGGATGATCATCTACGACTCTGATCCACTTTGTAGTTACCATGATTCCTAAATTCTGCATATGACAAATTGGAAGGTCCGGGCACACCTCAGCTGATGCTGCATGGATAGTCATACTTACCCAGCTCCTTCTAGAGGCAATGCTCAAGAATGGATTGGTTCAAACCACATCATCACCACAAAAATCCAACGAAGGGCACTGACATGCACTCAGAAATCATATGAAAAAGGTGGAAACGAGAGTCCATGTACGGCCCCTAAAAATGGGCTCACATCATGACCCTTGATGCTTGGAAAGACAAAATGGCCATTGTGGGTCGTGATCTCTCCATTTTAGTGCCTTCTAAAACTTGGGAACACCCAAACTCCGGTGTATCCATTGTATATCTCATTGGGAAAATTCCAAGTTGGGGTAACCCAATTTTTTGAACACATACCCTTCTTTTTGGTTCAACCTATTCATCCTATTCGTGTTGGGTCCTTCCTGAAGTTCACCATCATGTTCACTGCTGATATCCCTCGTTGATAGTTGGTCCCGTGCTTTTATTGTTTCAATCCCAATTTGCGTGGAAGAGACTTGGAGGGAATGTGGAGCTGGGATCTGTACAGTTCCCTTGGAACAAATGTGTTTCTTCACTAAATAAGGCCTGAAAGCCGGTGGGTGTCAATTCATCCCAAAAACTAGCAGCGAATTTGGTGTCATTATCCCAAGTAGTGATAGAAAGAAAGGAATCATGGAAACCGCCAATCGATCATTATACTCGATCACCGTTCAGTAGCTTCCTGGAGTAGATGGAACTCTTCCAGTGAATCAGGGCTCCCAAAAGTTTTGCTATGCACTTTTTTGATGTTCTAGTTGAACATCTCATACTTTCAATCAATTTGGTTTCCAACGGGTGCTGAGTGAAGCATCCTGAAGTACGTCTCAAGATGATTATGCGACATTGTGCGCTCATGTCTCCGAATTTTCTAAGATCTTCACCGCTTCAAGAACCACATCATAAAAAATTGAACAACAGCTTCCTCCGTCGCACGCAAGACTGTTCAACATATTCTTTGACATGTTATGATCCGCTGGTTGGTGATTTCAACCCACCTGTAAAACATTCGTCATTGGGGATCATGAGTCGCGGAAAGGATGGAAATAAAAAAAATGTTTGAAACCATCAACCAGTCTGTCACTACTCATCACCCCTTCTCAGCGCGGATCGCCTTTTGAAAATTCGACTTGGTGGAATTCCCCTTCAGACATGGGCCATTCCGCTGTGTCGCTATACATTGCAATCCTACCATAAACGGAATGCAGGTTGATCCTGTTTCACCGTAGTTGCAACATTTTACCACCGAGTTTGCAATAAACCAAAAAAAAACAGCTCAGAAGGGCCCTCTGCTTGCCATTCTTTGCTATGTACAGTCCCCAAAACTTGTGACCCCCAGCGCCATCTCTGCGCTTCACAGGGGCCACCTTCCGGCTGCTCATTTCATGGATGTATGTTTCCTTAGGTCTGCTTGGTGATTGAATTGAGCCACCTTGAAAACTATGTGCCTGCCTTTAGGATGTTACTCTGGCTATCCAAGCCAAGTGCAGCATCGGCTGATCTTGAGATCTTTGTGTGAATGCTTTGCAATTGTCAGCTGTGAACCAACCTTTGTTGCAGGCAACGTTCAGTCACTAATGACAACTTGTTTCAATCCAATCCTTCCAAGCATCAACATATTCACCAGCACGGTATAGTTCCTTTCCAATGGCGGAATCAACGACTCCCCCTTCTGGCGCTCCCACCAGTGTGTTGTGCCGTTGTGGTACAAATCCCGTAGAGTTTCCCACAGTGGAGCTTTCATGCCTCGGAAGTGGAGTCAGAAAGTGACAAAGGACATGGCTTCAACATGCTTCAACATATGCCTGATGGCTCTGTGACGATTTCTGCCTGCCTTTGGTATCCCTCTGTCCTGGGATCTGTGCTTGCAGGGCAATTCAAACATCGCATTCTTGTTCAATGTGAACACAGATATTTAGCAATATATGGATTATGGCGCCGCATATTTGGCCGCTATGAAATTTGGACCACAGCCCACTGTCGCTACAGGTACCAGCTCTCTGCCAGGGGGCGATATCTCCACATGTCGACTTTGATGAACCTCAGCACCCATCCTATGTCACCTGCTGGTTTCAGGGGACTCAGAAAGGGTCACCTGTTTGGACCCACAAAATCAGTCGTATCTAGTATCTAACCATCTCAACCTGCGGGTCAATGAGTTTGCCAGATATGTTTGACTATACATTTTTGTTCCCTTTCTGATCTCACGAAGATCACCACAGACACAATCAAGCGGCTGAAGCCCATGGTTCGAAACCGCGTCCTATGAAAATGCGACACACCTACAAGGTCCCAGATTTTGACACACTGTTCGTCTCATCACGATTCCAGCTCTTGGGGGTGCCAGCAAATTCCCAGCCATGCCAGGCCGCTTTGGAATCATCCGTTCACCTCGAGGCCCCTCCGGATAGAACGCCTTGCTGGTGGCTACCTCTGGGGCAAGGAGTTGTAGCACCAACTCATCTCCTGCAACGAGCCAATGGGTCCAATGGGACCCATGCAGTCTCCAACAATGTCCATGATGCGTGTTATATACAAAATAGATCAAAATAGTAGGTAGATCGGTAGGTCAATGTAGATTACATATTGATCTGTAGATACAGTATGTAGATGCATCACAACCATCTACAACGGACTCAAGTCTTCTTTGACCGGCACATGAGGTAGAACAGTACAGTATATAGATTCTTGACTGGGAATACCCGAACAGAGATTGCTGCTTGAAGAAATTGAAGGGTTGCGCAGTGAACCCAGTGGTGCCCCGTGCCTTCGAGGATCTTTGCCAAGAAGGACCACATCCAAGTCTCTCTCTGCTGCAAATAGGCTTGATGCGGCTTGAATCCCAAAAACCAAATGTTCCTGAGTGCAAAGGTCTTGCAGTCTTGAATGCAGTCTCCCTGCATGGTTTCTTCAATGCTGCGTAGACTCTTTAGTCACATATGTCACATCATTCACTATCCCCACATACATTTCAAAAAGAGACACGGCAGCCCAGGAAAGAAAACATGCCAGAGCCAAGCATATACCATTGTTCTTCCTGCGTCCCAAGAGTTGGCTGGCAACTACTCTTCACTCTTCATTTTCCGAACAAATTCCAGCTGAGATGCCAATCCAGACGATAGTGATATGGAGCACACATACATGGCCTGCGATCCAAACTCCCAGGTTTACAGGGAAATTCCAACTCGTGCCACCGGCGCTTGTCGTGCGACACCGACACGATGGCTTCGTAGCCTGAGAAAAAACATGGGTCCGTTCCAAGGTAGAAAAGGTGGAGTCACAAAGTTTGAGGGATGGAGAAGTGAAACCAAATAGTCATCCCATTGTTTGCAGCTTTTGGATGTTGAGTGATGGAATAACTACTATAAGCTGAAAGTTGCATCTATGTCATTTCTACTATATAGAGCAATATAGAGCAATAGGCAATAGATATATTGTGAGTGACAAGCAACTTCAGCCAGGAACACAGGAACACTTGACACTCCCTTCAAGAATTGCCAACTCAACACAGTGCAACGTCTCTTGATTCCAAGTTGCGCTCTTTGCCCACATTCCCAAATGCGCCATAGGTGTTGACAAGTCGGAACGCTCCAAAGGATGCGTTCATCATCTGCCGACCTTCCAGTTGAAGAAGATTCTTCACCTGCCCCCCATTTCAATCAGATCCCTGTGTTTCAACGTGTGTCTCCTCTATCTAACCTACAACTACCACGTAATTCGTGATGACGAACGTTCAACTTTTACGAATTGAAATATTCTATCTTTCGCAGGGACACTGTACTTTCTTGTTTATATTGGTGTTCCATATTTGCTTTCTTGCTACTTTGTCGAACCAGTCCAAGAGCTTATCTGCGTAGCAGGTCACCCCAACTATATTTTCATAGCCACAATTTCACTGGAATTATACAAGTCATATAGTAAAGCGAATGTGGAGTGTTAGCATCATCTTTGGGTATCATCCGTTGCTCCCCTGGTGTTTCTGCCAGGCCACCACTGGCATGGACAAATAGGCAATGGTCCCAACCAATGCCAAGTCCACGATCCAACGCGTTCCCTTGGCGGCCAGCATGGTACCCGTCGTGGCCTTGGCGAACGCCCGGAGGTGACAACCCTGGGATGCTCGCTGCATCTGTCGAACAAACGTTGCTACACTACTTGCTTAGTCGCTCCTTCCCGTGGCTAAGAAAATCTTGATCATGTTTTCAATCCTTTGGTCCGTCATCTGTGAGTGAGTTTCTCGTTCAACCCGAACTGCAAAATATATGCCACAAAGATATACAAAAATCAGAAATTCCTGAAGAAGGCCTAAAAAACACAAATTGGTTGATAGCCAGTGACTTTCCTTTGCTCGTCCGCACGAGGCTTCGGTGCCACCCGGTTCCGCCAGGGCCAAGTCCAAAATGCGTCATCCAGACACGCCAGAGCTGGGATGATCGTCATGTGATTCAGGAAGGATAGGTTGCCCGAAATGGCCTGGGGGGTGCACAAAACTGGGGATATACCTGAAGTATCTGACTGACCCAGTTTTGGAATTTTGAGATTCAACCTGCTGTTCACGTTGTAGTGATGGAGTCTCATGACATGTGCGGATACTCATACTGTTTAGGCAGCCATCTAGGAAATTCCAAGAAACTGGTTGGTGGTTGGGAAATGGGACGCCAAATAATACGTAGTAAATGGCGTTCCTTTTACTGCAAAGCTGCAGGCAGATCTAAAAGCTCATATACAATCTCATATTAGTCAGCTTCCTTTGATCAATCTTTCAGAATCCCAAAAAACTAATCCTTGCCATCCTCCATCCTTCAGCCACTTGCCGACGAGGCACGATGTTGAACATAAACAGCGCCTGTATTAGGCCTCGCAGGGTCTGGGTACCGGTTTTGCCGTTGGTTTCTCAACCAAGAAATACGATGTGCGCGGACAAGACAGAAATGCAAAGACATGACGTGGCGAAGCACAGGCTGCTAAACAGCTTCAGATAAACCCTGGTACTTGAAAGATTTTGACAAGAATCCACCAGTCCCCCAAGACCAACTCTGCTCCAGCCTCCCAAGCGTCTGAGGTATTTCAAAGGTCCAAAGCCAGGGATCAAGACCAACCAAACTGCGTAGAGCTGAACGAAGATGTCCAGATCCACACCACGAGACAGCATGTTTCCTGGGCGCCAATGTGAGCTTTGCCCAATAGTTTAATTTTATCCATCCCAGTTGAGTGTATGGTGCTATTTAATTCACCCAATTCTATATGGGATACGTCCCAAAATTGGATGTTTACCACACTTCCGGCTATACATCACAAGGTAAACGACCCCCTTATGAGATGTTTACCCCGATTACACATGGGTGAACTAACCACTTGCGATTCCTGGGTGCAGCACGTCCTATAGTAAGGAGTCCACCAACGAATTCAGCCCAGGGTCGAGGCAAGAAGTGCCACAGAAAGGACAAGGGCGATGGGTTCCTGACAGAAACATTGCTGAAACTGCACGAAGTGTTCACTTCCAGGTGAAGATCCACTTTTCATCAAGTTCACAACGATTCAGTGGCCTTGAGGATGTGTTCAAAATGGGCTGGGGGGATGATTCTTTTACGTTCTCAAGAAGCATAAGAAGCTGCTCATGCTGCACTCAAAGCTAGTTTCTCAGGGGGGCGTTGCTCAATGAAAAAATTGCACCCCAACCAATTCAACCCATGTCTTCCCCCTTTGTGCAGGTACCAATCCAGGTCCACCGCCGCATACTAGTAGAAATCTACTGTAGGCCAAGCATCGGTTGTGTTTCGAAGTGGTACCACAGGCAGGTGCGATCTGTCCAACAACTGGAACCTCTCACTTTGATAAGGCCAGCACCAGTCGAAATCCTGCAGTGCGTCAGCAAGGCCAACGTCCACATACGCATCTGATTGTGCGACCACTGTACATTTACGAGATGTGTCCCCAGGCTGTTTGAATCCCTTTGAACGACATAGCAACGGCACCTGCTGTTGGGACCTACAATCTAATCTAGATGCATTCCTCCAGGTTCCAAGGTACACAATGTATATAAACAAGTCCCGTCCAACCAGATGCCTCAACCTCGCGAAGACAAAGCACTTTTCTACAGTGAACCTGCAGTGATTGGACCCCTACAACTTAGAAATAGGATTACAGATATCCCAATCATGAGGGTTATCCACCAGTTCACCGGGGATAGCCCAGTTCTCAACTGCCAGAGATCCTGAAGCACAACCATCGAAAGAGCCACAAGACCGGCAGCGATGGCGGGGTTGAAAGGTGTACTGGTGAAGACAGGAAGATGGCCAGAAAGCCGGTCTCCAGGAGCCTTCAGGTCGGCAGAGCAGTGGATGATAGGGCGAACTTTGGAAAGATTGGACGAACTGCCCATCTGCTGAAGTGACCATGCTGCACATCGCAAGACCATCGCAAGATTGAACCTGTTCGGCTATCTTCAACAAGTTCACCTGCATGACTGAACAAAGATGTTCCCCTCATTCTTCTAGTGCGGCAACGGACATGCTATTATAGAGGATATCCTCTTGAAAGACCTTGAAGGCGGATAGCCTGCAGCAAGTATGTCCACTACCTTGATCCATCAGCACACCACCTCTGATTTCTTAAGTTTCTGCCAACGAGGAGCTGACTCTCCCAGCCATACGCGTACCAGGCCGTCCCTTCACCAGAGGTCACAATGGAGAAGTACAGCAACCACAGGGCTGCACACAGCAACGATGAGAAGAAGCCGCCTCAAGGGCAAATCCAGTAGTAGAACTGTGTATGACAGGATTCTGGCATTTCTACGGTTCCACAGTCAGATCTAGATCTCCCAAAATAGAAATCAAATTTCAAAACGGAGCAAAAGTAAATGGCAGCATCGGCATCATCCTCTCATGAGTAGCATCAGATGCATCTTAGCAGTGCGTTGGCTGCCCAAAATTCTCAGGCAAGCGGCACATCAAAGCCAGGCTTAGAGCCATCCCCACAACTGCCACCAACTGCATTGAGTCATCATTCCTTGGGAGGAACTGCATGTGGTCATGCTCTTTGATGAGGGCAACAACTTTGTTCTTGTAGGAGTCTGTTTTGGGGTTGCGCACTGCCGGGCTGGCTGCTGCGATGTCCACGGTGGTTTTTTTCTAAAGCTCTGTTTGGGGCGTTCCAATGTGGTGAAACCGGTTGAAAACCTACACCCACAACAAGGTCCCCCATCAAAACACCAACCCCTCTTCTCATCGAGTGGCAAAACGACCCAGTCACTCCCATCTATCTCAGCCATGCTTCAAAGAAACAAACCAGAAAATGCTGGGAGCTGCCATGAAACCTTGGGAATTGGACAACAAACAAGACAGCTTCAACATCTGCATGTTCTTATCCCATGGACAGAGGACAGCAACTGTCCCAGAATATGTGGCCAAAAAGAAGAGCAAATCATCGTGGTTTTGATGGCGGTGAGGAGGCAGAAGATTGATGAAGGACCACAGGTGCTGATGAGGAGCCTTCTATGGCTTTGGAAGAACCCATCCTTAGTAGCACAGCAAAAGCCAGGAAAGTTGTGGAGACCAGACAGCTGCACGTGTTTGCATGAACGGTTCCCCTTCTGCAAATCATGTTTTGAAAAAAAAAAAAAACTGCACAGAATGTGCCCCGACGTGATGCTTCGCAAGTGAAAGTTTGATTCCTATGATCACAGTACTCCGCAAGAACTGATGGGGAACAAAAGAAAATCACCTGCGGGGCTGACCACTAAGACATGAGCTTTGGGCAGAGATCTGATCACACCAGCCAATACACACTTTGGAGTGGACATGGCAACAGCTCCACGGTCTTCAGGTTCAGTATCAACAACTTCAAAATTTGTAGGTCCTTTGGCACCCACTTTCGATCAATCGTATTGCCCCACAGAGACCCAAAAGAAAGAAACTCCTGCTTGTTTCACCAAAAAGCGTGAAGACTAAGATGTCGTGCAATAAACATGGCAAATACTCGGGAAACGACCCATTTATCCTTGTCCACACGCTGTGCCGAGCATCTGTTGCTTCCGCAGCTCGAATCTTTGAGCCACGGGGGTCAGCCCGGCAGAGCCCAAGAGTGCCAAGTTCTGGTCATACGCAACCTGCACCAAGTCATGAACTCCATGATATGACGGATGAAATAAAATAACATACTATGAGTATGACAATGATTGATCATGTACATATTTGACATGGAAGTCATGGAAGATCATTTTAGGATTCATATGTCTCCCTCCTTGGTTCCTTGGTATGTCATGTTCAGTCCCATGCTATGGAAATTGACGCTGAGTGCTACACAGAGATGCACAGAGGTCCATTAAGGTGATCAGCCTTAAAGGCAACCGCATAGATCAGCCCCAGCAGTCTCAAAATCACCGACTTCGTCACCAGAAAGCTCTGGACTCTTCGAGGTTGAGGGCACGATGCTTTCTTCACCTTGCGAGGGTCAGGGCAGGGGCTGAGGGTGCAGTCAGTGATACCAATGATACAGCTTCAGATAGCTTCAGCCACAGATTGTCAATGTTTGAATGTGTTGTTCACTGGAGGTTGAACAAGCGACGTTGGATAGAATTGGGGAAGAACCAACCAACATTTCGAATATTTGATCATTCGCACCAAAGATCAGTGGTTTGGGCTGGTGGCCTGGGATCCTGGATCAAAACAATCCACCAACTATTTCGGGCAAAAAAATGCCAGATGCACAGCCTCAAGGTGATGATAAAGTTATGATAATCTGATAAACAGTGAGATACCAGTCAGTTACCGAGTTCCATCAAACATCAGATAAACATAGATAAACTATTGTTTCTCCCAAGAAAAAACTGCCCGTGCGGCTTCACCACCCCGTTGCGCTCCGCACCTTAGGTTTTTCATCGTCCTGGCTGCTCTGGTTCTGGCGCGGCGTCAGCACCGCACCTCTCCGCTGACGCAGCTCCATGAAGCTTGGGAAATTAATAGCAATTCATACCCACGTCATAGGAATTCAGGATCGTTTTCAGGTATTCCTGAGTTTTCGTCACTTGGAATGGGGCAATTCCTGCAATGATATGCAAGTCCCAAGACTTGAGATATTTGATTTGTTGATCATCACTCCTACCAGTCCCCCCTTGCGGTGAAGTTGCGGGCACGTTTGAGGTCCTAGACGGTTCACCCAAAAGATTCCAACAGCCTATGTGGTGAAGGATCTCCGATTTTGCCAACATTGGTGCAACAACTTGCTTCAGCTGTTGCGATCCATGCAATGGCATGTGGATGTTGGGAAATCTGCTGCATGTCTCAAGATCTCACAGTCGTGCTGCCGAGCTAAATGGCCTTCGCAGACAACCTTTTGAAACTGACATCCATCTGGTGCCTTTAAGAATATACCCCGCAAGAAAACTGCAGTACCATAACCAGACTTTGCTAAATCACGCAAATGTTCCCACGACAGCGAAATGTGAGGAAAAAATCCGATCAGCCTTTTTGAGGCGCTTTGGGATCAGCGCCGGTGTGTGGTCAGAAGCTTTGTCTGACTCACACCATCAGCAAACCAATGCTGTGACTGCGCCACTTCTGGAGCCACTTTGGGCTCGCTTCGCCAGTGTCACAGTGTAAATCCAGCGCCAAAGCCCGATTTAAGACCAGGAAGAATCGGAAATGAAGAAATGCAAAAAGAAAAGGCTTTCAGAAAATCCAACAAGATCCAACAAGAATGTCAGTCAAATATCAGAAGCATCATGTAGTGCTATCGTCTGTCAAATCATCAAGAACTGGCCATCAATCGTCTGGCAGGGTCAGGAAGGCAGCAGCCGACAACTCCGGGCCATAGGAAACGAAGATCAAAGCAAAGTTCAGCACCTCAGTGGCCAAGTCCTAGCCGCGTCACTTGGGACAACCTATCGTCAGTGTAGAACCCTCAGCTTTTGGGACCTCAAAATCAATAGATCCATTACATTCCATCAGAGTTTCCAGGGATTTATTAATACACGGAAGGACTAATCATTCAAACCTCCATTCTTGCGGGTAGCCTCCCAAATTTGTTCATTGAATCCACTTTCTGTTGGTGGCCACGAGCGGCCCTTCACCCACGGAGGTGTCCAGCCAAGGAGCCACCAACCATTGAACCAAGCCCATCCTCGGTATATCGTGTACCATATACTGCACTTTGTGGCCATCAAATACTTGGGAAATATGATGATAAACCATGGGATTTTGGGGTATCCTTCTTTTGGACAACCTGGTTATCGATGTTCCGGGAAAAACTACAGAGTTGTATGTCAAACCATGGCTGCAATGACAATCTGTCCATCTGCAGGTATTCATGGTTGCTGATGGAGATGGATGTCTAGAATGATGAGCCCTACTAGTTCCACTGGTAGATCACCTCATTGGCTGCCTGTCACTCAGCAACCTGGAAGCCGAGAGGCAAGCTGCGAATCCTGGAACGAGGAGCAGGACCAGACTGGATATGATTCAAACCTGGTTTACTAGTTGTGGGAGCACAAATCTCATCAATCGTTGGCATTAAATCCTTCATCATCCTGCCATCTATTTATCTTTCAAAACAGAAACCTTTTCTGGCTGTGTATGGCTGGCTCCACATGACCACAAGCTAGCCAGGAATGATTTCCATAATTGCGGTTTTGCTGCGAACATGGCTTTCAACTAAAGGGATCATCCAAAACCATCTCAAAGCAGAAGGTTTCTGCTATCTTTCAATGGCAGGGTCAACAAAAAACATATCTGAGTGGAAGGTTTCCGTCCGTCGCCATGCACAGGGTCCATCGACAGCATATCCTGGATAGAAGGTTTTTGTTATCGTTCTATCAGAAGGGTCAACGAAAAGCATATCAAGATCTACATAGATGGTTTCTATTGTCGTTCACTGCGCTCCCCACCTGGGTTGCTTTAACCATCCCATTCCGCACAAATTCCCAAGCAAAAAGGACAGATCCACCCAGCAGCCCCCAGTTCCACTCCTTGGAGACTGGCCGCCCCCGGAACTCTCGGCGCGCTCCATGAATTGCGAAATGATGGGCGCAAGGAAGATCAAGATGGGGCCACGCATCAACACCTGCGATGTTTCTGGGAGAATCTGTGATTTATGGGGAGGAACTGGGATAAGGCTGATATAGGGGGATGTTATTTGGAGGCACTTGGAGATCTATTTTGGGATGAAAGGCCAATAAAAACAAAGATCAATCAAGTGGGTAAATAGATAGTTCTTTATCTGATTGTGCCGACGTGGAGCTGGAAAATGTTGGGGATGGTATCCAGAGTATCCAGGCCCCTGATGATATGTGGTGACTGGACTGGAGATTTGGATAATCTTCAGACACCTTGAGCCCGATAGGCCGATAGGGGGCGTCCCTAGAATGGGGCACCTCAAAATCACTTGTTCATTTTAATGTGGGAATCCCATGGTTTTGGAGCACCCCAATTCTCGGAAACACCATGGGGTTTGCTTAGGCCCTCAAAGCGGGGGAAAATGCTGGAAACCTGGGGCAGTCGGTCCTTGGTGCCTGAGTTTCTGTGAATGAAGTTCTCTGATCACTACAGTCGTCAAAAAATGTGTTGAGGTTGCATGGGTCAAGCGAAACCAACTCTTTGAACTCTAGGTGTTCCAGGTATTCACTTGATGTTGCATCATGCAGCACTCTTTCTCCCAAGTCTCCCCAGTGACCGCCTTGTGCCGAAGCAAGACAAGAAAGTGAACCACCTGGACACCCCAAAGTTTTTGCAAAGCGGGCGAAAACAAGAAATCGATGAAACCATCTATAAGCCTGGTTGTTCACCGGCGACGAACCCCAAAGGTTTCAGCGATTCAAATGTCAAACTTGGGTGAAATTCATGGAAGTTGCGGATTTTGCAGGGTAGTACGAAAGGTGCTCACATCCCGTCGCTCTTGAGTGATTTGCCTCTTGAATCCTCTGACATTCTGCTGGGGTGCTGAATTGACTCCAGCTTTGCTCATCTGCGCCAAGAAAAAACCCTGCAACGTTTGCCCAAGCATTCACTATTTGGTGCTTTCACCCAGTCCCCAAACTATTGGTCAATTCAGGTCAATGATCTCAAGTTGAATGCAAAATTCATATATAAATCCGCCGGCCTGCCGGCGTGTCTGATTGGAAGGTGTTGTTCCTGTTTTGTTCTTGGTTTGTACTTGTTCCTTTGTTCTCCTGCTGCGACTTTTTGCTTC
>BGPT01000829.1:93266-132322 GCA_003297045.1 Symbiodinium sp. clade C Y103 | reverse complement strand
GCTACTGCTACTACTGCTGCTGCTGCTACTACTACTACTACTGCTACTACTACTGCTACTGCTACTGCTACTGCTACTGCTACGGCTACTACTACTACTACTACTGCTGCTGCTGCTGCTGCTGCTACTACTTCTACTACTATTGCTACTACTAATATGACTACTGCTACTACTACTGCTGCTACTGCTGCTACCGCCCCTTACCACCCTACTCCTACTCCTACTCCTACTCCTGCTCCTACTCCTACCCCTCCTACTCCTCCTACTCCTCCTACTCCTCCTACTCCTCCTATTCCTCCTACTGCTACTGGCTACTGCTACTGCTACTGCTACTACTATATTGCTGCGGCTGCTACTGCTACTGCTACTACTACTACTACTACTACTACTACTACTACTACTACTACTACTACTCCTACTACTACTGCTACTGCTACTGCTACTGCTACTGCTACTGCTACTGCTACTGCTACTGCTACTGCTACTGCTACTGCTACTGCTACTGCTACTACTACTGCTACTACTACTACTACTACTACTACTACTACTACTACTACTACTACTACTACTACTACTACTAGCACTTCTACCCCTACTCCTGCTCCTACTCCCAATATCATATTAAGTGCTCAATGCAAGCTGCTCAATACCCAAATCCAAGAGGTCCCAAGAAAAGACTGCCATTTACCTATGGCCGGCGGACTTGCCGAAGGCAATTAAATATTTGAAAACTTCGGATAGTTGGGAAAGTCAGCCAAAACTCTCAGGAAATTTGGGCCATCTATATATTTTCCCCAAAAAAGGCGAACGACAGTAAAATCATTCTACAGTGGAAACAGTAAAATGGTATGTGATATGTGTATATAATTATACCACTAAACATGGGTCATCCAATAAAATGGTAAGTGCCTTTGATTCCATGGCATTTCGACATAAACGTCCCACCCTTGTTGCAGTCTTCCCGCCACCGCCCAGGCACTGGCAGGTTCAGCAGCTTCGACTCCTCCGCAGCTTCCAAGGCATCCATGGCCTGGTCGAAGCATCTGGCAGGAAAACGATGAAATCACTAAGGGATAACCATCCTATTTTGAAGGATGCAAAATTAATCTACAGTTGTGATACGAGTATGTTGAAATACACATGATGTTCCGGCTTAGAACATCGCATGTTGGGGGTACCCAAGCTTGACCAATGACAAAATGGCTATGGCGATATTGCATCAAACGAATACAATGTGCATAAGACGGGTCTTGCGTGTGTTTCTGGTTTGTGGAAAAAGTGATTTTGTGATTTGGGGAATCAATAAACGTCTCCACTTAATCATGATCTCTTGAGCACACTGTGCCATCAGCCGGCCTCTTGATAGCCTGGGCTGTCCTGGCGGCAGAAGTATTGGACCAAGTTCGACGATCACTACACCAGATTCTGTTGGGCTGTTAGGCTGGTACTCTGGAAAGTGCTAAGCCAACCCAGGATTCACGGTTTTAGGTAGTAAGAAATCATCCAGGGTATATACCTCCCCCCTTCCTTGGCTGTTAAATCCCCATTCTGTGCAACTCAAACCGTCAAACTCCAGAAAGTCCCACCCCCTCCCTTCCTCCGCAGGCACAGTAGGGAGGTAGAGCTTCTGTGCCGCGCCCATATGACACCAGGCACCATAGAAGAAGCCCAAGGCACCCCCCAAATGTGCGAAGGTCTGCAAGGACAAGTCCGGTTCAAGCAGGGCCACACCCTGCAAGCCCACACCCAGGGCGGCGATGAAGCCTTGGGAGCGCTGCTGGGGATTCCGAATGCTTTGGATCTGGAGGAGTCTTGCTGAATATCCGCATAGAATGATTGCGTGTTGCATGTACCAAGTGGCAATGGAACAAGGCGGTTTCAGATCATGGAAGAACACACACAAAGTGTCTAAACAAGTAACAAATACAGTAGTCATCTGGTTGGCAGTTTCTCTGCCAAAAGAAAAAAAGGCAACTTAGGATCACTATCCCGAAGAAGCTCTGAGTGGAAAGAAGAAAACATAATTGAAATCACACACAGTCTGTGCTCATAGTGCCAAAGCCAACCAGTTGTGCTCTGATGCAACGTGGCCAGGTGGCCATAAAAAGTGAAGCTTTCTCCATCGTCACCATTTTGCCCTGGCCACGTCCAGTAATCCCAGCAGATCAGGCACAGCAGCTGCAACTCAAACCGATGCTTTATTTGACATGTCCCAAGTGCTTGGAGGAAAATGACTGGTGGCAATCCAAATTTTACCTGTCATCTCACTTGAAAATCATCGAATGATTCAGTTTCGATCAGATTTGCTCCAAAGTTAAATGGCGTAAGGACAGAAAACATCCAAACCACCTAAATCTGTAGCCCTGTCTCATCCCCCAAACTCATCCAACAATGCGGTGGCAAGAAACACAGTTCCCATCCATCAGGTTGAGTAGTACCTTTTGGCAAAACTGGTAAGTCCACATGTTTGACCGAAGAATCATCTGTCAATGGATATGTTTATGAGGGATGTCCATTGCCATGTCAATCTTAGGCAATGGTGACCATTTGGATATGACTCATACAGTTACATGCTTATCGCATCCTACAATGGTGGAAGTTTATCCACTTCCTCTGTTGGTCAACATACGATTAACTATTAAAGCAAAAAAAATGTAGGAGCAAGATTTGGTTAATTTGGAGAAGTATTTACGTTGGAAATTCCATTTTTCTTCTCACCTACATATCAAAATAGGGCACCCCATTCATCCACCGATTGATCATCAATTTTGCTACTGCTAGATAGCCATGAAATGAGGGCCCCCATTTCCAGACACCCAAATATAATATCATTGTTTGCAAAAAACATGATATCTCAATGAACGTAGTATTCTTCATCTTCAAACAACCTATTATCTACCCGCTGGTAAACTAACATAACTATGGAAAATCACCATTTTTCAATGGGAAAATCCACTATTTCAATGGCAATTTTCAATAGCAGCAATAGCAAACTGTTAGTTTACCAGAGGGTATCCCGTTTTTCCACGACGCGTTCCACCGTTGAATGTGCTGACTCCATCCGTTTCCCTGCACCTCCCGGCAGCTGTGGCAGCGCCAGCTCCGAGTGCATCTGCACCACGGCCGCCAGGAGCATCGCCGCGCTGGCGAAGCCGACCCTCGGCAGCTGGCGCATGGTTCACCAAACACGACCAAAACATGCGGAATTGTTGTACTAAAAAATGACCCGTCCACCTGTAGCTTCGAAAAATAGGCTAGAAAATATTGACCATCACTTTCGACCCGTGCCGACTTCCCAAAACGATGCTTGATTCTTGAGGCGTCCCAAATAAGTTAAACGTACATCTTTCAGAATTTTGACGCCAATAGATCGGAAATATTGGCACAAACTCTGAAGGGTAAAGGGTTGCAAATTGACTCCAACATCAAGTTACTGTCTATTGCAGTAGCTATTTTCATCTTAATTATAGTATATTCACCTATCATTACCTATCATTATCATTACCTATCTAATACATCATGAACACATGTACAGTATGTTTCCCACTCCAATCCCCATCAAACATCATGAAACCCTTGCAGCCTCGCCTGTAAAGCATCTTCGCTGCTGCGGGCCCCACAGCCAATTCGGAGATTTGTGGAAACCGCACCTGGCGCTGCAGCTGACCCATACTCACCAAGAGGATCCAGAAAACGGTGAAATCACATAGTAAAGCAGTAGAAAATCAGATGATATGAAGGAGGAAAATCCGAACTTTAAACGTTCAGGATTGGTTTTCAGAGATAGTACAACACATCTGATGCCAGATTTGCACACGAATCTCTCCATCTCTCGTCGCACCTCTGGGTCTTGTAACGACTCGTGCATCACATAGCACCCAGCCACCTTGGAGAAGCTGCATTGCACCGCTGATGTCATGTCCTGCCATTGGATACCCTTGGTGACCTGGATGATGTAGACTGCTCTGTTTCGAATTCATGGCATTGAAATGAAAGTTGTGGATCTTCAGGCAATCAGATGTAGCTGGGTAAAATCCGTCAGCTTCCAACTTAATGATCTGAGGAACGACACTATAGAAGTTCGAGATCCACATGCCAAGTGAAACCCAAAGACCCCATTTCTTGGGGGTTCTCATTGCTTTTGTCACAACCATCTGAAATCTCACCAGATCTCACCAGGGTGCTGTGCCCACAATCCAGAAGAAGGAACCCAAGACGGCCTTGGCAGATCCGATGGTTGAGCCATCTGGGGTCAGCCACTGCTGTTGCAATCCCCGGGTGTGAAAATGTCTATTCCCATTGTTCCCAATCAACGTTTTCCCCAGAATTTACTATGGATAAATGGTTAAAATGCCCTATGTTGGCTTAATGCTGAGTTATATCATAAAATAACTATCTAAGCAAGTATTGAATCCAATATCGAACAACTATATTTCCTGTTAAATTGTTAAATACCATGTTTCACCAATGATGAATGCTTCAAAATCGTCAAAAGATCTTAAAGTCCACCATGTCGTTGGTTGAACTTTCAATGAAATATCCAATCAACTTCAGATATCTAATCAAATATCCCATGATCCAATTGTATAAATCCCTCCATGATTGGTTACTTCAAATCCCCAGCTGCAAACCCGTCACCGGCCACCGTGGCACCAACATCGGAAGCGCCGCCACGGCCAAGCCCGGCGGTTTCTCCGCACCATGCAGCTGACGCACCCTGAGTCGGTGCAACAATGGGTAGTGGGAGATATCCGAGACATGGCTGTGGCTGAAAGTGTGGTATATAGAACATCATCTATAAATGATTCAATGGGGGTATAGTTGGGATGTGTATTATATCAATTTTGTTGGCTATATACATATATTGTATGATATTATATCTATAGCCAACAAAACGGATTGATTTGGGTGTGTTTGAAAATGGGGGATGGAATCATCAAATGGCCTAGTGGGAAATATCATGAAAAACCATGGAATTTCGCGGTGCCCTATTTTCAGAGCAACTTGAACAGCCCGGCTAAGCTTGCATAGCCTTGCAAAACAAGAGCCGGAGATAGTGGGATGCTCTAGTTGCTCGTTTGTAGATAAAAACTCAGCTGGCCCACTCAACCTGGGTCTTTTAGTTCCTAGGTATCTGGGGTTGAAAAGCCTACCATGAATTTGGGAAATGGATGGGAATCGCAGAAATCGGTAGTCTAAAACAGACTTCTAAGCATCCACTTGTCAATATCTGGGACCCGGGAAGATCCAGGAGTCTCTCCTGGCTCCATTCACGAATTGTGTATCGATTTGGTAGCAAGAAGCAGTTGGCTGCTGCAGCATGTAGACCACGTTGGAAGAAACTATTCAACTTGCATCTCAAAATACATTGGCTGCTTGGGTTTCAACCCATTCCAAACACCTTATAGTCACTTGGGATCATCATCATCATCATCATCATCATCATCATCATCATCATCATCATCATCGTCGTCATCGTCATCGTCATCATCATCATCATAGGTAGAGATGGAAGAACATATTTGGACATTGTTTGGACCAAGTCGCCGGCGCACAGAGAGTTCGGTTCCAATCAGAACCTGAAGTCACTGCAATGGCACTGCCAACACCAAAGTGGAAAGTGCTATCGCACTTCCGGCTGTTGTGAATGGAGGAGCAGCTGTTTTCTCAAATCTACATCTATATACCGGTATTTCTCAGACATCTTCTGACACTTTGTTAAACAATATCACAATCCCATTCAACCCCCACCAACGCTTTCACAGTTCCAAGCAGCCAAGGCTGTTGCGAGCACAGCAGCACCAGTGAGCCATGGGCAAGGGCCCAGAATGCCCCAGCGAGCGCTCTCCGACTGAGAATCATGTCAACCCCTCATGAATGTTCCCCAAAAACATTGATTGTTGGCTACTCAAACCGTGCCCCCCTATCAAACGGCCTGGGGGACTATTGATCCGGGGTTCACATTAACTATAGTTGAATGCCCTCCTGAAGCATACCCAATCTACATGCAATGGCACCTCGGTGCAAACTCTCAAATTTCTGCAACGCACGGTGTAGACCTTCTTCTGCACCTCCGCTCAAGAAACCAATGACATCCAATGACGCTAATGGGCAAAAGGCTGGTTTTACATGGCTTTCTTGGATTCGTTTACATGGTTTTACTCTCTTGTTCACCGAAATTTTCTGTCGTTTACATTCCCAAGAGAGATGATCTCATGACCATCGAAAATCAGAATCGCTACTTGATTTGCGTCCCTGACCTTCAAATGAAAGTGCCGTTGTGTACGTTTGGTCTTCCCCAAGTGTCCGTTGAACATCTTGGAGATGATACCCCAAAGCCAGGATGTTTTGGGTGCTTCAGGAGCATGAAACTATTCCACAGAAGTCCAGCAAACCACATGACAGCTTTGGTGATGGACTAACCCACCAGTCACTGGGCATGTTCAGCACAAAGGTCATCCAGGTTTTGAGGCGGTCCCAATTTGTGCTGCTTAAACCCCCATTTTTGTTGGTTCCATCATACTTTCTGTTGGTGAAAATCACCATATGTCTTGCTTCAACCATGTTTGTTCATAAAAATCCGGAGTTTTTCTTGCCAAAACTACCCCACCTAACATCCCTCAAACATCCCAAAACACCTTTGCACTTTTCTGATCTCTGTGGCGCCTTCACCAACCATTTGCCCCGTAAGATCCGCCCCTGGAGGAGAGCCAGGGAGCTGTTGAGCCTCAGAAAATCGCCAGGCGTTCAGAGATTTCACTTGGCGAAAGATCTGAGATCCCATGGATGTTCTGAGATCCCTCTGGCAATTTAACATAGCGAACTGGAAAATCACCATGTTTCATGGGAAAATCCACTTTCTATGGTCATTTTCAAGAGCCAACTGTTGGTTTACCAGATGGTATTCACCACACAGGAATCGCTGCCATGAAACTTTTGAAGCTCTTCGCCCCCGGAACCATCGTGGAGTCCCACCACTCTGGCCTGATCGCCGGGTGCGTCCAATTGGTTTCAGCCATACCATCCATGGTTTATGTTATGTAACTATGGATGGTATTTGGTGAATATTATCTATGGATTTAGATATTTTCTTATATACCATCCATATTTAGCTACATTTGGGTGATATCCGATATATCATCTGGTCATTTTGAGGGCTGAAATGTGTGCACGGGTCAAGAGTCAGAATGTTGATGCCATGGTGTTCACGTGGTCTAAGGCAGGTATTGACGCACCTTCATGGTAAATCTCTTCCTACCCTCTGATACATATATTTCCTTTGATGTGAATCTGTTGACCATTCTGTAACCACCAAAAGCTGATGTCAATATAATATCCCCCAAAGGCAAAGTGTAAGGACCCCCTTTTAGATTGCCAAAGCGTACCAGGACCATGGATCAGCTCGAGCCTCCTCTGCAAGATGCAAATTCTCGGGCTTCAATCGCAGCAACCGCGAACCACCGATGGATACCTGCAATGGAGTAGGGAACGAGGCAAAACATGNGAGCCTCCTCTGCAAGATGCAAATTCTCGGGCTTCAATCGCAGCAACCGCGAACCACCGATGGATACCTGCAATGGAGTAGGGAACGAGGCAAAACATGGCAAAACATGTAAAACCAAAAGCATGGCAAGATTGGCAAGATTGGCANCGCGAACCACCGATGGATACCTGCAATGGAGTAGGGAACGAGGCAAAACATGGCAAAACATGTAAAACCAAAAGCATGGCAAGATTGGCAAGATTGGCAAGATTGGCAGTTAATCTTTCGAGTGGTGGGATACGATATCAAACCAAGGTTTATCCAAGGAATCTGTTGCAACTGCAAGTGTATCAAGGGGCTCGTCGATGGAATTTAGAAGCTCTGGATTCTTTTAAGATTGCTGAACCGGCCCACATTTGCATATCATCCACATGCAAACCTGGTCAGAAGCAGCAAAAAATGACAACACTAACAGCATCTACAAGCAAGAGTAATGTGGCAAACCCAATAATAAACCATCCCCATACTACCATCAATGGGTAGGCTATCAAATCATCCCCAAATGGTAGTCNCAGCATCTACAAGCAAGAGTAATGTGGCAAACCCAATAATAAACCATCCCCATACTACCATCAATGGGTAGGCTATCAAATCATCCCCAAATGGTAGTCCGCAGGTGAATCCCACATCCTTTGCAGCGCCTCCAAGCGTCCGGACTCATTGGCAAGCTGAGTCACTTTGGCGAGCTGACCATTCAGTTGTTGGCCCGCCTGGACAACGAGACAAGAGAAACCGCCACGAGAAAAACTGAACAACAAGACCATANAGCTGAGTCACTTTGGCGAGCTGACCATTCAGTTGTTGGCCCGCCTGGACAACGAGACAAGAGAAACCGCCACGAGAAAAACTGAACAACAAGACCATACAACAAGTGGTTCTCCAAACAGCCTCGTCCCAGGTGAGGAATTGTCACTTGTGAATTTCAAACAGTTCCGTGTATTGAATGGTCGTTCGAGGTTTTCTGCAGTGGGAGTTGCAAAATTTCGAGCGAACAAATATGTGCTGCAAATGTACCTCCGAATCCACAACGAATTCTGGGGGCCCATCCCTCACTTCTGGACAAACCCGCCACAGACCCAAAATGCTGGCATCCAACTTCCCATGATATCCCATTGATTGCCATGAATTCCCACGAATTCCCATGAACTCCCATTACATCTCATGTAAACAGCTGGGCGCCTCCGAGGTCAAGCCCTGCACCAGGACCAGGTCACCAGGCTCCATCCAGCTACTGATATGATATCATTGGATTGTGGGGGTTCCTAACATGGTGGATACCCCAATAGCTGGATGGTTTATAACTAAAAATCCTATTAAAGTGGATGATATCTAATAATACAGGATCCATCTCATGAATGATATTTGCTTCATGAATGATATAATATGATTCATATGATATTAGATAAATGAACATGATATTTCAATGGTGATGTTCTTCCTGAAGTCTGTTTTTAGTGTCCACCACTGTTCAGCTGGGGCTCAGTTGATCCCTGAAGCACTGCTGGGCCAACATGGAGATATCAAGCCAATCTTCCTCAAGACCAAAGCCAATAAGCGATTCAAGGTGCTGTCTTGGAGGGGAGCAGCTTATGTTTTGAAGCTCAAAGGGACCTCCAATCTGGACGGCTCCTTGCTCGTAAAGACAGGTCGGTTTGTCTGAAAATGCTGGGAAACCTCCCAAAATTGATGGTCAACCATGTTTTTCTCCTCTAAAATTGCCTTAACTGGGGTATACCCCATTTTCAAACACGCCCAGGAACCAGGTGGTTGATCAGTGGGTTTTACTGTGGATATGTTTTTCAAGTGGAGACATTCCAATATCCAAAACCATTGCCCCATTAGAAATGACCAATGGATCAGTGAATTTGGGGGTCACGCATTTTTTCGAAAAAGAACTGCAGGTCGATCTCTTCACGAGACTTCAAACAGTGATCAACCACCTTTTTGGTGGGATCAGAGACGGCTCCTCAGGGCTGGCAGATTGCTTGGAAACAACACATCTGTGGCCAGCGCATCTTTCCTCAGTGGCCAGAACTGGGGCCCCCAAATTGGGATTGGGATCCAAGTGGATGTNTGGCAGATTGCTTGGAAACAACACATCTGTGGCCAGCGCATCTTTCCTCAGTGGCCAGAACTGGGGCCCCCAAATTGGGATTGGGATCCAAGTGGATGTATGTTGATGCTCCAAAGTCATGAAACCAGATGAAACCAGATGAAACAAGTTCCCCAGAGAGATATCTGCTCTTGGAAGCCTGCCAAAAGGTCTTTTCAGAACCGCATGCCAAGGCAGAACTCTCTTTTAGCATAGTCGCAACTGGAAACAAACGGACTGCTCCACTGGGTTTTTTTCCCCGCCAGTTATTGAAGCTAAGTGTCTTCAAGGGAGGAACTGCCTCATCCTCCAGGTACAGCTGCTTGTCTTCGTAGCCAGGCACCACACCTGCCGCCAAGCTGTGCAACCCGGGACCCACCAAAATTTGATGTGTCACGGGCATGGCGTTCAACACAAGGGAAACAACGCAGCCAACAAAACTATTTTGTCGTTAGGACAATGATAAACTATAATAAACATTGAATACATATGAATACATATTATGCAAATCTATCATTGCTTGCTTTTTTGGGGGCCAGTACTGTACCCGTTTTTCCAACAGCGCCAGTATCATTTCTTGGGGCATCATCCGCTGGTTGGTGGTTGAGCTGAGCTACCAACCAGTCCCTTGATTAACCCAATGGGGTTTATCCCAGAATATCCAGAATACGGTACCACAAAGTCTGTTGGTTGATCACCAAGTTTACCCATCAAAATTGTCAGTTTAGGGTTGGGTATACCATGATTTTGGACAAACCCCGCTTGCAGACTGCCTTTGTGTTTTTGGAAGATACGCTGAAGTTCCGCGACGAATTGTGCATGTACTTCGTTCACCTGAAAGTTGAAGGACTTCGGGAAGCCCTGCTTGTGTTGACTTTCAGAGTAAACATTCCAATCGGATATTTTATGAACTGCAACAGGAGAATGCAATCTCAACCATGGATTCACAAACCTGACTGGTGAATTAGGGTAGTCACCTGTAAACGATATGGTTGCTCCTAAAATGGTTGACACTAGCCCCCATGGGGCACTTCACCGCCAAGTTGCTAACTCCTCGGGTGGATTCTCATACGCCTTTTCCACTCGAATGGGTTTTCCAACCTTACCATGTCTGCAGTTTCGGTTTGCCGCATTCCAACAGTGACAAGTTCACAAGACGCTTCCAGGCATCGAAAGGACATTTCCAGGACCGACTGGGACAATTGACAGGTCGAATCACTTGGACACAACTCTGCACTGTTCAGCAATCGTGATATGATTTGATATGACCCCATCCTTATAATTTTCGAATCTCGATTTCTCACTGAAACTGTTTGAGATCTCACTTGAATAATTTACTAGCAAGATCAGACCAGACTTCTCATGACTTCAATTTGCCCGAATTGTAAATGCCAAAGGATCCAGGGCATCCGAGGAGCGAGGGCTGCAATGGGCTTGGAATACGGGACGAGCGGCATTCCAAGACGACCGTAACTCAAAGGCAATGACACCTGCAGCGAAATTGTCAGATGGTTATGGCGGTTATGGGTCGAAACCCTGGTACCCTGGAAAACCCTTGAATAGCTGGTAAATGGATGTGCATTCCCCGACAATATTATTGATTATTGATGCAAAAATAAATAGGCTTTGACCCATCTCCAGATACTTGCCAGGATTGTGCCCATTTGCAAGCCAGTAACAGCGACTTCCAAGGAGCCACCTTTTGGGGAATTGGAATTTTCGGGCTTCCGGTGTTCCACGCCTTCAAGCGTCGGCTCATCCTCATGAGAAAGCCGCCCAGGGTCGAAGACTTGTCCAGCATTGAGAACAATTGTGTATGGCCAAGGCCATAGACCGGCACAATGTCCACCCCCGCCTGGGGAGAAAACTCAGCAGTGGCCAACCCTGTGAAGTTTGTGGTGTTCTGGCAACTGGGGTTGATGAGATATGAGATGGGGTAAGAATAAGGTGGACACAATCGAAGGTGTCAAGTCGAGGCTATGAAGTGTTGGTGGCGGTACCTCATCTACCATACTCATCCACACACCTGGCATGCTGTTCATCCCACCTAAGGTCACCCAAGGTCTCCTACGTGATCCTGTGGAGATCGAAAAGGCTCACGCAGTCTACTGATTCCCGGAGTCCAAAACTACATCTATATCATTGTGTGTGTGTGTGTATGTGTCTGTCTGAAAATGGGTTGTCTACCCCGCAGGTGTGGCCAAGTTTTTAGATAGGGAAAGGGAAAGTCAGGTTTTTCAATGCAGTGGATTTAGGGCTACCCCATTTTCCAAGGACCAGCTGCCTGCAGAGCCAAACGGACAAAGCCCTTTCGGCTCTTGATGAAAACTTGTTCCAGATCCGGACGCATCAAAAAGATCTCTGCGATTCCTCCTGGGACCCGCAGCTGGAGGGAAGCGGTTGAGGGACTGATCAGGGTCCAGCTTGCCGAGTCTTCACGTCCGCTGGGATGAATCCTGTATCTGATCATGGATCCAGATGGATCCAGTCTGAAATGTGGCTCCAAAATGATTGATCCCGCCAAATGACCAGCCATTTGTGCAGTCCATTACTACTCTCCTTTGCGTCGCCAAAGTGCGGGTCCTGGAACAATGAAGGTCACGTTGTTGGGGTAAGGCCACGCGAGGGCGCGCCTGATGGACCTGCCAAGGACAGGTTGGACGGCCCGGTTTGGATGTGAAGACCTGATGTAAACAAGACCAAAAACGGTATGTGCAATCGATTGTAGTCAATGATGAGTGTCAATATCATTGATCTTGCACTACGATGAGAACCGTTGTTATGAAAAATAATGCTGATGCTGGTGATGCTGATGATGCTGATGATGCTGGTGGTGGTGGCAGCGTCGGTGGTATTTCAACTTCACCAGTGACATGAAGACTCCAACAAACTGACAATATGCAACAGAGTGCTGATCATTGCTGATCCAAAATCATATGACATTGGTTAGTCTCTCAGAAAATCTGGATTGCCATCACCGAACAATGTCCGGATCGCCAAGTTGCTGTGGTGTAGCCGGGACGAGTCCTCCAAATCGGCAAAGTTGCCGCAAAAGCCTCGAGTTGGATCCCGGTCAGTCACCAGCTTCAGCCAGGTTGTGGAGATGCTAAAAGAAGTTGTCAACAATAATTGCCAATCTTGGAATGTGCATCTACTGTTCATGGGTAGATGATGCTAGATGATGGAAGAGAATCGTAGATGATTCATAGTGATGCGGAAACATGGTAGATCATCTCACACCATCTAACATCATCTAACCATATGGACATATTTCGGAGGTCATCCTTGCCCTGTTTTTTTGTCTGCTGCAAAGCTCCAGAAGCTGCCACCAAGGGGCGGAATTTGAAACAAAATGTCGGCTCCAATACCTTGGCTGAAGCATCAGGTTTCAAGGATGTTCGATGGATTGTATATTGATGGGATATTTATGGGATAATTGTGATTTTGATATGAATGGTATGTTTCATCATATGGCTTCGTGTGATCTTGGATGGGTTTAAGGAAAAATGACCGTTAATACCGTTTACCATATGATTTTTACCACCAAATGCAGAGGAGTCCCAGCATCGGGGTACCCTAAAACCATGGTTGTTTTCCCGTCAAGGATGGTCGCCCAGCTTGGGAAGACCCCATTTTTATGAAACCTTGGCTTATTTGAAGGAAGTTGCCATTTGGAATGGGAATTGTGAACCCCATGTACTACTTTTTGGGACAACCCTACTCAATCAATGAGTGAATCCGGAGTTGATACTGCTTGGAATTTTCAAAAGTCAGTTCGACCGCTCCCAAGCCACCCAAAATCAGATGTGGTTCAATGTGTAGCCTCCTTATTGTCTCCCTCCAGCACTTAATTTTATCCATTTTCTAGGTGCGACTGAATCACAGGAGATTCTGAACAGATCACAATTCAGCAATGTTTTTCTTGGGGATGCTTGCAGCACTATTACTGTCTTGGATGACTATCAGATCCTATCAGATCCTATCATTTCACCTGCCAGCTTTTGTTTTTTTTCCATGGATGAACCAATCTGAATCTATCCAGGCTGCTGTTGGGCACAAAGCCTTCCTTCTCCAGCGCAATGGACAAGCATGTACCTCACAGGCAGGTGATAATTTTGAGCCTAAGATGAAAAATTTCACACCACTGGTGATTCGAAGAACCATGCATCACAGCGTGGTGGGCAACAGGTTACACCTCTCAGGACTAAAGCAGGCATTGCTGGTTGCGTTTTGATACCAGGTTCCAGCTGCATGTGCATGTAGGTGGCAGCATTGATTGGTGTTGGGGTAAAACATTTGGCTATTCTTGGGCATTGGCCCAACATCCACACAGCATTTTAGTAAGTGTGGTCCCAAAATCTAAGTGCTCAGTCGCCGAAAACATGCAGTCAACACCTCGGTTTCTCCATGCAGTACCCGAAATCCAGTAATTTACCACTATCTTGGTGAGATTACCATGAAATGGGGGCCCATTCCCAGCATCCTCTCCTGTCCAAGGTGCTTGCAAAGGGAATCACACCATGAGGCATCACTGCCAACATGTACCGTCGATCCTTCTGCAGGGGCTCCTGCCATGCCCACTGTGCCCTGTTCTTTTGGTGGATGCGCGTCATGGAATGAAGAGGTGACTTCACTAAAGCAACAGCTTGCCATTGACTCCGTCACTCCCACCCCCACTTTCCTCGAAGATCGCTTTGAAGGAGAAGTATCGCAAAAGTCGTTCTCGTAGCCATCTCTGGAATAAACTTGCCTCGGCACTCGAAGTGATGCCCCAAGAGTTCTCACGCTCCATGCAAGGTACATTTGCGGCAAAGACCCATGCCACTTTAGCCAGGAGAGTTGTAGACAGTCTAGGAAACCTGGAAAAAATGTGAGTGACAAACGGCCAGGAGAACCCCCTTCAAGGCAAAATGTTCGGAAACCAGCATCTCTGCGTATCAAGAGACTAATTCTGAACCATGGAATGAATATGGATGGACATTATAGTTGAATATAATTGATGATGATTTAGCTAAAGAAGGCAGAAACAAATGTCACTAAAGATACGCAAAGATTGTAAAGACCGTAACCGTTGGAATATCCCGCTTGCAAGCTGAACCCCAAGAATATTGCAATACTTGCCATACCGCAACTGCTTCATTCGGAATTCCCCACTTAGCTGAGTCACGATCGCCGTGCCACCGGTCCGGTAAGGTCGTTCCATGTGCATGGGCCAAACAGCCAACACGCCCAGGGTGGCCAGAGCCGAGCCAGCAGCCATGCGATACTTGGGGATGCGCGCCAGGGCATAGAGAATAGCAGGAATCGCTGCAGGTCCTACCTGAAACCGGGGCAACCGGTGCGATCATGGTGATATAACACTGAGGTGACTTTGTTTGTGTGGATTATTTAGCCATAAATGATGCTATCCAGTTGATTTATGATCGCTCCTTTTCAATATGTTCAAACAGTAATCTGAGTCTAGGCCCTGAAAATGATGGCTTCTCCAATTTCAAGCATCACTAACACTTGAGGTGTGCATAGATGCTCCAGAATAAACTTTGGATCAGCCCCACTACCAACGGTTTCGGCCCGGGGACGAAGTAGCAACCTTGCAAGACTGAGAAGAAAAGCAAACCTCAGATGCTGCAATGCCTTGACTGGTCAACAGCCACATGGAGCTTGCAGTTCCAATGTCCACCTCCAACCGCTGTGTGTTTCCATCTTTTGCTGCGAGAGGCTCATGGGATTGTAGGCCTTCCTGATATGCTGCACGAGGTGTCCCATGCTTGGGGTGATCTCGCCTTAGTATGGAGCCTTCCCACGGCTGAGATTCGCCATCCCTGGGATGGTGTCCTGATGTTTTCTGGATTATTGACCACCATTTTTGATTCGTAAACCCGTCTTGTAGCATTGAGTCATTTAGCAATGGGGAACATGCCGATTGACCAGTGAATTTGAGGATGCCGAATAGCCCATTCTTGGGCAAACCCATGTGAAGTCCAACCTGAATCAAAGAACTCCGACCCTAGTTCGGCTATGGGCAAGAAAGTCGACTGGTTTAAAATTGCTCTGCGAACGAAGAAAACTTGTCAAATCACGGCATCATTCTATGCTTCGATTTGCCCTCACGCCCAATGGCATTGGATATAAAGACACAGCGGGATCTTCGGGACCGAAAAGAGTTGCCCATGACCTGAAGTTTTAGGGACTTGGCATTGTGGGAACATCGGAAGAAACGGAACACCAAGTGTCGCAGCCGAGGAAGCCGTTCGTCCCGTCGGGAGATCAGGTACTCACCTCCGACATGATTTTTTTCATGACATGGGCCCATCTTGTGGCAATTTTGATGGGAAATGATGATCAACTATATTAGGATTTTGGGGTACCCTAGTTTCAGACAAACCCGGAGGCCATTACTTCGCATTTAGGTTAGTTGGGCTTGTTTAACACAGAACGTATTCAATATCAAAGTACAACCGAGACACTGACTACGCATTGAAGCCCTGCCGATAAGAGCAGTCTCTTTCTCCAAAGTTGGAGCCAAACCAAGTCATCATACAACCGCTCTTTGTCTTCTGCCCTGTTCGATTCCACACCTTGTGATCTCGTGCCCTCTTGAAAGGAAGTCCAGCATACCCAGCATCCCCCAGCACCCCCCCCAGCCCTGGGACCTTCAGGGTGCAAATGTCGTGTTGGAACCCAGTGGCGCGCCATGATGCCTTGGTAGCAGGGGTTCTTGATAGGGGTATGACTTTAGGAAAAAATTGAAAAAACACTCAACATAGGGCCTGGTTCCACTTTCAAAGTAGGTATGTGATGGTATATGGCCATAATGATCAAGGATTATATTTCCCATCTTATGGCCGTGAAATCACCACGTTTCCACCCATCCTTATCTTCATTGTTCCACTCGAACTGAGTACCATTTGCGGATGGAGATCAAGCAAGGGGCTCAACCACAGGTAGTTCAGGAATGCTCT
Organism: Symbiodinium sp. clade C Y103; assembly: GCA_003297045.1. Taxonomy (NCBI): domain Eukaryota; class Dinophyceae; order Suessiales; family Symbiodiniaceae; genus Cladocopium; species Cladocopium sp. clade C. The sequence continues at coordinate 115,725 of BGPT01000829.1, read as the reverse complement.
TGCCAAGATCGCCAACTTGGCTGGCAAGAAAGCTGGCTGGTGCAGCTCAGGATAGCTGTCGGCTTGCATAATGAAGCCTTGCCACCAGCTGCCAAAGGTTGATGAGGTATATAAAACATGTTTATGTGACATTACGTAACATGTATTTGAACTATGATTTACATATATATATATATATACACACACACATACAAGTAGTAGGAGTGTGTAACCATGTATGAGTATGAGAAATGGCCTTGATTTAGGGGATCACGGGTCGAATGCCCCAACAGGAGTGGTGAGCACCTCAAATGACCAATCACTTGTGGACAAAGCCTCGTGACCATGTGATGAAAATGCAAAGAGATACAGACCACAAGGCCATACCTGAAGAAATTGAAAGCAATCGCTACCAATTTTCTGTGGAAAGACAATGAAAAGTGACGAATGGGTATGAACTACATAGAAGTTCTGCCTCATGGCAATCTTGCTATGAGGATCGGACAACAACGACCAACCTGAAATGCACACAACCCCCAGATCCTTGCAGTCTCTCGGTGGCCTCCCAGTGTGGCAGGTAGTGCAATGGCCTTCACTGCGACAAAGCTGGTCGTGAAGGCTCCTGGATATTCACATGCTCAGATGCTCAGTCGACTTGCATCCAGCTGGCAGTAGGTGATCGAAGTGTTCGATGTGTTTGCTGTGAGCAGTTCCTTTTTACAAGTGAAAGCCTCAAGATGTTCGACAGGATCAAGTCGCTCCCCTTTCATCCCCCATGGCACCTAGGAAAAAGCGCCAAATCAAGCTGGAGGGTGAGGTCCCATTCTCCGCCAGCATGCGAAGGATGTCCTGGCATCAAAACAGCTGGTGCTTGTGGATGTTCATCCCAATCATGTGGGAAAATCATAGGTCTTGACCCATTTCTCGAAGATATCCCCATGATTGACCCATGAGGTAAAAACTCCGTTTACACTTGCCCTAAGTGTTGCTTGATTTTTCTCTATAAACTTCACCTTTTGAGGGGGTCGACAATGGCGAACCGCTATATTTCACCTTGGAAAAATGATATTAGCCAAAAAAAAAACACCAAAAATCTCTGAGAACCCGAAATCTTCCCCCTTCCGAACCGCACAACCACCACGCGCTCCAGAAACGCCGTGGGGATTTCTGCCGAGAAGAGCAGAGGTACAATCCAAGCCACTCCCTGAGCACGTAAGCCTTAGGTCTGAGCCATAGAACAGTGCCAAATTCGATGCGACCAGCAAACTTGGGATCTTATGCAACAAAAACAGTGCAAAATCAATGAATCAAAACCTAAAATTGGAAAATTCATGAAAATTCAGAATTAAGAGATGTCTTAGATAACATGAGAATTACTCAATGGCGTATGGTGAAGGTGATCATCCGGAGTGTACCACCCGAAAATGGGATTGGAGTAGCAAGAAGTATCAATGGTGGCGGGGGCCCGGGCAAAGCTTGCATCTTCAGGCAGGTCTCCAAGTCTCACAAAGAGTAATTTCGAAAAAGGGACATCAATATGGCAATGATCGGTCAAAGAGACATGATTCCACAGTACCATCTAATCCATCACTGCATTTGATTTGGGCTGGTTCTATAATATATACTAGTATAACTTCATCCAAAAGAAGGAATGATACAAACATCATGCCTGGTTATGGTGGATGTTTTAATGAGTCAAGTAAATCCCACCAACATGCTTTGGACACATGGCATGCCCATCTTGGGTCGTTTTTTTTTCCCATCCAGAACTCTTCAGCCAAATGAAACAAACAACAATTCTTCCATAGGTATCAAAGGTGAGGAACCACACATTCGGTCAAGATCTAGTACATTCTAACACTAAACAATGAAATTTGAGGGGGCGATCATTTTGAGCCACGGAGCCGGAAAAGTCATCCTAAGAATCGGGGGATACCCAATGTCAACTGCTACTAGTGGGGATGGTTTATGGCTTCTGAAGTCAGTACAACAATCCCATTTGTAATGCCAACCCATGGGAGATGTCCAATTTTGGATGGTATATCCCACTGGTAAAACTGCTACACCCTCCAGGTCCGAACCATTCGCATCCCAGTGGCATGACCAAAGCTTCACGAAGTTGCCCAGCTCGTTGAGTGCCCAGAGAGGATCCGACAACCTGGCCATCGATGTGGGATGGACACCTGAATGGTTGTGATCCATTGTATTTGGTGGTTTCCATAAATGGAGGTACCCACAATTGCTGGATGGTTTCTAAGGGAAAATCCATCTATAAATGGATGATGAAACCCCCATGTGATGATGAAATCGATCGCCTCTTGGAAGAACCTGGCACCACCATTCTGGGCCACCCACTAACGACCAAATCCAAGGAGCAGTTGCCCCCTCAGCGCCAGCAGGGTATAGCTGCTGTATCCTCAGGCAACATCTCTTGATTTCAGGCGCTGGGGGAACTTTGTTCAAATGAGCCAGGCCAGTTTGGACAGTTGGCGTATCCCGCATATCCCTGTTTTGTTATCAATTTTCCGGCAGTCAACCCCATTTGCCAAATGGGTTCCTTGATTAGTGTGAGTGACAAATTTCAAGAGCCACAGGAGGCCCAAATCCCGTTCCTAGTCTTCACCCCCCAATCCTTGGGTACCGGTTTTGGTTGACCTCTACCCATCATCATCATCATCATCATCATCATCATCATCATCATCATCATCATCATCATCATCATCATCATGTCTTTTCACATGTGTTTATCATTATCATTAATCAGTCTTATTACCCACCGCCTATGATGCCTATGTACAATATATATTGTAATTCACGTAAATTTGAACTAAGGCTCCAAGGGAGAAGCACAGCATGGCTTCGGAGCCCACCGGCGAATTCCAGCGTTTGCTTAACAGCTTTCGCAAACCTGAGCGAATCACTGGGGGGATTCCGAAACAAATGACGGGATATCATTGGGATATCATGGGGAATATGATGGGTTTTTTCTATGGGATTTGACCATCGCCTACGGGGATACAATTGGGTATTATATCATGGGCTATCATAAAATCAGGCATTGATGGCATATCAAAGGTGAAGGTAATATGATATACCGTCCCATTGGTAACGAGCAATATCAGAAATGGGGCACCCACCTGAATCACTGGATTGAGCCCAAGGAGCTGAAATAGGAGCAGCCAAAGGCATGGATTGCCTGGATTCCGTTGTGAAAAAGTCATGGAAATCCGTGAAAAATTGGGAAAATTGCCATATGTTTGTTGAGGATTTAATCATCAAACACTGTGGACTATGGCTTTAGCCAGAAAGGAGATACAGCCTTGGGACTTGAGATCTGGAAGCACGAATGACTAACAAAAAGGTCAGAAGCAGTAGATGGATTCTACAGGATGTTGGCATGAGCTGCCCTGAGCACGCTGCTCGTGAATTTCGGATTTATGAACAAACTTTAATTTGCCAGCAAGCTGCCGAGAGTAGATAGTGCTCCTTAGTGAACACTTCGTCAAGACGTATGAAAGTCAATACTGCTATTGACCACAGGACACTAGCCCAGAAATCTTCACAATCAACGCCAAACAGCTGGCATGCGCTTCGGTCATCTTTCTCATGCTTCAGATTTAGGTGTCCTTGAGAACCCAAAAAAACACAACTTCTCGGGGATGCACACCCCAAAATGGCAATGGTAGTGGGGAAAATGAAGACTAACCATAACTTGACATATCTTAATCTTAACATCAACTTTTGTTGGCGTCCTGACATTTTCAGACAGCCATTTGAAAGTTCATGCTGTTGTCTGATTCCAAGCTATTCCAAGCTCAAGAAAATATATAGATGGTTTACTACAAAAGCTTCTACATCTCAGCATCGAATGCCAGGCCCTGCCGGCTCATATCACTTCAGGTCTGTGAGAGGAGCTGGGGGGATCATGCCACGAAAGATTGGCAACTTGGTAGGTCCAAAATGATACATGTTGGGTCCCCAACTCGCCACAAGTGTCACACATATCCTTCTATTCCATCACATACAACATCCCTTTATTTGTTCACTCACCATCATCCCAACATGTTTCAGATCGATCCGCCGGAAACAGCTTCCCCCCTGCATGGCCAGACTTAGATGACCTGCAAAAAATTCTAACGTATTTTTAGCTGCGTACTAGTTTTCCCCATGTATGTCACAAGATTAAACTCCTAATTCCAGTCTCCATTTAGTACGCATTTAGTACGTGCCCTACACATGAGGTATCGTCGATTATTTCGGAGTTAGCGGATTTGATCATGAAAATTCAACATTGTTGTTGCAAGCCGTTCGTCTCATTTCTTCAAGCATGTCATGTTCTGATTGCTTGAGATTTCATGTTCAAACATGACATGATGTCTATAGTTTGATTCCATTGCTTTCAACTCCGACCAGTTGTCATTGTTGCGGTATATCCTGGCGATTCCGTTCTCTCACATTCTTTAGAGTGTTGATCGTTAACAGTGATTCTTCACAGACATCGCATCGACATGGCAAACGTCGTGGGCTGGTAGTAGACAAAAATGAGGAAATTGAAGGAAACACAAGCAGGAGAGGCACATGTCGATCATGCCCAGGTGCTCCCAATGAGCTAGACACCAAACGTTTTCATGCCCCCACCCACCCTGGCTGCAACTGACAGGACCATGAATCCTTGACGTACTCGGTACCATTTCCTAACCACTTGCTGCTAACATATTGGCTAGGTACTACAACAAACCTTGGCTGGTACATGCTGGTACCATATTCACCGAATTTGATGGGAACCCAGATGTTTGTGGTTAAATCACCACATCCGGTGAAATCTCCATTTTTGGCGGTTAAACTTCTCGTTTGCGGTGGTTAAGCATGTTAAGTCCTTATTCTTGTTGGTTAAGCCCCCGCGTTGTTTGCTCAACTCGGAAATCGCCATGTTCACCGATCAAATCACCATCTTTGTTGGCCAAACCAACCAGTCGCCCATGAACTCCTTCGAAACCAGGGCCCAGCTTCCGCCACTTTCCGCTTCAGCAAGGCATTGGCGGAGGACGCGGAGCGGAAGAAGGCGTCCCGCAAGAGCAGGCGCAGGGCATGAAAGCCGATGCAGCTGCAGATGGTGATCGCCTCAGGATTGAAAACCTGTTGGAAAATCTCCAAGGCAGCGGTTTTCAAGGGATTGCCAGTTCAGAGATTCGTCACATAGTCCTCAATATATAGAACGTAGTATAGCTATATAACATTATATAACCCCTATGACAAAATAAAAGTAAAAAATGTCAACTAGCTGCGGGGGTAGACTGCTCACTTGGATCGTCAATCTTCATTCGTGGCCCAAAACAAACATGAAGCGAAGAAGGGTTGTTTCTGCCAAAGAGCAATTCCATGTCATCAATTCCACAACGACAATCTGAAAGCAAGGGCATTGGAAAAGATCCTTTCAGCAAAGATTCTCAACCCTTGCATCCGTGCCCAAGCTATGTTTGTCTGTCCGAGTCACCATGGTGCCCTTCCTGGTGAGGGCATTCACCCCACCCGGACTGTCTTCCAAGAAGGAAGGGTCCACGGACCTTCCAGCCCAGAAGTGGTGTGTCAATTTTCCAAAAACGAAAACGGGATGCTTGTTCCACTCGCTTCAAGCTGCCACATCTGATTTGCATGCAACAAGTTCCTTTCCGCACCCCCCGCCGCACCTCAAAACCTTCGTAATGGCTGTCTCCTCTTCAAATGAAGAGTTTGACGACGCCACATCGCTAGAGTCGCTGACACCGTTTCCATTGGTCAGGGATCGCCGTCCTGGGTGGTCAAACATATCAAACCTCTGTGATTTTGGTTCTTGCAACTCATGCGGCCAAGTAGGAAGACCATGTGGTCAACCTGATGATGAATATCTTAAACAATGCCCAAGTGGACTTCATGGATTTGATTTTACCACAGCAAACCTTCAATGAAAGGGACCCACCATGGGCCCATCCCTTCCAGCCCAGATCCTGGAGTCCCAACTGCCGAGCGTCTTGGCGACCCCGGAACGGGTTTTTTGGCCCAGGCTTCCGGGCGGTGAAAGCCGGTCACTGCAAAGAGGATCGAGAGGATCCCCATGGCGCAAGACTGGTGCCTACGCCAATTTACTTTTTTCTCAGATCCAGGAAAAAAATTGTCGATGATGTGGAAATAGATCTGTGTGTTTTTGCATGTTTGAAAGATCTGATAAAGTCCAGATTGCCATGTTTTGCTTCCTAAGGTCGATGTAGTCGCATAAGTTTCAAGCTGTAGAAGCTGCAAGAGAGCCACAGGATCCATGTTGTCATGCGGCTTACCACAGCGCCCTACACCGACATCTGGACCTTCAAGGCACTCCCTTGTTTGTGAAACCAAAAAACATCACATGTCTTCTTAAAAACCTTACACCAACAGTTTTCCATTTGCTGCTGGCATTACATTATCTCAACCCTCCGCCCAGCTCTGTTATTTTTTTCTGCGCACACTGCCAGCCGGGGGCGACTCTCACTGCCACAGGCGGAGTTTCTACACATTCTCGACTCAACTCACTCAGCGGTAGCGGCGGAGGCGCATCAAGCTGTGTCGGCCTCAGGCATGGCCGATCAAGCAACAACAAGAATCCAACAAAAACCCTCCAATTAATGGCATTGGGTGGATTTGATGGCAAATCTACAAGAAACAGAGTTCCTAGAAAAAATCTTGGGGCAAAGTGCAGAACTTCTTAAGAACTCAATAGTGCAAGAAGCATCTCACCCCAAAGTGCGATCTAAGTAAAGTTGTGATGTCTTTCATCTTGACAGAAGTGTTCTAACACAGTTTTTATATACCTGAGAACTCTTGAGTGTCAGTTTCACTGACAAAGGTCTCCATGTTTCGCGGCAAATATTCGAATTTTACAACAACTGGTTGGTGGCTTGGACTGCCAAAAATCTTAACTCGCTTGGGAGCATCATCCCAGGAAAGCTTGAAAATTCCTATCATTTTTGCCCTCGACAGCCACTGCTGGGGTGGAGGTTGTCCAAAAATATGGTGGCAATCATCGTTTTCAATTTTTAATGGGCCATCTTGGGGTACAGTATCCCCTATTTTTTGGACAAACCCATTGTTGGTTATATAGGCTACATCCCATGATTCTCCAACTGAAAGACTATACAGAAATATCGCCGTAAAGTTCCACTAGCCATAAAATGGTCGATCCCATGGTTTTTTCCCCCATATGTCATCTCAAATCATGTCAAATTCCCATAAAATCATTAGTTCTATAGCTTTCCGAAAACCCCAGGATAAAAAACGCATCTTTCAGCCCGCCACGGTAGACCGCGCGTGCGGATGGGCGGAGCTTGGTGGCGCGCTTGCCTTTCTTCAGAAGTCCACGTGCCTGACGTGATGGGAGATGGGAAGATTCATGGGATATCCAAGAGAAAATGGTATATTCATGGGACTCATAGAAACATATCCCGCTGATATACCATTCATATCATGAATATACTGATGGGATGTTACCTGTTTGTGAATATTCAAATGGTATCTTGATGGGATAAAGACAATCTCATCAATATCCAGGACATAATTCTTCAGTGGATTGTTTGTAAGGTTTTCATTTCTTAGAAGATAAACACAACACTTTAGTCATTAAGTGGTTTATTCACACGACGATTCATGGTTTGTATCTAACCACAACGTTTGTTCATGTGAGTGGTATATGGAAAAAAAAAAAGCAGGAACCCATGGATTTTTGATAGAAATTCCCATAGGTTTGTCCAAGACTGGGAGCCATCCAAGCTAGCTATTGACCTACACAGGGAAGAAACCTATCAGGATGATGGATCCACACAGCTGGGATACCGCTCGGTCTATCTCTTCCTTGATTTTATGCTAATGGTTAAGTCATGTTAAGTCTCCAGATATTGTTCGCCTCATATGTTTTCTGGTCAATAGTCAGATGTGTGGATTATGGTAGGTTGATATCCTCTCCATCCGATCTCCATTTTAATTCGTTGAAATCACAATGTTTGTGGGTTAAACCCAACCAAGCCATCTGCATTTTACTGCACCTTGCGGCCGGCAGCTGTGAGTCCTCGCAACTCGCGGTGTTTCATCACCGGCTTGCAGATCCTCTCGGACAATCCGGCCATGGTGGTACCATGGATCCAAGGAATTTCCCAAAGTAGCTCCGGATGAATGGAGGATCTTGGTTCAACCAGGGCTCTCTATGAGTCCAAATATGTCATATATCTGAAACTGAAAACATCACCTTTGGGGTAGAAAGAACAACTACAACTATGTTTAACTGGAGCTCCTTTCAATTTCTTTGCTTTGAGCACACATTTAGAGGCTCAAAAACTTCGGTCATGTCTACTGACCATCTCATCCTCAGTCCCCCATTCTTGGTTGCCAATTCCATTTTTTTATGCTGAAATCAACATTTTGGTGGTTTGAATCCCAACTCAAATCCTGATTTTTCATGGTTAAACCGCGATGAATTTCCCGGCGTCAAACCCCGATATTTTGTGCTTAAACCATCCAATTTTGGCTTGTCTAAAATAGGCCATCATGATTCTCCCGATTTGAACTGCCATTCTGGGTGTTATACCGTATACCCCATTTTTCAGACACACTCACAGCGCTTTGCAGTCCAGTTGATGCGAGGGTCGTTGCGAATGACCCTCGGCCGAGATCGTCTTGAGTGGTTGACGGGGAGATAGAATAGGGCAGGACGGAACCGACGTCCAGCAAGAAAAACAACATCCCTGAAACCAACCTTGGATTCAACTGATTCACCCCATGTGTTTGTGTCGTTAGGTTCCCAAAACCAAAATTCTGACGAGACCGCCAAACCAAGGCCACGGACGAATGGAAAGGATCAACCATGACGACTTCGTACCACTTGTGGACAGCATCCTGTCATAACAGTCCATGCAAGCTGTGATTATCACCGGCCGTGAAAGGGAAAAGAAATGGGTGTCTGTGGCGACAGAAGATACATATCCCTGAAGGCTTGGAACTCCAACAAATGGTGTTGGAGTTTGGGAACAATAACGTTCCATGATATTCCTATTCAAAAACACTATTTTGGGGTCCTGTGTCAGTTTTCTGGCGGGTACCCCGTCCCTGAGATCTACCTCCGCTGGAATAGATGTGTCCCCCTCCACAAAAGTGCATCAACCATCTATTGGCGCACTGATGCTGCTACAGCCATCGTGATCAGTAGCAAGAGGATTCGTATAAATCATTAAAATCCATTTCAAATAGTTTCAAGTCAACCTCAAATTGAAAGCATGCCATGCGACCTGATTCGTCAGCTCCAAACCTCAAAAGGCGATTCTTCTTAACTGCAGGGAACACAGCCCCGTTTGAATTGTTTGGTTCTACTAACATGCGTCTTCCGCGAACACTTCCGCGCTACTTCCGCCGCCACAGTTTTCACTTCCGCGGACAGTCCCGCACTACAATTCACTTCCGGGCTGCTTCCGCGGCGCGTGGCCTGAAAATCAATGTGGCAAGGGCGAGAGCCACTTTTCGGGTTTCCCGGCGCTTCCGCGAACCCTGGTTTTCAGACCCCTTCCGCGAAAGCTTCCGCGACGCTTCCGCGCTGTGGGTTTTGACTTCCGCAAGGTCATCTTAGATTAACCCCAAGATAAAACGAATACATGGCGGTTTTGGTCGCTGCTCATGTGTTTCTTCTAAGTTTCATGAGTATCATGAACTTACAGCATTCATTCTCATCTGCCCAAAAACAAAAACACGTGGCTCCTATTGGTACCTGGTACCTCATGTCAGCCGTCCTGCGCCACCCAGTAGGAATTCAGCACTCGAAGGCCTGGTTTGTTTGCCCGGGGAAAGAGCTCATCTGCTGTGTTGTAATGTTGGGAACAAAAAATAATGCAAAACATGGCCAGGTCAACTCCAAAGGCGTGAGTGGTGACGTCACTTTTGGTTATATGGAAGTTGGGACATTCCTTGCCACAGTGACAAGTATACTAGCATCAAGTGCTTGCTACAAGCACTGTATGGCTATGGTCTCCCAAGAAATTCTGCTACTTGATTCCCGGACTTGGATACGGGGGAGATCTACAGGCTACAGGAGACCCTGATAATTTCCTGAACAACCAAACAACATCAAACAACAAGGTTTCCTGTTGGGAATATAATGGAAGTGGTTGGCTCTCCAATGGAGATCCTGGGCCATCAAGGGCGTTCGTATGGCGTTCGTCATGTTAATCATTTCAAAACATATCCAAGAAAACCTTCCTCACTCCCAAGAAATGATTGGACATAACAGAAATTCCTGAAACCACTACGGGTTTGTTCCCTGAAACCCAGAAATGCATGGGAATTCCCCTTCTGTCCATCCTTTTTGATCCCAGCTGATACGACAAGCCAGGCTCCCGGCTTCCGCATTTGCGACCCACTCGCTCCTCAGCGATGCTGCGCAAGTTCCGGACAGACTGGCCGCGGCGCACGGTGGTAAGCAGCATGTGAATGGGTCATTGCCGCATCCGTTTTAAGATGTTACAGTATAAGTATAAGTAGTGGGTTGTAGACCACCTTAGCACATTTTTGTTTGATATTTGAAAGATCTTCCCTGCAAAATGCGTTCTCTGAAAGCTTTAAGAAGGTCCGTGTGGCCGCTGCTTTCTTTCTGCCAACCGCATGAGGGCCTTCCACTTGTTGATGCCCTGGTTCGTAGGCTTTCCGTACACGATACCCTTGGCCTCAGTGCCATGGCTGCATGCCTGTCCCATTCACTGAATATCCAGGTTCCTCAGGGTTCAAACCACAGAAAGAAATGGTGGGTTTGAAACCCCATCAACAGCACTGGGTGCCCCAGCCACTCGCTTCTTGCGATCTCCACGCTTCACACGCACGCGGTAGATGCAATAGCCCTGCTTTGCCTTTGCTGAAGGGAGCTTGACCAACCTGAAAAAGATGAAGTCTATTAAAGTCAGCACACCGGCTGAGGCAAGGGATGCAACGAACAAAATATTTGAGACCAGCAATTGGTTGCCTTGTTTGAATCTCAGGAGAACCACTGAAGTTGTTCTTGTTTTCTTTTTGTGGGAGCTATGGCCTGACTGATCCGTTGTCTTCCTGATCTGTTCGATGAAATCATCGAATTTGACCCGCCTCATCCCCCCAAATCCCCCAATCCCCGCTTCTACCGAACTTCTACCAGTCATTCTTAGAGATCTTTCCCAGTCACCAGGTCACAGGTCATGGCCAATCTTAAAGGTCTTAGATATTCTTAAAAACAAAGACAATAGTTGTAAGATGTTGTAAGCCCACCGTAGTACTAAAGTACCATAAAGTACCTTAAAGAACCACAAAGTACCTCTAACCAGTCGCTTTCCCCAGATCAACTGGGCCTTGTATCCAACCTTCCGAGCTTTGTCTGGACGAGTGGGGCGCGAGCATCGATGAACCGCTGGCCTGGAAGTAGAGGATTTACCTTTCGAAACATGGGGATTGTCCATTATCAGCTTGACTTCTGAAATATCTTACTTCAGCTTGAACTGAAATTACTTCTTGGTATCATCGAATCAGTGGAGATACAATATATGCAGTGTATGTAATGAAAGTTCAATGAACGCTCTCATATCGGCGCCGCCACAGTTCTTGAGGAGAAAACACGTATTTGCATTCATGTCTGTGAAGTACCCAAATGCCACGAAGCCGGTATCGAAGGATTGAATCCAACGACTGTTTCAAGATGCTCCGTGTTCAACCTAGTGCCATGATGTCTCCTGTCATTTTAAAAGATGGTGGCATCATTCCACATCTGTTCTTTTCTGGCAATTCCATACAATTCTACCAGCCCTTGCTTGCATGGCATCATGTGTTTCGTGGTGTCTCGATCTCTTGTTCACAGCACAGTGCACTGATACATTCTGTTGCTGACAACCATGCTCTAAATGTGAACGCCGTCACGGAACCAAAACCCGAAAAATAATTGAAAATAGATGAGAACCGAAGCTGAACCCCATCGACTCCCATGAAACTCGAAGCTCTCAACCGACCCATCGGCATCTCACCCGACATGGCTATGCCAAGTGGCAATTGACGAAACTCCCAGTTTCGGAGCCGGGCTAAGAAGCGCATCACATCCTCGTGGCAGATGGGATGAAATGGGATCTGGCATGAAATCCAATGGGATCTGCAGTCAACCGACTCAAACCTGAGGATCCACCAAAAAATCTTTCCCATTTTCATCCATTTTCCCCATTACTTCAACGCCTGTGTTTGGACATGGCATCCCCCCTGCGGAAGTCGCTCCGAGCATCTGATTGCTTCTTCCTCCACATCTCCTCCAAGTATTTGTAGGCCCCCATGACTTCCCTGGGCCATGCCGCCAGACTTGGAGAAATGCGCGGCCGTTCCGTGCGTTTTCAAATCAAACCGGTCTCGTAAATGGCTGAGTTGCCGTTAACATGATGATGGTACGCTTTGGAAATCTTGCAGCGGCTGAGTATCCTAAACTAAACCCTGCAAGCATTGTTTAAAAACATCAAAATCAGTGCAGGATTTCTGAACCACATTACTTGGCTACTTTCCAAGCTGAATACTTGCTGGAACTTCTTTCACAATCATCACACATGAGACGCCTGACTGATATAGAGTAATGTGGGTAAAACAATAATAAACCACCCATTTGGGCATGGTGTATACCACCTATTTATGGTGATTTGGGGGATGGTTTATTATTGTTTTACCCACATTATACATGTCACTTTGAATAGGGTGACACCTGCCTCTACCCATCCCAGATCGTTCACACTATCCTGGTGGATCCCACTGGGACCTGCTGGTCGGTGACGGCTCCCCAGCGAGCGCGCTGCACCCCGCAGCTCTCTACTACTTGGCTTGAGCCGATAAGGGGTCGGCTCCAACGAAAGGACAATCACCAGGTTGTTGAACCCTAAGCTTCCCAGCCAACCTATCTCAGGATGAGTTGGAAATGCAAGTTCCAGGCCCCAATCCAAATTTGCTCATCTTTGGCTGTTCGCATCAAGATAATTTACCCAATGTGGGGGCCACAAGTCTCGCAAACATGTTGAACAATGTTGGACACATGTTTGTGCAAAAGGAATACCCTCAAGCATCTGAGATTCCTTTCATGAGAATATGATGACTGTGTCCCTCTGGTAAGGAAAATCCTCCATTTGTAGGGGATCTCCTGACTTGCCATCTTTGACTATTGGAGCGTAAGAGAGTTCCAATCCACAGAAGAAATCCAAAAAGCACTGATTTCCTCCATGCTCGGCTGGCCGATTGCAGGGACACGGCGAGCGCTCGCCGATTTCGGTCGACTCTGCACAGGAGCAGTAGATGCCCCAGCTGGTTCGGTGTTGCCATTTCCATATGGGCATGGGTCAAGCCTGAGCACCCAAACAATGGACAAAAATGGGGTAGTTAGCACTGAACATGTCCGAAATGCGCATTTGTTGTTGGGTCCGGAGGGCCATGCCATAAATGACCTGTACCAAAGGTTGGACAAGTCCTGGTTGATGCACTATCCTCGGCTTCTGCACGCGCCAACGAACGCCGCTCTTCGGCTGCTCATTCTGCCTTGCTGGCCTCGCAAGGGATCTGCAACCGCTCGGGCAGAATGAAGATGAGGTTGATCGTGAGTGAGGGTTACAGTAGCAACCCTCCATTCTTTGAAAAGAAAACATTGGTTCTGGTAAAATAGTCCAAGATAGTGGTAACTTACTTTTTATCTCCTTGATGGTTACCTGTTTAGTTCATAGATGTTTCGATGTTCACAGTAGCTGTGACTGTGACAAGAATGCAGCCGTTCTGCAAATCATTTCAAGTAAGGGTGTCCCACCTTCTCCTTCTCCTTCTTCTCTGCCTGGTCAGGGCAACCAATGAGGAGCAAGCGGAACCATTGTGTGACAATTGCTGGTTCCTGGAAAACGGTGCCACAGCTGGTACAGCTGTATCTTGAATGGTTGCCACAAGGTCAAGGTTAATGGTGGACACAAGGTTAATGTTCTCCCCATCAAACATGTAAGTATAGGTTCAAAGCCCATTCACACTGGCAGGGCGGTTATACAGGAGACTCAGATTCCTTACCTCAACCTTCGACCCAACATCAATCACTGCCTATCTCCTCTCTCACCCGACCTTCTTGACGCTCTTTTCCGCCTCAGTCTGCAAGGCATCCTGGCGACGGGTCAGCTGTGAACCGCAACAGCCAGCAGCAAAGCTGTTTGGAAACACAGAAGTGATGATAAGTTTCTTGGGAAACACAGAAGATCCTCTGATCGTTCAATTACATGAAAATCAGATTGTGGTTTCCTTCTATGTGTTCCTCGAAAATATTGAGTACAAAAAGGCGGAAAGTTCAAAGCAAACAGCTCACCTGTGCTGGATGGTGGGTCATTGCCAGCAACCTGAGGCGCGCACCGAGCAGAGGCTTTTTGACTATGATCTAATAAAAATGAGCGCAGCAGTCTTATTTGATTTTCCTTACGGACCTGTTTCACCCAACCTCCAAAGGATATGAGGGTCCCTCAAATCCCTCAGCGCTCACATCTCTGGGTGCCCCTCACGAAATGAGGATGGCAAACAGCAGGATGTGAGTGAGGTTGAAGGAGAACTTCTTGTTGGGAAAGGGAAAGATCTGCGCCGCAAAGGCCGGAAAGACGACGAATAGAGAGTCGAGTAAAATCAAGAGATGATAGGTCATTGGTAGGTAGCATCTTGATCATGGCTACCAAAAACGCCAATGCCACCAGCACCACCACCAGCAGGAGCATGATCTTCGTCATCATCACAACGATCTAGCAGCCTTTGGGGTCACTTTTTTCCAGGTCAAGATTTCGACGCGAGCGACCTGCTCCCGCTTTGAGGCCGCAGGCTAAGGCTAAAGCGAAATGGTCAAGCTTTCGGGGCATATTGAACAAATATCCTTTTTTAACTTTAACAGCTTCTGAACGATTTTGGGCTGGGTCAGCTTGGATACCCCGAAAAGATGGCATGGTCAACGAGGAACTACTTCAATCCAGGCCAGTCATCTCAGAAGGACTCGGTGGGTTCCCCGTTGTGGGTCAAGTCCAAGCCCTGGCGTGGCCGGACGAGGAGACGAGTCAATTCAGTGTGTACCAAAGAGATGGGATGGGTGAAACGGGATAAACCAACAAGACCACCAAACATAGGGAGATCCCCCCTGAAAATAAGTTGTCTACTACAAGAAGCTTTCAACCCATACCCTTTTGTGCGGCAGGTTGTGTCTAACATGTTGGGGCTGCAACATCTTTACCACCTGACCGCTTGACATGAAAGGGGCCTCAGGCTCTGCATCAGTCTGGTGAGTCCTCAGCCACATTGATTCGATCAAAGTTCAGGACCTCAAAACGTCCCATATTTGCCTTCAAGAATGACCATCGCAAATAGGTCCATGATTTTGACCCATGCCCCATCTATCTTCCATCCTGACTGCACTGTGGTTTTATTGTCTGGGGCTTCCACTCAGATTCTGCGGGCGGCGCCGGCGGCGCAGCCGTGCCAGCTTCAGGCTGCGCGGCAGCTGAAGGCTGCGCAAACGATGACGGCTGGGGAGTCGGCGAAGGTGCAGCCGACGGCGCAGCCGAAGGCGCAGCCGACGGCGCAGCCGAAGGCGCAGCCGAAGGAGCAGCCGAAGGCGCAGCCGCCGTTGCAGCCGAAGGCGCAGCCGCCGTTGCAGCCGTGGCCACCGTTGCAGCCGCAGGCTGTGAGGCCTGGAGTCAGGTGACTCAAACTGGTTTGTTGATGAGGATTCTCGTACTAGAGATAATAATGATCCCAGTAAACCAACTGGATACAGCTAGTACAACCCCACAGAACAACCAACGGAGGTTTTGGGCAGTGCTCGAGTGTATCTTGAGATCTCTACAGTGATTTGGCCCTGGTGCCAGTCCTATCGAGATCAATGGGGTCCGAATTCATCCCATCCAGAAGGTTGGTGCCTCACTGACGGAACTGGCCGACTGGCTGAGTCCTGACTGGCTGGGTCCTGGCAAGCAAACTGTCTTGATCTGCACCAGGTTTCATCTTCATGAAAGAACGACATAGTCAGTTGGAAAGGACAAAGCTGAAAAACATCTCAACCGATTTTTTAAGCTTCTCCTATAGTGAAAAGCTGACCTCTTCGAGCTGCCTTGCTGGCAACAACTCAACTTCCTGTTTGGTCCATTAAGAATTCCAGTGCATCCAAATATGAGACTCTACCACTCTCATAGGCTATGGCTCAAAATGTGGTCAAAGCGAGGCACAGATGTGTTTCTCCCATCGGTTTTGCGAGGTCAAGGAAACTAGCCTTTCTTCTCATCCACAGATTGTTGGCTAAACCCGATCAATATTGTCTTGCTATTGCAAAATTCATTGTCGCTATCATTATCATTGACATTATCAATAACACTATCAGTAGCATTATAAATTATAAGCATCATTATAATTGTAGTTTTCATTATCATGATCATTGTCATTATCATTCTGATCTTCTGATCATCATTAGTGTCATTATTGTCTATGTTCTCACCACGATCGCTCCTTCTATCACGATTACCACCATTATTGTAGATTGAATAATACCAACAGTAGTACAAACAACAAATAAATCATAATCAATGAGGATGACACTAAAGCAATTGGCAGGTGAGATGATTGTCACTGCCGAATCTCCCTTGCCAGGCGGCTCCTGCCCGACTGGGCACCGTCGCTTTGGGCTGGGGTGGCGCCTCCAGGAGTGGAAAAGTCATGATTTCTTGGGGAAAAACACTAAAACCTAGAAATCCCGTGAATTTGGGTGATTAATTCCCAAAACAGCTGGTGATACGATTCTGCAATTTTGGCGCTGCCCAAGAGCTACCCAGAGCGAAGTGATCACCAAAAGGAATGATGAAAAATGGAAACTGACTGGGAGGAGTTTTGGTGCTCCAGAAGTCCTAGAACATGGAATTCCAATCCATCCCGATGAGACCTGTAGATCCGCACACTTGAGCACAAGTTCTGCAGCCATGCCACCCTCTTTTTCAGGGGCTCCAAAAATAGAAACCTGTTGTGCCACTGAGACCTTTGATGGCTTTGTCTGATGATACCCCATTCAATCCACTGCTTAACATTGGTTGACAATATTTTTTCTGTTGAAATTGCCAAATCCATTGGTTAATCATCATTTTCCCATCATTTTCCCTGTAAAAATGACCATAGTATAGCCATAGTTGGGATGTCCATCCCCCATTTCCTGCCACTGGACGGTGGGTCCCGGCACCTTCCCGGTGCTCTTCAGGGACGGCCGAGTGGTCGTATCGATGCGGTCAGGGGGAGGAGCAAGCCTCGGAGGCGAGTGAGGCCGATGTTGTGCTGACTATGGGTGGATGTACCATATAAACTACTGACTATATGGATATTACAATGTATATATTTATATGAATATAATTAACTATATATATATATACCTAGTTATATATATATACTGATACACTGAAATGATGATGTGAAATAGTATTGTACCATTAAATTTTGCCTATCAATATAGACACTGATGTACCATATACACAGAATGCATATATGCATTTGACGAAAGAAATGTGCATGCTGCATATGTGTTTGATCTTGTGATGAATGTTGATAAGCCCCTTGTTTCCAACCAATTTCAATGAAACATCTGGAAGGTAGTCTAGGCTCCCAGGCAGTTCGTGCGGAACCCCTGAGTCACTGGGGATCTTGGATTCCTGCGCAGCAGTCAACCATGAAGCGGCAAATGCTCAAAAACCTGGTAACCTGCTGTTCTACCCCAAAATAGCTGGTGTTCAACCCGCCATGGTGTTGTAGCTGTTGACTATCATCCCCAAAAATACATGATCGAATATTCCCATTGTCTCCAATATCCCCATTTACAACCATAAAATGGTTGATCAATTCCCCCTCAACCCCCGTATTGGTGGATTCCAAGCCCCAATCCCTGTCCCCTCCTGCGGCAGTTGTGCGGTGTGCATCTTCCAGCCGATCCAGCTGGAGACCAGACCCGCCAAGCAACCTTAGAAGCGGCTGCAGTGGTGGCGGCATGGTGGAAACTGACTCAGGTGGATCGATCTTACGTGTATATTTATTTTACAATATAATATAATATAATATAATATAATATAATATAATATAATATAACATAACATAATATAATATAATATAATATAATATAATATATAATATAATATATAATATAATATATAATATAATATATAATATAATATATAATATAATATATAATATAATATATAATATATAATATAATATATAATATAATATAATATAATATATAATATATAATATATAATATAATATAATATATAATATAATATATAATATATAATATATAATATATAATATATAATATAATATAATATAATATAATATAATATATAATATAATATAATATAATATAATATAATATAATATATAATATATAATATATTATAATATAATATAATATAATATAATATAATATAATATATAATATAATATAATATAATATAATATAATGGAATAGAATAGAATAGAATAGAATAGAATATAATATAATAATCGAATATAATAGAATATAATATAATATAATATAATATAGTATAATATAATATAATATAATATAATATAGTATAATATGTATTGTATATATATTATATACATATACAATCATATATGTACGCATATGTATATACTGTGTACGTACCTACATGCATTACATAACATTACATTGCATTACATCGCATCGCATCGCACCACACCACATCACACCACACCACATCACATCGCATCACGTTACTGTAAAATTTGTATACTATATATATATATATACAGAAAGAGAGAGAAACCACCAAAAAGATGGAAAAACAAAATCCTACTTGAATAGTGGTAAACGGGATGATGGGGATATCTGCTGTTAGGAAGTTTTGATCTTCCAATCACACGAAACCACAGACGCAAAGTGTGTCGACAACGCTGATTTGGGGCCTAGAGAGCCTCCAAGAAATCAGAAATGATGAAACTCTGATCAGTTGGACTGGGCAAGTCTGGGCAAGTATTCAAGTGGGAGCCATGAAGCTAGACGTTGTGCTTAAACTGCAACTTGGGCAAGTTGCTTTTCACAACAATTCTGAGAATTCTGTTTCTCTTTTGACCTTTGAAGAGGGTAGTCATTCACGTCCAAGGGATCTCAAGTCACTTCATCAGTCTCAGGTAGTAAGTTTATTTGATTCTGCCCTGTCTCAGAAAAACACCCTAAACCCTCTAGAGCTTGCAGCTCAAGTCCAAGAGACTTAAAAGCCTTAAGAAAGCTCAACTTGCCAAGTAGACAAGGGCCGTAAAAGTATCCAAATGCAGGGACCCTTGAACAACAACTTTTTCCACAGTCTTGCCAACAGTTGGCCTCAAAACACAACCCCAATGCAGCCATGTAGATAATAGCATGATAGGCGTTATATGAAAGATCTCCACTATGGCTATCGCTCCTGCGGAGCAGCAGCCCTTTTTGCAGCTTGCTGTCAAGACGAAGCCTGAAGCAGCAGCTATCGCGGCTATCGCTCCTGCGGAGCAGTAGCCTTTTTTGCAGCTTGCTGTCAAGACGAAGCCAGAAGCAGCAGCTATCGCCCTGGCGATGAAAGCGCTCGCCGGATTAGGGACGAGTCGCAGTAAAGTCCCATCCCCAGATTCCAAAATTCAAACTTGGTGAAATTACTACCTATGGCTGGAGGTTTTCCGATCGAAGTGGAATTGTGTTGGGCTCCATTTGCCAATTTGCTTATGGCTCATTGGATCAAGGCCACTAGCAATTGACTTTTTGTTTCACCCTAAAACCCACATCTGCCGAAGTGGATCATCTTCATCCACAAAGTATCCCACCTCTGGCCCCACGCTGATCACCATCGGCTCAGCCCGCACTACAAAACAACCCTTATACAAAATCGTATGGACGGGTTTCAATTCAAGTTGCTACCAGTATTCACTGTTTATTGGAGATTAATTCCATCTTCACGGTACATCTCGATTTGTTGAAACATCATGATCCAATATTTCCTGGGCCATGAAATTGATGGTCCCCACAATATGAACCATCATTCTTGGGGCGTGATAAAGACAGAATCAAAGCGCACCATGGTCAGTACACATTTCAGCATAGGGGGATGGGCATTTGATCACAACTGGTATGGGGCCTGTCCTTATCTTGGATATAGAAGCACCTATCGATAGGATGGGAATATAAAACCCTATTTTGACGATCGCACATGAGGATGTCATTAACTTGGCATCCACGGAAAAGTGTTGCCAAGAGAAACTGTCAGGCGGAATCACTGGAATGGGAAATCAAAGTGGCTGGTAAGAATGCTCATCAGTTTCACTGCGAGCGGACTTTGACAAAGAATCGAACCATTGAAGTCTTCGAAACCGGACAGGTTCCTGCCGGCTCGTAACTTCCCGAGCGCGTCGGCAAAGGGAGCTGCTAAACAAAGACCCAATTTGTTCCCATTTGTTACCATTCCTTGCAGATCCGTGCTCCAATGTGTGAGATCAAGAGATGGTGACAAAATGGCTAAGAACGAAAAATGATCAAAATTACTTTCTTCGAGTGATCCCCACCATGAGTGTGATACAGATTTTGACATTCTTTCTGGCAAAATTTTCTGGCAGGGAAGAGGAGGAGAGGANATTCTATCTGACATTTTCTCTCACATATCCTCTGACATTCTATCTGACATATGTTCTGACATTCTATCTGACATTCTTTCTGGCATTCTTTCTGGCATTTATTCTGACATTCTATCTGGCATTTATTCTGACATTCTATCTGGCATTCTATCTGACATTCTTTCTGGCATTCTTTCTGGCATTCTATCTGGCATTCTTTCTGGCATTCTATCTGACATTCTATCCGGCATTCTATCTGGCATTCTATCTGGCATTCTTTCTGGCATTCTATCTGACATTCTATCCGGCATTCTATCTGGCATTCTATCTGGCATTCTTTCTGGCATTTATTCTGACATTCTATCTGGCATTCTATCTGCTATTCTTTCGGCATTCTATCTGGCATTCTTTCTGGCACTCTATCTGGCATTCTATCTGGCATTCTATNNNNTGGCATTCTATCTGGCATTCTATCTGGCATTCTTTCTGGCATGTATTCTGACATTCTATCTGGCATTCTATCTGGCATTCTTTCTGGCATGTATGCTGACATTCTATCTGGCATTCTATCTGGCATTCTTTCTGGCATTCTATGTGGCATTCTATCTGGCATATCTTCTGGCATTCTGTCTGGCATTCTGTCTGGCATTCTATCTGGCATATCTTCTGGCATTCTGTCTGGCATCTAGTCTGGCATTCTATCTGGCATATCTTCTGGCATTCCTTCTGGCATTCTATCTGACATTCTTTCTGGCATTCTTTCTGGAATTCTATCTGGCATTCTTTCTGGCATTCTATCTGACATTCTATCNCTGGCATTCTATCTGGCATTCTATCTGGCATTCTATCTGGCATTCTTTCTGGCATGTATTCTGACATTCTATCTGGCATTCTATCTGGCATTCTATCTGACATTCTTTCTGGCATGTATGCTGACATTCTATCTGGCATTCTATCTGGCATTCTTTCTGGCATTCTATCTGGCATTCTATCTGGCATATCTTCTGGCATTCTGTCTGGCATCTAGTCTGGCATTCTATCTGGCATATCTTCTGGCATTCTGTCTGGCATCTAGTCTGGCATTCTATCTGGCATATCTTTCTGGCATTCTTTCTGGCATTCCTTCTGGCATTCTATTTGACATTCTTTCTGGCATTCTATCTGGCGGTTGAGGTCCGGCGTTGCTCACTGGGATCCGGAGCTCGCGGTTGAGGTCCGGCACTGCCCACTGCCTAGACCCCGAGCGCCAAGTCCAGGCCGCAAGCCCACTGGGATCGGAAGCTCGCGGTTGAGGTCCGGCGTTGCCCACTGAGATCTGGAGCTCGCGGTTGAGGTCCGGCGTTGCCCACTGGGATCTGGAGCTTGCNATCTGGCATTCTTTCTGGCATTCTTTCTGGCATATATTCTGACATTCTTTCTGGCATTCTATCTGGCATTCTTTCTGGCATTCTATCTGGCATTCTTTCTGGCATTCTTTCTGGCAATCTATCTGGCATATCTTCTGACATTCTTTCTGGCATTCTATCTGACATTCTATCTGGCATTCTTTCTGGCATTCTATCTGGCATTCNTTCTTTCTGGCAATCTATCTGGCATATCTTCTGACATTCTTTCTGGCATTCTATCTGACATTCTATCTGGCATTCTTTCTGGCATTCTATCTGGCATTCAATCTGGCATTTTATCTGGCATTCTATCTGGCATTCTATCTGGCATTCTATCTGACATTCTATCTGACCTTGAGGTCCGGCAGTGCCCACTGGGATCTGGAGCTCGCCGTTGAGGTCCGGCACTGCCCACTGGGATCTGGACCTCGCGGTTGAGG
>BGPT01000829.1:66855-92872 GCA_003297045.1 Symbiodinium sp. clade C Y103 | reverse complement strand
CCCCCCCCGCCCCCCCCCCCGCAGCTGTGATAAAATCTAGTAACCCTCACCTGGCAGGTGGGGAAAAATGTGTTCGCTCTTGAACTTTGAGCCATTTTGAGCCCATACCAATCTGGTAGCTGTTGTTGGAAAATCTTCGCACTGCTTAGTGGTGCCAGAACACCATCAAATGCTGACCCTGTGTGTACTCTTGGGATGAGAATTCTGCAACAACTCAACCAGGGGTCACTTCAAAGTACTGCCAGATGTCCATCGATTCATTGAGTTTCACCATGTTTCACCAAACCCCAGAGAAAGAAGTGTAGAACGCGGGTTCCACCCATACTTCAATTGCGCGGCAAGGCTACGCAGAACATCCGTATGATGGGAACATGGACCCAGCAGAAACAGACCTGCGGCTGGTTTGAGGAATTTCCTCAAGATGGCAGAAGCCTATCATTGCCGGCCTCAAAGTCCAGAACTGGCTTTGGAAATTCGAGGTGGACGCTGTCAACATCTGGTAAGACAAGCTGATCTCAACACAGAAGAGACTTTGGGCCATCCTTGAATCCAACTTGTTCCACAACTTGCCAATTTCTGGACTCAACGACGGAAAAACACACTCCAATTCTTGGAGTTGTTGAAATATGGTTCGATGGAACACAAGCCGCAAGGAACAGCCAAAGAACCATAATGCCAATGTCATCGTCACCCCAAGATAGCATAACTGTAGGATTGATAGTCTTGATCGCTAGTATCTCGAGTGTAATTCAGATGAGTTGAGCATGGCACAGGTGCTGGATGCCACGTCCAGTGGAAATGAGCGCTGCCATGGCCAACAATGATGTCATCTAATTGGAAGGAATAGCCTAAAAAATTGACGGGTATCCCCTCTTTTTGATCAACCACAGAGCGGGAAAAGGACATCTGTGAGTGTTGGATGTTTTTGCTATCTGGGAAACAACGATTGGGTATGGATCAATTTATCAACCCCACAAAATGGATGGTTTCAGATCCAATGATCAGCGTAAATTGTGGGTCCACTGCTACCCCACCGGATTGAGCCATACCCAAAGGTTCGAAAACATGTCGAGCGCACGTCTCCAACGACCGCTCACTGAACTGGACAGAGGATAGGCGCCTCCAAAGCGGCTGCTGTTCAACATTGTGTGTTCACAGTACAAATGCATTATGTATGAATGTATATATAGTATATGATATATGATATGTGTATATACAATATAGTACGTCATATATTCATGTGACATGTATTTGGCCCTCCAGTGCGCACCAAATGGATGGAGCCACACCCTGCTATGGATATCCTGACGTCACCAGCCGTCCATGTCAACCAAGGTCAATTATCTTGCTGGAAGGATGAAACGGAAAACCAATACCAGCCATCTTCATGGTATTTCTTTAAATGGATTTTAACCAACCAGGTTTGAAGATTTAACCAACAAATACTGTTGTATAGAAGTGTACATATGTACATATATAATCATATATATATATATATGTGCTAGCCCCCCAAGAAAAATCTACCATTTTTACAAGTTCACTGGTATCTACGGTGTTGTGCATACAAATATATATAGAATGGGTGGCAGCCCTCATTGATCCCACCAATGAATCTGAAGCATCTGAAAATGGTAGGTTTGGGGGGGGGGGCAAAAATATATGTAATTGGTGGGATCTATAACCAACATGATATTGAGGTGTGTCTGAAAACGAGGTATATCTCGAAGTTAGGATCATAAACTAAGGAGGATCGTGATGATTAACCTCTGGGTGGATTCCTCCAAGCCATCCTTTTAAGAAATCGTCGGCCAGTCTGCACCTCTCCACAAGCGCTGCGGCATGGGTTGCAACTCGCACCTTCTATAATAGGAGGAAGGATCACCTGCGACTGGATGGAGAAGATCCATCGGTTGACTAAAGAGGTGGTCATCCAGAATGGTGTTGGTGTTTGTGTTGATGTCTTACAGGATTCCAGGATGTAAAAAAAATGCTTTATGTAGAACCAATCTTCCAGTCCAACCAAAAAAGATCCCAAGATTACCAGGCTCTCTGTGCACTTGAGCAGCTACTCCTATCACTGACAGCGCCTGTTGCCCAAGAAGAGGAAGGGATTTTCTCGTCGACTCCTCCTGTGTGCCAGATTAGGCTCAACGATTTTGTGACCTGGGATCTCACATTTGGGTCATGTATTTCAATTCCCAAAACATGATCTTGTTGCCTTTATCATATTTTCACATATATCATATATCGGAGGCCTCTATATAAAATCAGGAACCTGCTAGGACTTCTACTGGGCCTTCGAAGATGGGAAGGTCATTTGATCACACCTTTCCAGAAGGGATTAAATAGGAGGACCATCACTAGTTCCAATCATTCTCAAAGCGATGGCCACCTGAAAGGTTATAAGTCAAGTTAGACTCTTAGTTACTAAGTTACTATATGAGGCAAGTGAGATTGATCATCCCAAACAAATAAACAAGCGTCAAAAACAAGCTTTCAAACCACCAAGAATCAGCAAAAATCAGCAAAAATCATCAAATATTCTACCCATCTTCCATGGTTGTTTTTTGTTCCTGCAGCTTCCATGGCGAGTCCTTGGCGGAGATCTTTTGGGGCAGCAAGCCATCGAGGAAGAAGGTCACGTCCGCGATGACCTCATCACCCTCCAGGGGCCAGGACCACTTGCTGGAGCGGATGAACCTCAGCCCACCCCACTGCTGGCTGCTGGCTGCGGAGGTTTGAAGTGAACCCCCTTGGAAAGTGGTTGGCACAAAGAATCATCTCCAAGTTTCTTGAGGATCTTGAGGTCTGTGACACCCTCAAATTTTGGGAAAACACGGTATGTGCGTTTGTTGCTGGAGTATAAAGAAATAGTATGGTTTGCTGTCCATTTGGCAATGGAACAGCAGGGTGTTTCTTAACTTCTCGTCGGCCCACGCAGCTTTGCCGTTGACGACAGCCACATCAAAACCACAATTTGGAGGATAGCAACTGTCAGCTAACAAACAAACATCCAGGCATTCAGCAGACATTCAGCTCCACCATCACCCCCATCCATGCAAAAAAAATTGGGGAGGAAAAAATATCTTGAATCATCTTGAATCAAACTTCTCCCAGAATCACCAGAACTTTCTGGCAGAACTCTGATTCTGAAAGGATCCAGGTACCCAGTCCGCAGAGCTCCAAGGCACTTCAACTCGGATCCCGCCATCAGATGATTCAGCCGCTGCATGGACTCCGTGACCACCACGCCCGGCGCTTGGTCGCTGCAGGCCAGGACCACCTGGGCTGCTGGGCTGCTGGGCTGGGCTGGGTGAAAGATGGAGATCTGCAAAGGGAAAATGGGGAAGATGCGAGGGATGTACTTCTTCGTGTTAAGTTGAGTCAAATGCCGGTCTACCGAAGTACTAAGTTCATGAAATGATTAGTAGTTGCTTCTCATAGAGACGAAACCTCGAGAGTGAAATTTTGCTTCATGTGGAAGGGAGGCAAAATCTTCATAGTTTTGCTAAAACTTCAAATGCCGGACCACAAGAAATTTCCCACTTTGCATCGAGTTGATGTGAGATGGCGCGGTGGCATGAAGCCCACCAGTGGCTGTTCTTGGGGGAGGCTAGTTCATAAGAAACCATGATAGACACTACCATCCACATGTGACAGGATTTCCTATACCTTGCTGATTTAAAGGAAGTGTGATTGGAAACATTCTACAGTATTTAAATTTAATGTCAGAATAATGTCAGAGTTTCCATGAAGTTCCTAGATTTTTTGCCAAGAAAGACATTTACTGACCATCCCGTTCTACCTCTTCCAACCACCAGAGGCCAGGCACCGGCTTCAGATCATCCCGAGGCCATTCTTCCAGTGAGCTGATGATCTGGGTGATGTGCCTAGGTCAGCAAGATCTGAACCCTGGGAAAATCCAGGAAAATGTGGGGAATTACACAGTGATTTTGTTTTGGACCAACCAAAAAAAGGTTTGGTTTGTCCAAAAATGGAGGATCAATTCCAATTTGATTCAAGCGTGAAGAATGATGACATTCTGTTGGAATTTGGGGTACCCATTTTCAGGCTGAGCCAGATCCTTCAAATGATTCTGGTCATCATATCATGTTCATGATTTATCCAGAGCAGGCAGTTGTGCCGGCGGTGTGTTTGACGGGATGATGAGCTGCTGAGCTCCTTTGCTATGGTTTCAAAGAGAGTAGCTGCTAGATGTCCACATGAGGATGAATGGGGAGGGTGTTCTTAGGATTGCTTCTATCGTGGCGATTGTTTGTAATTCTCATGGGCCTGGCCAAATGCCCACCCCAAGTGATGGGCTATCAAGCCATCATCTTGGTACATAGCCACAGCAACTTTGCCTGCTTTTTATCTCTTCAAACTACCCAATCGGAAATAACCACAAATGTGGAATGGCTGAACCGTAAAATGGAAAAGTTCCAGTATTATTATGTATATATATATAGAGGCCATTGGACCATGACTTTCTCGATTCAAACAAAGGAACTCCTTTTCCTGATTAGTCCATGGAGGCTCCACCTGCTATCTCCATGTTTGATTAAACACAATTCCACGTTGTGATTCAGTGTTTTGAATACTCATTCCGCACACTATGCCCATGACTAACAATCATCCCTGTTGAACAAACCACCGGTCTGCCAAGGCCAGGAGGCTGGAAATTCCATGAGGGTTGCAACGCTGAGATCTTCCAAAAGTTCTCAGATGCTCTGCTGATGGCCTCCTGAAGGGGAAACGCCGGGTTTGCTGGGCTTTACTTTACAACAATTTTTGCGGCTGGGCACTCTGCTGTGTCCTTGTACCGCTTCTTCGTTGCCTCTACGCCCTCTGCCCCTCCACTGGGGTACATAAAGTCCGGCAGGGTGGCAAGGATCTTCTCCTGTCACAGCGACACGGCCCTTCCACAACTCATGGTGATTCGTAGTCGGAAGCCAATAAAGAGTCTGCTAGTGGCATGGTAAGCAGCAGTTTCAACTCACGGTATAGAACTACTACATACAGTACTTCAGTTGGATAAATCCATTAATGTGAAGCCATAACTTCCGAGGAGCTACCTGGCCATCGGCGCTTGTGAGATGTCGCAATGCTGTCCTCATCTCGCTTTGCAAACATCTCGCCCAGAGTAGCCATCCTGGTGTGCATCGAAGCTGAATATGAATTCTTGGATGGGAACCACTGATATCACCCATCATTGGGTGAAAAAAACCCAAAGGACACTGGTTGAATCCTGGTCACAGAAAATCCTGGTTTTCCTCGATTTGCTGCTGGTTTGTTACACCGACTACACTCTGGTAATTAAACGTAGCTGTTGAAAATGGCCATTGAAATAGTGGATTTTCCCATCAAAAATGGTGATTTCCCATAGTTATGTTAGTTTACCAGAGGGTATACCATCCAAATCAGACCTGCAGACCTACTCAAAATGTCCATCAACTGGCATCGAAGCGGCGTGGCCTTTTTTGGATTTTGCCCCCGGATTCGGTGCTGGCAAAGTCTGGAGCCATAAACAGGTGGCAATTCCTGAAACGCAACATGGGGATGGCCCGATGGCCCTGGCTGGGGCGATGGACTGGATGAAGAATTCTGTCAAAACCCTGTCAATGCATTGTGAAACATCAAGGTTTCAAGTTCCATCAATTTCCTGCATATCCCACCCCAAACTCTTGTGGACAGTGCATGTGGCAACTCAAAAAAGAAATGAGTCTGAAAATTGGGTGCCTCGAAATCCATTGGTTCATCATCATCATCATCATCCCTACTAAAATTGCCATTTTGGGGGTATACCCTATTTTCAGACACCCAAATCTTGCTCCAAGATTCAGAATCATCACGCCTGACAACATCGACCTGACGATCACATCAAACTGCTTTGGGATGTCCGAACCTCTCATTGATCAGTTGCGTCTGCTGGACAATGGAAACGTGCTTTCATTGACCTTGATCTGGGATTTTTGGACTGATTTTCTGCTTGGTTTTTCAGCCCAACATAGGCTGCTGATTGGTTTCCTAGAGAAACACTGTACCAAGATGCAGTCCCACCTGTACTGCCACGCTAGTGGAACGCCAGAACCAAATGTGCTGTCCACAAGCCTTGGAATCATTGCTGCTGGCCGCAGAGGAGATCCCAAGATCAGTCGGCAGTTGGAGCCGAAGATGATTTGTTCTGTTACAAAGTACAAACCAGAAACACAAAGCCCTGACCCCAAACCACATTTGTTCAAGAGATTTCGACACAAATTAAGACTGTCAAATCATACAATGTTTCCATATGTTTCCCATGAAAATGACATAAAATTGCCAGGTATCCCATGTTTTTTCCAGCCACTTCTCCATCCACAGCTCCATCCCTTCCAAACCTACGCCGAGGCGCAGGAAATTTCCACCCAACTCCGGGAGCAACGCATTGGTCAAGGAGGTCAACTCATGGAGGAGATCCGTGGGATCACCTGACCAGCATCACGGGGTAGTCAATGAGGGTTGCGCGGTTTTCATAACTGATGTTATGTTGCAGGCAATGAGAAATATCAAGAATACTGACTCTTGGAACTATGGTTTCACACAATTGTGGAATGATATATGATATGTATAATATATATATATATATAATGTATAAATATGTATACGAACCTATATGAGCAACCATGAGCATTTAAGAATTGAACAATGCTCCGGGTTCATATTGATGGGTTAGTATTCATCCAACAACTGATAATGACAATGGAGGTGAAAGAACAAGCATCCACGTCCAACCAGTGATGGATTAACAAGCCCCACATGGGGCTGGAGCAGGCTGAAGCTGGCTCCCTAAACGCAGAGGAGAGGTGTTTGCAAGACCTACAACAAGGCGCTAAATCTATTGTGAAACCACACTCGGCAACTTATTCACAGACTTTCGACCATAAGTCTGAACCAGTTCTTGAAACGATTCCGAAATCGAAAATTTCTTCACTCTTGACTCCTCAAAGAAGCTTATGTATCCTCAAAGTGTGCGGACTCGTTTTCATCCAAACGCATGTTGGGAGAATGAATATATGTCTGCTGCGCATTTGAGGCTAGTGAAATCTGCTCTGGTGCATCCATCCTAATGTTCGGCAATGTCAACCCCAATGAATGAACTCTCGTTGATTCCCCATGCCTGTTTCAAGGCAAGCAGAGCTGATACTGTCCTGCACAACAAGGCGCACACTCAACGCTGTTAGTCAGCTGCCTTGATCCTCAACACTTAGCTCAAAAAGTCAAGGCTTAAGCCAGTTTAAGGTTAAGGTTCGTTTGGTCAAGGTTTGTTTGAGACCAAACAAGTTCCAAGGTTTAATGAATAAAAAAGGTTCCAAATACGAGTACCATAGACATCTGGACATCTGCCTGGCATGGAATGACGCACCTCCATGATGGCCCAGATCTTCACTCGCAACCTTTTCACCTGAGGCTCTGCTCCCCAGACTCAGTGATCAGTCGCTGATGGTAATACTGCAAACTCGAGGTTCGGATGAAACAAGTCTCTTCAACGGGGAAAAAAGAAACGACCTCCTAGAATCAAAAAAAAAGTTGAAGAGTCGCAACTTCCACCAGCTGCAACCGGGGATCCCAGGTCTTCAAGGCCGGGAGTTGCAGTTCAAAAGGAATGAACCGAGGAAGCCTTGGAGCTGGAGACCCAGCAGGGCATCGGGTGGATGCCGAAGGTGTTGCTTGGTTGCAACGTCTTGGAATGGTTTAATTCAGATGTTTTAAGCATTTCATGAATCCAAGATCTTGAAATGAGTTTGTCTGAAACTAAGGGCATTTTGAATCATTTTGAAGTATTCCATCAATTGTTGGACAAATCCAAATGTTGTATCATTCCCTCATATTGAATCTCAAGTGCAAGACCTGTTTTAATTAAGCTCTGTTGCAACACATCGAAATGACACTTGTGATGATGCTGACGAGCCAGTGTTGCAAATGTCCTCTTGGTGTTGCGGGTTCTACACACGCAGTACTAGAAATCATTGGCTGTACCACTGCGGTATCAGATTGCCTTGAACCTGGGACGCAGTCTGCATCTGCTGGGATAAACAGATCCGAGGCACCCCAAGTAGAGAATGTTGGCTGTGGCCGGGCCAGACTCCGGCGCAATGACGTGGATGGGACGCTGATCTTCACACGCGAAGACATTCATCACCTGCAAATGCTGCTGGCTTGGGGATTTGAGCATTTTTTCTCCAGAATTGTGGGATTGATCTGCGACTCGCAAGAGGATTTCAAGTGCAAAAATTGGAAGATTCAACCACCCTGTGGGCCTTTGGAACAAACCTGCAACTGGCAGGGGCTGTGATTCAGAACAGCAGTACATGGTCGCTTTGCACCTCACACCGAAGCTCGGGTAGTGGCACCAAGGTCTGCACAAAGCAAGCAATTTGATCCAGAACTTCTTGTCCTGTCGCTGGGGTCAGAGGTCAATCTCGGTCCCTCAGGTCTCTGAGACTTTGCTCTCTGTGACCGGATTCTGTAGAAATGCCAACGTCTCGAAAATCCAGTGTGGATTCTCAAGCATCGCCAAGATCTTTAAAAAAGCAAACATGCAAACAGCCCATGACCTTTTGGAAACAGAGCTCAAGCGTGATTTAGGGTCTGATCCACTTGTATTCCTCACCAGTTAGTGTGAGTCTACCACATGCCATTTGGAAGTCCTAAGATCTTTCCGCCTTCCTTGTGCATCTTACGAGTTCTAATCCTTCTCAGCCGAATCCAAGTTGGGCTGTTCCTCTCTCATGGTTCACAGTCTGAGGAGTCTATGTTTCCCAATGCGGCCTTCCAGGGGCCAAGACCATTTGCTGGAACTGATGAACCTTCAGCGACTTTGGGACCGGTTTAGCTGGGCGGAGGGAACTGGAACCTTGGAAACTGAACTCAATTTGTGAACTGGGTACGGGTCAAAATGATTGACGCATACAAAAATGGATGGTTTCATACAAAAATTGACCGGTTCTGTGGGTCCATTGGTATCACAGTGACTTGACCGCTACCGCTCGCATCTGAGTCAAGTAGCTCCAGTTTTGAGCCAGCCATAATCTGATTCAGACGTTGCATCGACTCGCTGACGACCACCAATGGTGCCTGCCAAGAACGGAATCTCGATGCTGGTCCACAATCTCTGGTCCCATTGCTTCCTCCACTAGACTCACTAGACCAACACGGCTTCCTACGGCTTCCTGGAAACTCCCATTTTGCAAAGGCAAATCATGTCCATTTCAGGGTGGATTTGCCAGTGCCAAATCACCTCCACAGCCCCGCCTGATCGCTGCATGCTAAGACCACAGGAGGCGATCCCAGCGGCCATTCCTGCTCCAATCCCACTATGGACCATGCAAGGTGCCCTACCTTCATGAAACTGCCCAACGCACAGAGAATACTAAGAATACCCATCGCAAGTGCCTAAGTCAGAATCTCATCTCGCAACAAGGACAAAAGATGTCTAGAGTAACTTTGCCTCTTGGCGTGGAACAAGGTCTTCTGTCATATCTTTTGACCAAATCTCTTGTTTTACAAAATTTTCTCAGCATCCCTGCAGCTCGCCTCCAATCCGGTGAAAATCTCCGTCAAATTCTCAAAGTTCCAGCTGGGCCTTGGCGAAAGTAAGACAGGAGGATACAGGAGGTGACTGTCTGACTGGGACCCTGCAACTTGTCCCCAAGTCCTGTAATTTGACTTACTGAATCAACCCATGAATCAACCAATGAATCAACCAGAGGTCATGCATGCAGTAGTGTTTGCAAACTCCAACCAGTTTCTCGGGTGCAGTATCCCAAGACAGCATTTGTGAGAGATGAATATGATCATGTCAGAAAGACCAGCAAACAATGGATTGGTACAGGATAGACTTGGGCAGGACCTGAAAATGTACCTCCAAACCCCTCCGAAAGGAAATTGGGAGAGTCAAATACTAGATCCAAATCTGTGGTAAATTCCAAGAAGCTGTAGCGCAGAAAGTCTCCAAAAGTTCTCCGAAGCTCCCTCCAGTGCTTGTTGAAAGGACCTGCAACCAGGTTTTTGGCTCCGGATGAGCCTGGTATTTCGATAGGACCCAGAGGCAGAGCAGATTCCAGTTCGAACAACGGGGACGAATCCCTGAGCTGAAAGAATGACATGCAACTCGAGGTTTGAAAAAGAACAGGTGGCATCAGCTTTGTTCTGACCACATTCGGAAGACTTCGATAGCACTCACCCTATTCATAGAATATGGGTTTGTCTGATACCGTCATAGGGATACCCAAAACATTGGCACTTTAACGACTTTAATGAGGAAAGTGATTAATGTGCTGCGGGTACCCAATTTTGAGACAAATGACATATCCGTATCTCCAAGCTTGGCTCTCCCGCACCCATGGCCTTTTGGTCTCTGCTATACCTTCTGCACCACCGTTGGGAAACATAATATCCGTGACAAAGGATTGGATATTCCTCAGCCAAGGTTGAGGGGAGGAAATAACAGCAGCATTCAGATCTATGAAAATATATCAAAACAAGGCATTTTCCTATTAAGAGCAGACGCAAGGACGAACATTGGGCAAAGCCATTCTGACTGTTGCGATCTGAATTTGACAGTCAAGGCCAAAAAGGGGGTCCTACAGTAACAGCTGAGCTTCTCCATGTCTCGCCGTTCAAACATACCTCCTAGCTGTTGCATACGGTTCTTGATCTTCTTGGCAGCCTGAACAAGGCATGCGGCACATCGTGCGGAGCTGCTTGATTCTCCCTGCGCCTCAGTCTCATCGAAGTCGGGAGGTTTGAACAAATGTACCTGGCGGTGGTGAAACGCTGCAGGTGGCAATATCGAATTTTGGCCAAACATGGGGTACTGGGGTATTAATGGACCCGAGAAATTGGTAACTTGTTGGTTTTCAACCATCGAATTTTCGGGTCAATCATAATCATTTTGAGCCACAGCCACTTCAAACTCATTGTTCTTATGATATTATTATTGTGGTACCCTTTTCCGATGGTAAGATTTACACGAACCACCTTTTTCAGCCACATCCCATGCAGCCAGGCTACGTTGATGATCATGGCACCGAGCAAATGGCTCTTGAACCTCGGTCGCTTGGCTCCATGATGGAATGATTATTGTGGGATCATTGTGCATGTTTGATGGGAATATGGGTATTGTCTCAAAATGAATTGTATAGTTAATACCCCAACGTTCCCAATTTAATTTGGTAAAATGATGATAAACCCTTGAATGTTTGAGGTACAAACAAATCGTTCTAAAACTCTAGGGCTACAGCTACGGTCCTGTGAGGAGGGCACCAGAATGTTCCAACTTTTATCTGCAGATGTTTGGGTCCTAATTCATTTCACCTGGTTGAACACATCCTGGGTGTTTCATCCTGGACGAGCTGAACTGAGGTACCTAGTCCCATTGAAGATCATATTCTGGCTGAGTTTTGAGGCGTGCCGGGATCCAAGTCAGTTTCACAAGGAGTTCTCCAGGGAAAGTATGGCCTAATATCTGACTTTCTAGTTCCACACCAAGTTCATGAATCTTCAAGACCACTTGGGTTTTCGTCCAAAGAAAGATACCCCCAACAGGTGGATATCTTAGCCACCCCACTATTCCCTCAGTTGATCCCAGGAACTGCCATGCCATAGCTGCTCCAGGCCCCCAGGAGCTATCGACCAAAATGAACTTCCTCAGAACCGCAGCTGTGAAGGGCCCCTGCCCTGGCTCTCAGTCAACAGCTGTGGGAACCAAGTCCTCCAGGGACCAGTGCTCCCAGTGACCTCGCAGGTCATCCTTCATGGCCAAGCATCTCTGGAAGGGATGGCAGGAGCTGCCGGATCACCTCCGCCAAGTCCTCCACAAAGCGATCCGGCGATGACGCGGAAGTCATCCTCTGCCCCAGCTTGGTGGCACATTGGCATGATGGTGAAATGATTGAGGAGTGAAATCCACAAGGATCCATAG
Source organism: Symbiodinium sp. clade C Y103 (assembly GCA_003297045.1). Taxonomy (NCBI): domain Eukaryota; class Dinophyceae; order Suessiales; family Symbiodiniaceae; genus Cladocopium; species Cladocopium sp. clade C. The sequence continues at coordinate 80,910 of BGPT01000829.1, read as the reverse complement.
GAACACCCCAGAAAGATAGACATGTAAATTAATCGTACTACAATAGTGGTAAAGTTCACCCTTTCTATCTTTCGAGAGGTACTAAATAGGAATTCCAGGATGCAAGTGACTTCTTTTGTGCTCTTTTGCAAGGATGCATTGAAGTTGGGCCAGCCTTCTGCTACCACACCCTTTACATTCACTGCACTAGTATCACTATCAGAGCCGCGTACATGAAGTCAAGCGATGGTTCTAGTCAAAACATGCCATTTCAACCAATCTCATCCCCTGGGCAACTTTTGAAGGTCCATCCCAATTCACAAAAAAAAAGAACTGAACTGGTAGACCCCACGGGGAAATTCCAAGGGACGTTTCTGGATCCACAGCATCTTCCGAGATGACCCAAACCTTCAAGCCTCCGCAGTGCTGATCGGTAAGAGTCATTTCCATTCTACTGATCAAATCTTCAAATAAATCTTCCAGATAATTAAATCTTGCCTGGTATAGTCTGCATGCATGATGACCCTCAAATGATGAAATCGGGTATGGTTGAGATTGGGCTTTGCCATGATGTCACATGTTTCCTAGTTTCAGCGAAGTACGCGAAGACAAGATGTTGATGACAAGACTTGTGCGCCACCCTTCGCATGATTCCTCAAATATTGCCATTGCTTGGAGTGACACCCAAGCCTTCAAGGACCAAGACAAACACAAAAAAACAAACACTACTTGGATGGAGGGCACATCCCATTTGGCAAATAGCTAACAGCCCATATACATCCCATATACATCCCATAATCAACTGGGTGAACTGATACCCCTGTTATTCACTCGCTGCCAGACTTGATCCGCCTGTGCCAGCCCATTGCTTCAGCGCCGGCAGCTGAAGGGACAAGGGAACGAAGCGGGGAAAACCCAGGTACAACACGTGCGCCGCCTTGGCTACCACTCCCCAGGGATCCCAACTCCTGGACTCATCCGGGGGTATGCCAAGGTGAAAATTGGAGTAGGGATCGGTTTTGACTCAAGGTGGAATGAGAAGCTTCCTGTGCTGCTGGTCGCATCCAAGAACTAGGTACATCGGTACATCTGCAAACTCTTTGCGTTTAAAAGTTGGTGTCTAGGCTAATCAGTGGATATGACATTCCATTATCACAAAACAAGCATCATCCCATCATCCCAGGCTCAATTGGCCGACTATTTACCACAAGTGTCCCAGACAACCATAGATTCATCGCGTCATCGAGCAGCTGCTGGGAATTTTGGTGCGACGACATGCACTTCCCGCTGCTTGGAGTTCACCGTCAGCGTCATGGAGGAACACTCCACCTGGCGGTACGGTCATCCGAAACTAGGCCCGGTCGTGTGACACTCATGAAGTAGGGATGGCAAAATAAGGGAAACAAGGGAAGGGCAACCTCATCTGAGTATGGGTCAAACACCTGATACCTTGGTTTTCGCACTAAAATGGCATGAAATAGCTGGTAGTTGTGGATGTTCATCCCAAGGATAATATGACAACATGCTGTGTCCAGGTATTGACCCTTGCCAACCATTTTCCATCACCAACCAATAATCATCCGAGGATATGTCCTTGATTTTGGTGGTATTACGGTATAACCCATTTCTTAACCATCAACCAGCCATTGTTTCTGGGCAGTGTCCCTGCATTTCGGTAGTTAAACCCCAAGTTTTCGCACGTTTTGGTACCCCCCAATGGGAGGCTTTTTCATCCATCAACCCAGGGAGGGTTCAGCGCTGGGCACTGCTCACCTCAAAGCGGTCTGCGCAAAGCTTGACGCAGGCCTTCTTGCCTCCTGGACTCACGCGATTCCACGGTGAATCCAGAGCATCTGTAGAACACCGATGGAAAATCAGTGAGACTGATGGAAGATTGATGAAATGCCTGGTTGAAACACATTTTTTGGATATGTTTTCACCCGTCCAATGTGCTGTGAAGCTGGTGCGCGTCAGTGCAAAGACCTGTCCTTGAGTAAGCCGTGGAAACTGCTCCTCTGGCAGGAAATGGTGTTGGCACAGGGTGTGGTAGTTTTGATGTGGATAACCTGTAGTGATTTAACCTGTCAACGGAGAATCCACCATTTATATACATCCATTTGCAGCTCGTTTTCTTTAAAATTTGGGGGGCTCACAGTGCGGCTTTATTCCCGGCGGGAACTGGTTGACACGTCCCTTAAAACCCTGCGGTGATTCCAAGCTGTTTGATCTTGGCCAAGGCCTTCAGTGCAAATCAAACCGCGAATCAATTGTCTTTGGCATCCACCTGATCTCCATCTCATTCATCCCCGTCACTTCCACTGTTTGGTGGTGCGCGCGCTTCTCCGTGATGGCTGATTTTAAAAGAATCTGTGCCACAAGTTTGAGAACAACCCTTCCATGGGTATCACCCACCCGGCCCTGGGCTCCTGTTTCTCTTTCACCCAGTCCAAAGCTTTCTGAAAGGGCTTGCCATCCACAGCAGTCAAAGCCCAGGTTTCGATGCGCTTCAGCACGGGCAGACCAGCCCGGTTCATTTTGGCCAAATACTTCTCATCGTCCCCCAAAATCCTCACATAAACTAGCGATGGAGTCGTGGAGTCATGATTCCTTTCAGAAGTTCGGAGTGACTTCAGCACATCTAAAGACCTACACGTGGAGATTTCGTTCCACCCCCATACACAAGAATTATCCAAGCAGCCAGATGTGATCCCTTTGAGCAGGTTCTCTATCCCTACCATCCCCCCGGTCCTGCAGAGCTCCACCGTGGTATCGTCGGCGTACAAGGGAATCACATGTCCTGCGTCGCTTGCACCGGGTATCGGGCCGCTCTTGATTCCCTTCCCATATCATCAGCACATCATTTTTTGTGAGACTTGGTATAAAATCTCAACCACTTCTGGCTCATGAATCAACTTGGTGCAATAACGTGCAAAACTGCCGCATATGATGTGACAAATCCATAAAATGATTTGGTTTTGAACAAATGTAAATCCATGTCACCCTTGGCTTCACCAACATAAAGCTGCCAGACTCTGCCGATGCGGCGAGTATCGCTCCTGCAGTGTTTCCCAATTTGTCGCGAATGCCTTGAGAGCTGCCATTCTCCAGCAGGAACTCCACCACCTGGCACTGAAGATTCAGGAGGGCAATGTCAATATCTAGCTGGCATTCTTTTGGAAGATGATGTCAAAAAATATTAAGAATCATTAGACAAAAACCATATTCACCAAAAAAAAAAGGTACAAACTCCCTCGTTCAGCATCCAGGATTTCACTCCCTCGCGCCTGCGGGTTCCGCCAGCGTGTTGCGTTGTGCAGCACGGTGTAGCCACGGCCATCCTGGATGGTCAGGTCCGCTTTGTCATCCAGCAGCTCCCTGCCAGTTTATGATCACTTGATGGTTGGACCGTTGATGGGTTGGAAAAGGATGGTTGATGGGTCATTTTCCCAAAGAAAACTGTCCTCAGCTTTTGGGCTCAGGTATTCCACCAACAATGAGAAGTCCTCACCAAGTACAATTTTGTGTATGGTCCCATTTGACTCGATGATCGCTTCAGCCAGGGGCATCACCAAATTTATGGCTTGTGGGTGTCAATTCCCAGAAGAGCCACTCTCCCAATGGCCATCAACTTGCAAGCTGGCAACCACAACTTGGGGTAGTGTTGGCTCTATGTTCACCTCCATTCATAGATTTCGATGGATTTCTGGACTCCAAAAACGTTGGTCTCCAACCACTTCATCCACCCCCCCTGAACTCCCCTGCCGTTCCTGCATTCCTCAACGGTCAAATTTCGCACCGTCAAGGCCAGAGCCAGGCTGATGCGACACCGCAAGTGGCCCAGCAAGGAGAAGACCAGATCTGTATCTGAAACCTTCCTCAGCCGGGCACCAATGGATCCACAAATTTGATGACATTGGGTCATTATTTTACTGTTAAGAAGCCTATTTATTGGGATAAATCTTACCCCTACCCACGATATCCCGATAGATATTCAAACCCCATCATATCTCCATCGTGGGTCATCATATCCGCATGATATCTCCGACACAAAGCTGATGGGTATTGTTTTAATCAACATTGTCAACTGTCTTTTGATTCATCCTCTGATAAACTAATATAGCTATCGAATTAACCTTTTTTTAGCAGTTAAATCATCCATAAATGGGGCCATGTTCCATAGCTATGTTAGTTTACTGCAGGGTAAATCTCCGTTAATAACCATTGATCACCATTTTTGATCACTATTAACCATTGTAAACAATCAATAACCATCTACAATTTTGTAAAATCCCAATGATTATAATTAGACGAGCCATGCAGTAAATTCCCCATCATTCCCGTAATCATTATATGGCTAGTTTCCATAATCAAATTATAATGCATTCATTTTACTATGATTATCATAATCCCAATGGTTATCCATAATCATCCATAATCATCATTATAATGATGAATAAAATCCCCCAGTTGGCTGAGTTTCGCCACCGCCGAGGCCTTCTTCTTGTCCAGCGAGGTGGCCTCGTTGAAATGTGGGGTTCGTTCAGGCCAGCAACATGCGGCCATGGGAGCAAGAAAATCATCCCAAATCATCCCAAGTAGAACAGGAAAATGAAAGAAACAAGCAACCAACTTATCAAATGTGGGGGTATCCCCCTTTTTACCAGATGTCCAATGACTTGACCCACCCCCAGATGCCTCAAATCTTCCACCCTTCACAGTTCTCCCCAACCTGAAAGGTCTTGGTCCGAATCTCTTCGATGTAGGTTTGGAACTGGTCCTGATCATGACACCATCGCTGGATACAGCTGGGACATGCTTGGAAAAGTTGACCCAAGGCTGGTAGCTGAATTGCAGGTCAAAACTCATGGGATTTCACCCCCAAACTGCCCAACACAATGTGTGTTGATTTCCGTCCAAGCGAAGGCTACTGCGCCTTGAGCTGCGGGTTGCTGGTGGCCGCTGCTTTTCGCAGAATGTGCGCCCGCTGCAAGATGGACTCTTTCAACTCTGGAATGTTGGCATAGACCGTCCTGGTGAGGCAACCCCATCAGGGAGCGGTGAATTCTCATGGTGGAGTTCCCAGAGGTCATATCTACTCCGATTATCCATGATTATCCCATTGTGGGTCCTTGTGGGGTACACGCCACTTTCACAAAATGATACAAACTCACCGTGGATTGGAGGTCAAATGGCGCTGGTGAACTTCCATATGCCCTCATATCAGTTGACTATCTAATTTTGTGGGAATGTTTTGGGAATATCATGGTGGTATAATGGTGTTCGTTATCATACTATATCCCCAACATTCCCCAACTATGGTTGGCTTAACCCCCACCCAGTTGCAGGGCCATCCCACCTGGCTGCGTATTGCTCATCCGTCAGGGCCACCCGGATGGTGGACACCAAACGTTCGAAGTAGATCCAGCCCCTGGAGATAGCGATGCTCAAAAAATGCAGGAGATATTTGAGGATATCATTTGGTGTACTTACTAGTACTTTCTGTATGCAAAATCAGCAAGTTGCAATGCAAACAAATGTAAACAGAGTCAGAGTCAGATATGTACATCCAGATACTGTAATTGAAGATTGTCCAATGTTTATGAATGATTCTGAATCAATTTATGAAAGTGAATTCATGTATTTACTCTACCATCCCAAGATGTTGTTCATGATCTGCAAAACATCGGCAATTTGACCGGCTGCACCTGTCACTCGCAGGAATTTGATTGCGCTTCCCCAGGGGAGCAGGACGCACCACGAAAAAGGCTTCCTGCGACACTTTCAGGATCCCAAGAGCTGGTGGCTTCGATGTTCCAAACTTTGGATGATCTCCATTCTTCCAAGAAAGCACGACAAGCATGATGGTTGCACAGTGTAGTGAAAGAATTTGGAAAAACGTCTCTTCAAGGCCAAAGCCACATCCCTAATGCTGCAGCTCTGTTTGTGGAGGACCTCCTCTTGTGGCGAAGAACAGCAAAACTTGGGAGACCAAATGCCGCTCTGCTTGGGGGACTTGATGTCATCAATGCTTGTGACGGTCCTGACAGGAGTTTACTAAACCACCATCAAAAAATAGCAGGAATTGCTCTGCTATTGGGGAACCCCCCCAAAAAAAGTCCAGAGATTGCCAAAATGCACTGCCGCAAAGGGTGAAGGTGTGAGAGCGCATGGCTTTTCTGAAGACACTGACAAATCATCCCTGGTGACTGATTTGGATGGCGATTTTAGACCATTGTCACTGTCCTTTGCCGCTAGATAGTACAGTCGCAAAAAATCCTGTCTGACTGGAGACCAGAAACATTGTCTCTCCTCATGCTCACATCCCTCACGGAGTCAATCTTGTAAACAGGCATGACGGCTTTGGTTCCATCCTGTCAGCAGTGGCCGTGCCCTGTGAAAATGCCGAAGCACTATCAGGGTGCTATCGTTGACCTTTTTAGATTTGACTTGACTGTTCGTTGAAGTGGTCAATATCTTGTTTGTAGCACATCTCCTAAGTTTTTCCCAAACAGCTTGAGCATCTTAAAACCTCGACGCGTCGACTCATCGACCATGGACTGAGCTGCCTCCGCTTCTTTCTCTTCATAGACCAGCACCGAATTGCCCAGCTCCTTTCTGCCAAGGATTCACATGAAGGATCTGAAAGTGACATGATCTTGGCCGAAGCAAAGGGTGATTTCGCATTTGCTCGCCGCACCTTCAGTCATTTCCCATAGTTTGGTAGTTTGCTACAATCTCATAGCAGCATTTGAGCAACAAACCATGCTTGCTTCATGAATATGGTCTAGCAGCCATTTTTGTGTTCCATTGGATGTGTTTCCAGCTTTTAGTCTCAAACTTGTCATTTTTCTTTTCTTGCGCCATCTTTAGACAAGTTCCCCCCCTTGCCTTCAACTGATACTTCTCCAGCTCTGCTGGGGGAAGCATCTCCTGGCGCCGGATGAATGAAGCGCCTACGGCCGCAACGGATGATTGATTTGAAGGGAATCAAATAGACGAAACCCATGATTCTTGCCATTTTGTTCCATGGAGTTTCGTATCAAGTCTGTCTTCATCCAATCCCGGGATCTGGGAGTTCTCATGCTTGACGCCCTTTTGGAGGTTGACTGTATTCCTACCAGCCGTTGGCGATTCCTGATACCTTCAACCCCTTCGCACCATACTCACCTCCTCCAGTTCACAATCCAAATCTGGCCACTCACCATCGATGTGCAGCACCGCATCAGAGGTGAAAAAAATCTCTGGCAGGGCCTGCCCGGCGAATGAATGGGCACTGATGGCATCCCTCAACAGAACCATTGCAGCCTTGGCGCAAAATTTCTTATGAACTGTGACAGCGCATCTGTGTGATGCTAACAACTCATCGGATGTGCGGTGCATCCCCAAATACAAGCCCAGCACTTGAGCTGTTCCCGTGAAAACTGTCCCTGCCAGAATCTTCAACCGTTCCGCCTCATTTCTCAAGAAAAAGCCTAGTATATATCCCCTTGCTCCTTTTCAGTAGTAATCAGCATCTGTTAAGTTCTTGAGACTAAGCAAATGTCCCTCAGTTCGTGCAAAGCTCTTGTCAGCTTTTGGTCGTCTCAAAACACCCTCCAAAGCAGCAGGTGAACCACCAACGGCTCCCATTGCAAGACTCTCTGGCCTCAATACCTTTCAAAAAATCCTGCTGTTCCGATTGTGTGCGCTCTTTCTGCCCTGGTAGAAACGGATTTTGACCTTGGCGCGGACTGGAGCTCAACTTAGCGATGTGGCTACCCTAGGCAAAGCACAGCAGTCTCGAGCCAAGCAACTCATACTCATGAAATCGAAGAAGAGCAGCGCATCACCCGTAATCTGGTAGTCTTTCCTTCAAACGATGACTGAAGGCACTGCCCAACCATTTCATGGCAGAACTACAAGAAGTGCCAAATGCCTATGCTTAGTTGGAGGGGCCCAAACAATGGGAAGCTGGCTACAGAGGACACTTTTTCACTGGCATCACCTCCTGGCACCAGCCACATCCAAAACACCTTCCTTGTTTCGCCCGTAACCAGTCCAAACCTGCGACCATATCATGCATTCTCTACCTGGGGGAATTTTCTCAGATATTTTGTTTGATGCATCCAAGTTTCACTGCTTCATCCACCAACTTTCTTACGCTTACTGCTTTGATCCCTGCCGGGGCGCTCATGTCATCAGATTGGGTTCTTGGCCACAATGTGAGAAGGAACTTGGACTTGGGCAGTTGATTCACAGTTCTTGGCGTGCTGCTTTTCCACCAATCAATTGGAAAAGGTGAAACTTGACCCAACCTGATGCTCATCATTGCAAATAGCATTGCAACAAATTGGAACCAAGATCTAAAGGTAGTCCTTTTTTGAAAAATAGCTTGTTGTTCACCTGTATATCTTATCTAGTGAGGTGTTTACCATTTACCCAATGCCAATATCACCACTTGGGGTTCCTTCACAGGCCCTGGCCTAAGGGATCTGGATGAAGTTGATGGGACCATGCGTGCGAAACCGCTAAAACGAGGTCGTCCTGACGCCAAGTGATGCCAAGTAGCAGCCAAGTGACGGGTGTGGGGTTTACCAAGCAGAAACCATGACCGGGAATGGAAAAACACTATTTAATACTGTTTAGATTTGGAACCAAATTAATAAAACTACTGATGGTAATAAATCCTTTGGAAAGCATGTGGCAGTTGGGCAATTTCTGATGTGGAACCAGGACGCACTTTTGGGTGCATCCAGTACTGGAGTTTCGTAAATGAAAGGCTCCGATGACTAGAACCAGCATCACCAAGGTCTAAGATGGTTCGTGAATCAGTACAATCAGAATCAAGGTGAATATCACTCGAAAAAGCACTTCACCTGTTGCTGTTGAAATAGTCTTGGAGAAGATTTGTTTGGGGTCGCGTAGAAGCCCAATCTCATGCTGCCGCCCTGCCTTGGTCGGAACTTTCTTCCTCGGACCCAGGATCTCTTGCAACCTGGGTGGATCATGCAGCAGTCGCTTAAAATGTGATACTCACCTCAAAAACAAAACGGAAACTACTGATGATGATGACGATGATGATGATGATGATGATGATGACGACTCCACAACTCGTCTGAACATGTTTCCGCCATCACTCGAGATTGGAAAACAAAAGAGAGAAGATCATGCTGTTCCATCAGCTGAGGTGTGCAACCCATGTGCCAACCCCCCTCCACCCCGGCACCCAAGAAACAGTGGAACAGCGGCCAAGTGGCTCTTGACATCTAGGCCATGGAGTCGGAAGTTCATCAAGAGCTTTGACAGGACAAAAACTGACCACATATTCCTGGCAAGATGTGGGAAACCTGCCATAAACTGCCATAAACCATCCGCAATTATCTCGTTCAACTGGAGGTGTGGAAGTGACTATGAAAGTACTATACCAGCTGGCATTTCATGCCATTGTAACTTGGACATGATGGGCTTATATACCCGAAGATATTGACTGGATTGACTGGGACTGCTGTAACATCTTCCGAATGAGGGAAACAGCCGCAGAGCATGTGTCTTGACCTTTTCTAGACCTTCCTCAGGTTTTTTGGGCTGTCATCCCCAAACATATGTTTTGCTTGAGAAAAGGGTTCCCACTTTGGACTAAGCGGTAATCAACATTCAACAAGTTGGTATAAGCCCATTTCTATCGCATCAACCAACCATCACTTGGGGGGATGTCCTCAAACCTTAATATCCCCCATTCCTCAATGATTCCCCTCCCCATGTTCGGAGAACCCCTGTCTGAACCATCAGCCAAGGCGCTAAACCTTCCTTGCTGGCGACTGCAGGATGCCTGTTGGGCACTTGTTTCCGTCCCATGATCTGAATTGGACAGCTGGAAGATTCACCAATAATATCCATTCATACCGTAAAATCAAGTTGCCGTCCAGAAGGGTGTGGGTAAGGGTCTAGTTGCTACTTATATGTTGTCTACAATGCATACTGCAGCACATACAGTAGTACCCCATTAACTCCATTAATTTGGCACATGGTGTACAAGAAGCAAGCTGATAAAATCACAAGCCTAATCCAGCAGGAAAGACATACTTTAGAGAGGTTGTGTTGTAGGATCAGATTGGCTTGAATTGGATGGAGAAGGTTTGGGCATCTATAAAAAGGGGTTCCACACCTCAAGGATTCATTAACCAAGAACAACAAGATTAACAAGAAGAAAAGCAAATCCACAGGTCATTCTCCCCAGTACCTGAGGTCGCTCGTCTTCGATTGCAGCATTTTCCACTGTCGCAGAAATCAGCACACGGCTGTGATGCAATCGGTAGCTCCGTGATAATGAGAAGCCAAGCTCAAGTGGAAGTGGATTTTGGGAAGTGAAAGGACGAGCATCCCAGTGCCCTTCAATGTGCTTTGTACATTAAGATTCGGGGATATCAAAAATTAAAACTGCGTTGCTTTCAAGAAAGATCCATGAAGATGTTAAAGCCCTTGAGCTGATGGTCTCCTGTTGTGTAAAATCTTCAATTGCCTAGCCCCCAGATTTGCAGGAGCTTGACCCAAGAGCAGCAAATTTGGCAGCCCATCCTCAAACCTAGACCTCAAATGCTGACCTCTTATAGAGAATCAGAATCAAAATGAGAGGTAGGACAGTTTGCTGCCAGTAATGACACTCCAAAAGCCTGCAGCCTCGACTTTTTTCGCAAGTACATATCTCGGGTCGGGATCCTTCCGCAGGCTCACATTTGCAGCAGTGCAGCAGTGCGGCATCCACCTGGCAACTGTGAGAGCTGTGTCCGGCAGCCACTGGCAATATTAGCGATTATGGCTAATGGACATGGTCCCCCCTATGGTGCTGGAGTCACAATGGTAGAGGCATTGGAGTCCCTACAAGTATGAGTGTATGACCCTAACTATGGGATCCCATTCGGTGGTACCCATGATATTCCCAGTTGCTCATACACATCTGCTTTCCCAAACTGCTACTAGTTTTCCTCTGGACTGAGAGAAGGGGAGGAGATTGGTTCCCAACTAAAAAGACCTATGATGCCTGGTGGTGACGAAAGGCAGGGGGCTACTGCTATGGTCATCTGCCAACCCTGCAGCAGTCGCACGTTTTCTTTCCAGCCGTTGGAGTTGGTCGCTTCAGGCCACGAGGCAGCCTGCACAGCAGTTCCAAGCTGGAAATGGTCCCAAACAGTAAACAGTGACCCATAAATGGCTTACGGTATGATCTGGTTGGACTCTGAAAATCATCTCAAAATCTCTCAGTGGCTCTTTGACTCTGTGGTGCTAGATAGCCCTCCTTGTTTGGAATTAAATGTTGCCCAATATCTCAAAACAGCCGAGTTTGAGGTGAGATATCAACCTCCCAGCCCTGCCTGCCGCCAGCCTTTCATGATCCGATAGAAGATCCAAACCCAACAGCGAGTTCATCCGACTAATCCTCCAAGTGAGGTTGCAAGCTTTCCAGCGCCAAGGCCAACCTGAGTCGTTTGTATCCAAAGAAGTTGGGACCCAGAGGCCCTCGAGACGTAGTGAGTGTGTAGTTCGCAACCAGTAACAAACCATTGTGGGATATAGAACATCCCGCTGATTCATGGCTACTTATCGAGTTACGATTCCTCGAATGAACATTTTGGGTACCAACAAACTTCACCAGGAACCACGGCGAGACACTTTTGGGGCTCCTGGGCGAAGGGATTGGGACAGGTCAGAGCCAGGAGCAGCTTCAAGCAATCGTAGGCGCGACCTGACGGGACAATGCCTAGGCTCACAAGAAGAATCTGGGTATATTACCATTGCATACAAAAAAAAGTGTGGGTTCAAAACGAACGCAGTCCTACAGACTTTTTATATAGATCAAGATATCCTACATTTGCGGTACGTCTTTGAATCCGGGCCGTTGAAGGAATTACCAGGGTCCAGATTGGTGTGCCAAAAGGGTCTGATTGAATTGCGAAGGTTTGACAGCGCAGGGTGTAGATATTTTCGCGATCCTCGGGATAGTTGAGTCCTGTCCAACACCTGCAACAGATTGTTCTACGAAGGTGGTTGATGAGGATTCCAGGGCTCTCGTTGAGCAATGCAAAGACAACTTACAGTATCCGAGATGAAGTCTGATTGGTTGCCATTCCCACCATGGATTGTCAAACATGTCATCGTAAACGGCCCTGAAACAATACGAAACTAGTAGATCCGCATCAAACACCAACCAAACCTGCACTGAGTGTGTGCCTCGTCCAGCGCGATCGCGTTGCTCCATTCCAAAGAGATCCTGAACTCAGGTTCAAATTCCAGTCGTTGAACTGATGATCGTTTTGACCAGAACCCAATATTGTTATGGTTAAGCAACAAAACGTGCCGGGACAGTCTACTCATGTGAGCCGCACTTTGGCTAGAAATGACCATGTTGACGGGTTTGCAACTGACTGGAAGAAACCTCGGGGCATCAGATTTCTGGACCATTGGCCCCTGTCGATCATCTTCCATGCTCCCTCACCATTGCCAGCACTGGACCTGCCTTGTACAATCGATGCCAATGTTCCTGTGGTGCCAAGGAAGGATTTTGCACCCGCCTAGGAGCTTCAGAGAGTCTGCCAGGAAAAGTGCTCGTACTTCTCATCCAAACAACAAATATACCAGCATCTTGAGCGGAATCTCTGTGCTCTAATCGAAAATTTCCTCCTGAAGTCCATCAACTGTGATCTGTATGCTGACACTGGCTTCAGAATTGACTTTTTGCCAAAAAAAAGACGCTTCGTGACCAAGTCACCATTGCGGCCCCTGGAACCTCAATTTCTGCAGCTAAGTTCAAGTCAAATAAAAGGAAGAGAGAGGCGGGGAACAGTTGTCTGGATCAGGCAGACATATGGTTCGCACCGTCCATGCCATCATCCCTTAGGAGGCTGCATATAAATTGTTTATATATATATATATAGATATATATATATATATAGATATATATATATATATATATCCGGGTTGAATTTGCCCGGGTGAACCTGTGCAGGCGTTTTGTAGCTACAATTGTTGGTTCACCCTGTTTTTAACTACAAAACATTGTTCACAACCCAAAATGGCCCTCTACAAAATGCAATGGCTTGACCCGGCTTCTTGCGACCAAGAAGATAATCATTTTGTAGCAGCTCCATTTTTAAACCTTCCCAAGGACAGAATGCATTTTGTAGTGGTTCATTTTGGGCTATTTTTAGATGTCAGGTCACACGTGCGGGAGTAAAACATCGAGTCTGCCGTTGGTCCACGGAGTTTGTTCTCTGAGTTAATGGAGCTTTTTCACCTCCTTTTTCAGACAATGCTGGCAAATTGGGATCTGTGGGGAAGAACATGTTCTTTTGGTTCATGTCCTGTTCTGTTTGTGCGGTTTGTGCTGCCATGAATTGTTCATCTTGTTTTGAGGTAGATTGAGCTGCCTTTTTTGATTTTCTTTTCACTTGCACCCATCCATGTTGTAGGGTTTGGGTTAGACCCCGCATTTTGTAGTTACAAAACGCGGGGTCTAACCCCTTGGGGTGAATTTCAAGGGGGATTTTTGAGGTAGGTTGAGCNTTAAATAGATTTCCATTGCTTGCATAGTCTCATGCCCAGGTATGACGGATAGTGCATGGACGTTTTATGCTTGTTGGATCTGCCTTTTTTAGATGCGCAATGGCACTTTGGGATCTGTGGGGAAGAACATGTTCTTTTGGTTCATGTCCTGTTCTGTTTGTGCGGTTTGCGCTGCCATGAATTGTTCATCTTGTTTTGANTTGCACCCATCCATTTTGTAGGGTTTGGGTTAGACCCCGCATTTTGTAGTTACAAAACGCGGGGTCTAACCCCTTGGGGTGAATTTCAAGGGGGATTTTCGAGGTAGGTTGAGCTGCCTTTTTTGTTTTTTTTGTGTGTGTTCTTTGCATTAAATAGATTTCCATTGCTTGGATAGTCTCATGCCCCGGTATGACGGATAGTGCATGGACGTTTTATGCTTGTTGGATCTGCCTTTTTTAGATGCACAGTGGCACTTTGGGATCTGTGGGGAAGAACATGTTCTTTTGGTTCATGTCCTGTTCTGTTTGTGCGGTTTGCGCTGCCATGAATTGTTCATCT
>BGPT01000829.1:13605-35452 GCA_003297045.1 Symbiodinium sp. clade C Y103 | reverse complement strand
TGCACTTTTTCCACATCTCAACTTCCAAAAGTGCTCCGAGAATGACAGTTTTTAACACTTTTTACTTCCAAATGTGCTTCGTGCCACAGCGCCGTGCACTTTTTCCACATCTCAACTTCCAAAAGTGGTCCGAGCATGTAATATTTTTAACATTTTTACTTCCAAATGTGCTTCGCGCCACAGCGCCGTGCACTTTTGCCACATCTCAACTTCCAAAAGTTGTCCGAGACCGACAGTTTTTAACACTTTTCACTTCCAAATGTGCTTCGCGCCACAACGCCGTGCACTTTTTCGACAGCTAAACTTCCGAAAAGGTTCCGAACCCCACAGATTTTAACACTTTTTACTTCCAAATGTGCTTCGCGCCACAGCGCCGTGCACTTTTTCCACATCGCAACTTCCAAAAGTGGTCCGAAGCTGTGGTGTTTTAACACTTTTTACTACCAAATGTGCTTCGCGCCACAACGGCGTGCAATTTTTCATCTCTCATCTGCCCAAATGTCTCCGCACCCGCCGCTTTAGCGAGCCTACTTTTCGACCCTCCGGAGCCACAAAACATTGGAAAAACACAGTGTTTCGCNTCTCATCTGCCCAAATGTCTCCGCACCCGCCGCTTTAGCGAGCCTACTTTTCGACCCTCCGGAGCCACAAAACATTGGAAAAACACAGTGTTTCGCGACATTCCTACCTGTTCGCGCACCTGCATCTCTTCTCTTCTGACTTTCTCATCTCTTATCTTCTCTCTTCTGACTTTCTCATCTCTGATCTTCTCACTTCTGACTTTTCTCACCTCTGCTTTTCAACTGTCCATATTGTCGGAAGTTTCACTTCTAAACTTACTTCGACAACCATTTACTAAGTATAATCCATGATAATCCCATAAATTTATCAAGCACCCAGTCATGAACCATCATTTATCCCATCTCATGATATGTATCTAGGCCCCCAAATGAATAGTAGATCCGATAGATTCACCATGATTTCCATTTGGGGGTATTGAATCTTAGGGAGACATGGAACTAATAAGCATCAATGGAGATGCAACCAACAGGCATTGTTTGTCTTTGCATACCCATTTTGATCCGTTTGGATGAATATCTGGTCTAGTATGCAATTAGCTCAATCTTAGCAGCACTTTATCTGGAAATTTCACGAAATTGGACAGTCCGTCATGGCTACCTCTCTGGAATCAGTGATCATCAAAAGAGACATCCACTTAATCAAAAATGATTGACAAGAACGAGAGCCCACATGCCTTGGTGTCGTTTTTCGAAGATGTGTAAGGCTCTCCAGGCTCTCCACACCCAAATAATACCCTCTGGTAAACTAACATAGCTATTGAAAATTGCCATTTATAGTTGATTTTCCCATTACAAATTGTGATTTTCCATAGTTATGTTAGTTTACCGAAGGGTATCTTAACATCTTATAACTTGGTGACAGTATCTCTTCTCAACATTGAGAATGCGCTCCGTCAAATCTGACCACTGGTGGATTTGGATCTGACGCGTCCTCTGTTGTAGAAACCGAAAACAGACCGGTGCAACTGTGCAACTACAAACTCTGGTGTGCATTGAATCATGGAAAATCAATTATATGTATATATATATATATACTTATGTAATTATGTATATGTATATATAGAATGTCTAGGTTTCACAAACCTGAAATTAACCGCCTTTCGGGATGATTCCACTCTTGTAACCCACTTACGGAGAGGTCGGCCAGGGTTCGGTTGTTATAGTTTCCCCAGATTGAATTCAAACCAGCAGCTTATCAGAATTTATGAGATCTTATCAGCTTGCAACATCTAGGAGACCAGAATTGGACATGCCGCAATACCATGCAATACCCGCATCACGATGCACTGATCTGCACATGTTTTGCATGCAATGCAAGGAAATCAGAACGTGCAAACCAATAAGGAGCCGCAAAATAAGCTCTGAAGACTGCTTGGCAAGCTCACTCCTATCAAGACCTGTCGAACATCACCGTGAAATGTCAAGTTCTTTAGATTGCTTGGCAGGGTCACTCCTTCCAGGGTCTGGTTAAAAACTTGGCCAAATGTCAAGCTCTGAAGATTGCTTGGCAGGGTCACTCCTTTCAGGCTCTGGTTAAAAACTTGGCCAAATGTCAAGCTCTGAAGATTGCTTGGCAGGGTCACTCCTTTCAGGCTCTGGTTGAAATGAGTTGCTTGGCAGGGTCACTCCTTCCATGCTTTGGTTGAAATCATTTCCAAATGTCAAGCTCTGGAGACTGCTCGGCAGGGTCACTCCTTCCAGGGTCTGGTCAAAAACTTGGCCAAATGTCAAGCTCTGAAGACTGCTTGGCAGGGTCACTCCTTCCAGGGTCTGGTTTAAATACCATCCAAATGTCAAGCTCTGCAGACCGCTTGGCAAGGTCACTCTTTCGAGGCTCTGGTTGAAGAAGGGACCAAATGTCAAACTCTGAAGGTTGCTTGGTAGGGTCACTCCTTCCATGGTTTGGTTGAAATCATTTCCAAATGTCAAGCTCTGGAGATTGCTTGGCAAGCTCACTCCCTCCAGAGTCTCGTTGAAGTTACCAATTGTCAAACTCTGAAGAAAGATTGGCAAGCACATTCCCCTCAGGGACTGGTTGAAAGAACCGCCGAGTGTCAATTTCTGAAGATTCATGGGCAAGCTCACTCCCTCCAGCATCTGGTTGAAATGAGTTCCAAATGTCAAGCTGCTTGGCAGGGTCACTCCTTCCATGCTTTGGTTGAAATCATTTCCAAATGTCAAGCTCTGGAGACTGCTCGGCAGGGTCACTCCTTCCAGGGTCTGGTTGAAAGACCAGCCAAATGTCAAGCTCTGAAGACTGCTTGGCAAGCTCACTCCCTCCAGGCTCTGGTTAAACCAAAAGCCAAATGTCAAACTCTGAAGATTGCTCGGCAGGGTCACTCCTTCCAGGGTATGGTCGAAACACCAGCCAAATGTCAAGCTGTGGAGATTGCTTGGCAAGCTCACTCCCTTCAGTGTCTGGTTGAAATTACTTCCAAGTGTCAAACTTTGAAGACCGATTGGCAAGCTCACTCTTTCCAGGCTCTGGTTGAAGTCGCGGCCAAGTGTCAAACTCTCAAGACCGCTTGGCAAGCTCACTGTTTCCAGGCTCTGGTTGAAGTCGCGGCCAAGTGTCAAACTCTCAAGACCGCTTGGCAAGATCATTCCCTCAAGGATTCTGGTTAAATTCATCTCCAAAAACAATTGAGTCAAGACTTCTGGGAAGATGCTGCAAGTACTGGCCGGTGGTGGCACCTTCTATCCTTGTCACTCCCTCTAGTGAACACTCTCCATCACTTACTGGGAACCCTTCGATATAGGAAAATGCAACGTACAAATCAGTACGAACAAACGTGCAAGAGAGGGCTGCGGTCTCGCCGACCATGCCCTGCTCTCGCAATGTTTGGTGGAGCAACAGCGGTGAATTCTTGTGATGGATCATGACTCTTCTCCCCTTCTTTGAAGGAAGTCGCTCCAAAACCATGTGCCGCACTTCATGACCCAGAGAGGAACCACTCAGGATGAAGTTGCACCCTCCACAATTGAGGCATAGCACCTGAATCTCAATTTCTTCATAGCTATCAAATGGCCCGACATAGACGCCCACAGCGCCGGATGTCATTGGGTGGCGCCGGCCCGATCCGGCGATAGATGCGCGGAAAAATTATGTAGTGCTGGCCCACAACAAGGGTCTTCCTGCTCCTTTCCATGGATTGATTAAAGAGAAAATCTATTAACACATTGTTTTTGCAAGAAATATTTGGCCTTCCTGCAATTCTTCCGTAAGCCAATTCAAGGATCCTGCGATACACCATCAAGCCAGGGAGTTTGAGACCTTTGAGGGACTCAGCCAAAATTTGTAAACACAGCTCTTTTGGCTTGAAAGTATTCTACCGAACAAAAGCTCAATGGCTGTACGATTAAATTCTGGTTTTGCGGGCCGCGGGCCAAAGGAAAATCTTAAGTATGTCTTCCCAGTAGAGTCAGTAGAGTCCACATTTCTGGTGGATTAAGCAGTTGGAAAACACAAGATCACCTTCAGCAAATCCTAGAATATCCTGGAATAGAATGAGTGTCCATATGCAGTCATTTGTAGACGACGGAAGATTCTGGCACTTTGCTCAGTACAGCCGATGACTGTCTTGGGAAATCCAATGTTCAATCACTTTGAGCCATCTTGCCGTCTGGAAATACTGGTGGTTTCATCACAGCAAAGAAAACAAAGTAAAACATCACATACAGCTGATGCAACTATGCAAAAGATGTCTTCCTCAAAGCGTCATACCAACGGTTCACATCCGACATGGCATTTAAGAGAGAGTGAAATGTTCGAACGTGTCGAGATCTGGATACATCAAATTCAGAGATCTATAGCAGCTTGGTGGCAAGCCCTAGAATTCAACTTAAAAGAGCCTCCAAATTTCACGAATAATGCGGGTATCCAAAGCAGTGCATCAGAATGGCGAATTAGGTGTGCAACTTCCCAGTGGGCACCTCCAGCATGAATGTTTATGACATTCTTTTATCGACATATCCTCATGAAGTTTTGAAAATGGACTTCATAGTGATCCATTCATATTATCATCCATAGTAATTCATGGTAATTCATAATGATCCAATGTGATCCATTCATATTCCATTCGCATGGCCTTGAAATGCCAAAAAACTGCCCATGACTTCATCCCCACGCGCCTGGCCCCCAGACAAGGCATCAAAGAGCTGTGTCACGCTGCGACCGTTTTGGAAGAGCATGGACCTTGGCACCGAGCTGGGGAAGCCCCTTGGAGGATCGCTGAGAATGGGAGGAATCACAGAAAAATTGGTTTGCTACCGAAAATAGGGTACCCCTATATAAGGCCCTAAACCCAATGGTTTTGCTGATCATGATCCCTATTTTTTATAGCGAACTAATTGGGGATATAGCCTTTTTTTTACACACCCATCTTCTACATGCATATAAATGCACAATCAGACTTACCCTCTGGTAAATTGATAGTTCGACCCTGAAAATCACCCATTTTGAGTGGAAACTCATCCTCCAACCCGTATTTGGCTGGTAATTTACTCATCCTCCAACCCGTATTTGGCTGCTAATTTACTACCAGTAGAGGTATTAGACATGACTCTTTCGTGTTCACTATTTTTACGTATTTTTACTAAAGATGCATGTATATATGATATTATGATGTTATGTAGATGTAATGTATGTACCAGTATTTATGTACCAACATGAAGCACCAAAAACGCCACCTCCAGCTCAGAGACTACAAAATATCAACATCGACCGTCGACCATGGGAATTTTACCCAAGGTACAGTATCCACTCTTAAGGCAAAAGCCACGCCTTTGGGTTCCCAGACGCAACGCGTTTGCAAACGTCTTCGGTGTGGGCAGCGGCAGCTTGAGTGGCAGGAGCCAAGGCGCTAACAAACCTGGGTCCAGCACGCCCACAGCTTGCAGTAGTAGCTTCGTATGGTAGTTGCATATGGGATGTCTAAGGAAAATTCTGGATATATTAGTATATACATATATATATATATATACAATTATATCAAAACTAACCCTGCGTGAGGGTCAAATGCCAGCTACATGTGGTTGCAAAGGGATTCTAACTGTCACAAGCAGAAGTACATATCAGTCCGTTTGAATCAGTTTGACAAGGTTGTCGTGGGGTTCAACAAGTTTGTGCATTTCATTGGCCCATACAGCCATACAGTTTAGCATTGGTGCCCCCGACTTGGATTGCAACAAGTGCGGTTCAAGCAGGAGGGTCAACAAAAACATTTTGGACCCATCCCCTCTGGTAAACTGTTACATAAGTATGGAAAATCACCATGCTATTGATGGGAAAATCCACTACAAATGGCCATTTTCCATAGCAAACTGTTAGTCACTACCAGAGGGTAATTCCCCACTAAATCACCATTTATAGTGGTAAAATCCCATGAAATCCCATCAAATTACCAGACAAATCACTGGTGCCCGCTGACCATTTGTCATCCCTCCGGGCTCCGGAACTCTTCCCTTGTGACGCTTCCATCACCGTCCTGCCCAGCTGGGTGCCTAGGAGAAGCCTTGCGAAAAAAATATCTACAGCCTGCAGGAGGGCCCAAGGTAAATTGGTTACAAGCAGGCAAACTAGGCAATGAGGAACTTCAAAGTGGATATTTCATGATATTTCTATAGTTGGATGGAGATAGATTCTATACAATTCGACTTCCCGGAAGGCTTGAAAAATAATCCCCGTCTTCAAATCGGAGGGTATTCTATGTATACTCTTTGGATGATTCGACTGGGAAATTGGATCTTCCCTGAGGAAACTTTTCTTTGAATCCCAAAGAAGTTCACAAGTTTCAGAAGCTCCACTGTTCTGAGGAAAACAACATGAGATGCTCCTTCTTGATACCTTTGTTCCTGAATTCTATCTTTTCACAGAGTGGAATTCGCGGATGGTCCCGCGACGGCCTCGACTACATATCGAGCAGTTGGGAGAAACAGTCGTAAACTTCACTTGGATAAGTTGGATATTACATGATATTACATGATGTTACCAGGTTACCAATAAGAATAGCAATGAACATGGATGGCAATTACCCTGTGGTTATTTAACATAGCCATGGAATAGCTGGCTAATTTTAGATGATTTTCCAAGCGAACGAAACCTCCAGAGGCATTTTCCACGAAGATTTCTTGCCATCTTTCGGGACCATCCGACCAAGCAGTCGGATCGGTCCTTGTCAAAGCTACGCCACAGACCGTGCAAATCATCTTCTCCAAGGGACGGCCTGGGTGTGGGAACCAACTTAGTGAACCAATGTACCAGAGAAACTATGTATATGATTGTATATGTATAGTGTATATGTATATAGTACTATTTGCCATATGTATAGTATGTATCTGATTGTATCTTCTATAACACAAACTATACATATATTGTAACATATATATATACAAAAAATACAATGGGATGTATAATGAATATGATGTGTTTCTTTGTCTGGAAATCGGATAGACAGAAATCACTGGTTTATCAGTTATCATCATTGTTTCTATTACAGTGGCCATTTGGTGGAATACTAAATGTTCAAACAAACCCATATACTGTATGACTATATTATGTATTACATATATGTACATTGTACATGTATGAGTGCAAAGTATATATATATATATAGATATAGACACTTACACATGCATATATACACATATGCATTCAGTATCAAGGTGCTACGTGGAAAGGGGTCGCGGCACCCGACCTAAATGGACTGGTTTGCTAGTTACAGGCATCTTTTCATGGAATCCATAGGGTTTCAAAGGGAATGTGTCAAAATTCCTTAACCCTAAGTCCAAAAACATCAGTGACTTGGATAAAACATCCAAAGTATGCAAGGACAACATCATGCCCCAAGCAAAATGGTTCATAAGATCCACAGAATCCAGAAATATGATTATTATTGATTCTTGAAGTCTGACATTACCCCATATCGAAAAGGAACATCTTACAAATCCTCGTTTCCCTATGTTTCCTCCACAAACATCATTTTGTCTGATGCCTCCAGCCACCATTTTTAACAGCTTGAGACAAGGATGAATGCCATGGCGAGCACGACCGTGGCAATGAGATTTAGAGTCATGAGAACGATCGCGATACCATGGTGTTGCGGGAAGACATTTGAGTCGAGCCGAGCATCATGCCTCGAAGAGAAGCATACAATTTCATTTGGCCAGTAGTGCTGGTTGAGAGGAAGTAGATGGATGCGTTGGTGAGGCCAACAAGCAGAATCTGATTGAAAGCTTCAGAGCACCGTTGTCGCAGGAAAACTCCATGGCTGTCGCGTATGGATTCAATGTGCTCGTATCTGCATGAGGGTCCAAGAGGTCAGCAGCATCAGGCTCCTAGCATGCGAGATCGCCACCGCGTCCAATGTGGCAACATTCACAACTGACCCCCATGCCAATGCGTCCACAGGTGCGATCAAAATATACGCCAGTTCTGACAGCTTGAGGAATCTGTTGAATCTATCCTTGACAGGGCTCCAACGGTCCCATAAGGGTCAGAAGGACTGACTAAAAACAAGGGGTCTTCTGTATCTTTGGGATCATCTTTTGGGAAAACATGATGAACAAACTGGTAGAATCACCTCACAACATGGAGCAGGACGTCCTCACTTGGGGTTGCATTCACTTGGTAAGTTGGATACAACCAGTTGTTTATTGGATGTACCCCAGTTGTGGGTTGCTAATCACTTACGATTCCGATATTGATGTACAACAACAGTTGTAAAAGTTATACATTGGCTATGAACATGGGCCTTATCTACTGTACAAGCTATATATCCCAGGGACTCACCACTTGCCATTACTAGGACGCCCACTCCCACTGCTGGAACAAAGAGCGGAAGTCCGGCCAGGACACGACTCCCTGCGGCAGGAGATCTATGCTCAAGCCAAAAGGAGATGTCTAGAGATAGAAAGATACAAATATTAGAGAAACATATAATATGTACAGATAATTGTAGATAGCAAATGATGACATAGAAATCATTCATGAAATGGTACTGGTACTTCAAGAGGTGCTTCCAATTGTTCATCAATTTCGGGACCACTGCAACTTTGTCCATGAATTCCCATCATCCAGACAGTGGCAACTTGACAGCCCAACGGAGTTCCACTTCGGCACATGGGAAAAGGGGAAGTGCATGATCCTGGCTGAGACATGCCCTTTGGTCATCAAACATGGCAATTCAGAATCCCCTGCAAATGGAGGTTTCTAGCTGGAAAAATCATCTAGAAATGGGAGGTTTTCCATTGCCACCTTTGATTGCCAGAGGGCAAAACATGTAAACAAAAAACTGGTGCTTTTTGGATGTAATGTGCGACAGTGTGGTAGTTTGGCACAGAAATGGAAACAAACAACCACTTGGAATAGGACAACCATCGAGAGTTCGCATGTAGTTTTCAGCCAAGCTACACGTCACGGCCAATCATGGATACCCAATATTAGTTGGCATCCCCATCTGAAAATAGACATGTATATACATACATATACTGTATTTGGCATCCCCATCTGAAAATAGACACACATGTATATAATATATATATATATAGATAGTGTCATAGTATATCATTAAATCATAGGGATGACATGGTACAACATGCAACATATTGTAAAATAGCAACTACTCTTCACCCTGGCCTGTTCCGTGGCTAAGGCATTAAAGAGCTGATCCACGCTCTGGTTCTGCCGCTGCAGCGCCAACCTTGGAAGATGGGACGAGCCAACTTGTCTTGACATGCTGAAAAAAATGAGGGGAAGTACCCCCTGGTAATCAAACGTGGCAATGGAACATCCTCTATAAATGGAGGTTTTAATGGGAAGCTTATCTATAAATGGTGGATTTTCCATTGCCACGTTTGAACACCGGAGGGTAACAGTTGGAATATCCTCAGCAAGAGTCCCTCTCAAAGGTTAACATTGATCCTGAACATACCATGTTTTGAAGTGGACAATAATCTTCCAATCTCGAAGCGAAACAGCAGGGTCTATGTAAATTTGATGCGGTTTCCTGAAATGGGAATAACTAATCTCAAATCATCCAAAAATTAGACCATTTAGGATAAAATCCAAGGGTTTGGGGGGATCTCCCATTTTGAGAAACCACCAATATCCCCACAAATGTTGAAGTTGGTGTTTAAACCATAGTAACTATAGTTAAATCCTCCATAAGCACAAGACTTATTGGAGTCATACCACCAAGTTGGCCAACATCAATCAGCTATAAATCCTATGAAATCCCATGAAATCCCCCTTTTGTCCTGGTTAAATCACCATTTGCCTATGGTTTAGCCCTCCCCCTTTCCTGGCACTGCCCCCGGCCTCCCAGGCTCCCGGGCGCCATCCTGGCAATGACCTCGGCCTGTTTGGCCACCACCAGTCGCACGGAGGGCTCCATGGCGGCGAAGAACCTCGGAACATGAAGAGAGGATGGGATGTTACATGGATTCATATGGATTATATTCATTTAGCATATATATGTGTTAATTGGAATAATATATATATACATATATATGTATATATAATATACATATCTCCCGTACAACATAATGTAATGGGAGATAATGGAATATATATATTATATATATATATATGTTGTATACATGATAAAAGGAGCTATACTACTACACACATAGAATCAATAGTGGATGTTCAGTGTTTACATTTAATAGCGGTGGTATAATATTAATGCTAGTATATTCAATAATTATGGAATACAGTTTGCAATATAATTGTCATAAGAAAAATGATATCTTTGATTATGTTCAAGATTTTACCCCTTCAATAATGCTGGTAGAATAGGTATATAATGAGATCTTCATGGAATATGTTTGTGGGATGTACTGCAAGTGGGATCTTGTTGGATTTACCCTGCTTTACCCACCCTTTATCAAACATGGCAATCGAAAATCATATATATATATATATACATGGAAGTTTTCAATGGGTGGATTTTCCATTGCCATGTTTGATTACCAGAGGGTACATCAAAATACCTTTCAAAAATGCTGTTTTAATGGGGAAGTAATGGGATATTGATGGGCTATCAATGGAATATTAACAGGAAAATCATGGGATATGAATGTAATAATGGGATATAACGTGGAATATACCCTCCGAAATTGGTTGAATATGATGGTGGTCATGGGGGTTTAACAAACATAAATGGGGATTTGACAAACAAAATGGTAGTATATTGGGGATATTCTGAGGATGTTTGTGGACTATTAATGGAATATTAATCGAATACGCCCAAATGGCAACTTTATTGGGAAAATGATTGGTACTACACATGTATTTACACATCTACATACACAAGCTACATTCAAACAATGGAGGATTTGTCACTGGTGCTTTCAACAAAAAAACATGCGGACTTGACAAGCAATAACGGTGGTACAACAGGGATCTAATGTGATTTTGTTTTAAAAAAATTGGAGTAATATGAATGGAATATCGATGGATCTAATGGAACAATGGACACCGGTGATACCCTCGGCAATATGCGATAATTTAATATGGTTTGAACACGCATTTTGTTCGATGAACATGGAAACAAACCACCATGTTTTCGCTTAGTCATGAGAGATTGGCTTGTAGAAACAAAGATCTGGCCAGTAGAGATAAGGATTCAATCAAGTAGGCTGCGGACTCACAATTCTAAGGAAAACAACAATAACGGGGACAACTCAGTGAATCACGACACAAAAAACGGTTGTGCACTTTGTGGGCGACTTCCCCATTTTAATCGGATGCAATGATCCAATATAACGTAACCACACTAACCAACCATTTTAGAATTCATGGATTTTGGATCTACTTGGTTTCAACCAACTATTTTTTTAATGCATTTAAATAGCACTTGAATTAAGATAATAAAGGCATGATCCCCCCAACCGATACACCCTCGCAACAATAGGCTTCCAACTCCTCTTTGGTGATGCTACCATCGCCGTCCTGCAGGGCAAGCCGCCCCCGCCAAGGGGCTACTAAGGTGGGGCCGCCGGCTGGTAGCTAAGTTGGGACTTATGAATTCAATAAATGGCACTTATAAGAAATATATTGACATAATTAATGGGAGGTATTTTAATCAACTTCAAACTAGGGGGGCACCACATTGTATCTTTTGCCACCTGTACGACTTGTTTCTGGAGCTTCGCTATCCACTGACATTGCCTAGTCAGTCACGCACCCCGCAAGCACTAAACCAATCACCAGCAGTGAGACACACGACAATACCTCATTGGCTCCTGCAGTCGATCCTTTTCCAGCAGGAAAAAACATGGGATGTCTGTCATTATATAATATAATGATACATGATAGTGGCTATTGTCAGCTACATCTCATTGACTAGTCCATGATCTTAAATTGGATATGGGTCAAGTTGTGAGAAGCTGAGCTAGGGACGACAGATTTTGGCAATCCTTTGGTAAAGCCAACCTTTCGAGCCCTGCAAATTAATTCTTGAATTTCTGCATGACCACATTTTTCATTGGATTGGTTCAAGGGAAAATTTACAGGAAACCATGGATTTTCCCATGAAATAAAGGGGTTTCCTGTAAATTTTCCCTTCAACCAATCCAATGAATTTATGGCAAAACAGTAAAGAAACCATTATAATTTTAATTATATGGATAAACTGTCCACCCAAGGTTCACCCAGCATTGACCCAGGCATGCCAAAGTCCGGCCCAAGAGTTTCCCATTTCTCTGTCCTTGTCGAAGTTTTTCCAGAGGGATTCCAGGTCGCTAGCAGATAAGGATGGCCTTGGAGCCAGAGTTGACATCTAATTTCTCAGGCATGATGAGCGATCAAGTATGTTGGTATACATACACTTAGATATGTTCTGGTATCAAGTAAGCGTCAGATCGTGTATAAATCCAACTCATGATCAAATAAGCCTGTCTCGAATCCAATGGCAGCATCAACGATCGTCCACAAGGATGCAGTGTCGAACAACAGAAACAAAGGGGGCCAACGTAGCTATTTGCACACACACACACACACCCACAATCAGCGACATTCCCGCTGATCAGCATCGTGCTTCGATCCTGAATATGTAATCATATTATATAGATACCCTCTGGTAAACTAACATAACTACGGGAAATCACCATTTTTTATGGGAAAATCCACTATACATGGCAATTTTCACTAGCTACGTTTAATTACCAGAGGGTATATTACATGAACATAGGGTGCCCCATCAAATCCATCGGTCGAAAAAATCATTCTTAGGATTTCAATGGCCATTTTCGGGGCTTAAAAACCTTATTTTCAGAAACCTTCATTTAGTAGAGTCTTCCCCAGCCGTGACATGCTGGTACAAGGTGGTGCCCCCCAGTAGTCTTTGTTGGTTGATAAAACTGATGAACTACATTTGGATTCAGATATAGCTACCAGAAATATCTTAGTTAATATACCTTAGTTACAGTAAACATATGAGCTCTCAAAATCCTTTACATCTCAGTAGTTGCTATTGTGGGCTATCGCTTTTTTTGGGGGGCCATATCGCTTTCCAGTGTTTTGTCTCTTTATCGCTTTTGTGGGGGGACCATATCGCTTTACAGTGTTTCCTGCACATCTCAGAAAAAAAAGAACTCCTGCAATGCTAAAGTGGTCTCCAACCATTTTGACCGTGACTCATATAGTTTAACATAGTTAACCATAGTTACTGTAAACATAGTTGATTGTAGTCAAACACAGCAAAATAAATGCCAACTATAGTTAAACTTGTTATTAAAACATGATATAAATCCAGCTCATATAACCAGCTATGCGGCACCACCTGTTTGCCTTACTGCAACCAAGCAACTCCAGCTGCAGGAAAAGGGATTGGAAGTCAGTCCACTGCACCCTGCCCTGGCCCATCAGCAATTGAGGTGTCCACACCGCAAAGCAGTTGAGGTTTCTACAATTACAACTGCAAGATACTATGGTTAACTATGTTCAAATAGACTGTTTCATTTACATTAACTATTAATTAACTGTTTCATTTGAAAATCATTAACCATAGTTACATTTCCGTGATTTTCCAAATGGGTTTCACCTGTGGTTTCCAGTCGAATTTCACAACAAATATCATCCCTTGGGGACCGTAATGGCCGACCCTCGGATTGAAAATGCTTCTGTCATGGCCATGAAAACTGATTGAATATAGGGATTCCCATCAACCAGAACTCAAACAAGCTATATGTACACAAATCTATACAATGTCCAAAACTCGTTAGATCCTTTACCCCAAAAACTTATCCCTTTGTTGGGGTCCGATCCACAAAACTCCCTTCTATTTCTTGGCCACGCAATCCCCAGGGACTTCGCGGAACAGGACTGCCTCCGCAGATGCCAATGCTTCGAAGAGCGAAAGCACCGTCTTGCCCTGCCGGAAGATGGTCGACCTTAGCGCGGGGTCGATGACTTTGCCATGGTTCAAATCCATGGAGAATTGTGGTAAATGTGGAAGAAATGGTCATTTCATGTCATCTTGAATGGGGAAAATGGCAATGATAAATACTTTAGATATAAATATAGCCAGGGTAGAACTGGGAATATTTGTTGGGATACGTGGAATATTAACATAAATATGACCCGTATGTATTTTTTTGCGATGACTTGAATAAACATATATAGCCACGATTTGTCATTCATCATTCTATCCCAAATTCAAATAAATAGGTCGCATTCAAAAGCAGACAGTTGTGCCTGGAGTAGTCAAGTAGTTCATCTAACTCCTTAGGTACACAACCTCTTGTCCAGGCCTCTAATGTCACAGCTGGTCAGGCATGGCTTCTATGGCCTTTCCGACCGAGAGACAGAGAGAGAGAGAGAGAGGAGTGAGTGTATGGCTGGACGTGAAAGCCAAATTTGGCAAGCGACAAATGTACACAATAAATACCCGGCCAGCCACTATTGATACCAATCTTCGATCCGAAACCAAAAGTAGATAAATTAAAACCAACCAAAAACCTGTGCAAACATCCAGCTCAAAAATATGAGAATGTCACCAGGCATAAATGAGAGAAGATCAATCCCAAATCTGGAGATACTCAACCAGAAATGGGAGCTAGCTGAAATTGGGGAGATGACCGGCCCAACAACTGTGCCAAGTGGCGCAAGCTGCAGGCAAATCTGTGGGGCCTGACAGCCGTCATCGCCGCTCCACTGGTGGGATGGGTGTATTGCGGATATCAATACGTGATCCCCAAGTCACGATGGGTTTTAATACCAAAAATGGTCTGATTTTGGATGATTTGAGAAAATGATAACTGGGGATGTCAGCAGAGTATCGAAATTGATATCAATACCATAATGGTGGTACTCATTAAATAAAGTACAATATCGTGTTTACATATATATATATATATAAGTACCAAGATATCAATACCATGCATTATGGGTATTCTGAATGGTTTTGTATTTCTAGTCAATGATGGTTGGTGCTGGAGCACCTAATCCCCAAGAAATCAAATCAATTGGCACCTGCCATGCTGGTAGATGGAAAGTTATGGAAGTATCTGAAGCATTCTGAACCCCAACAAAACAGTATTCAGAATTTTGATAGGTTCTAACTGCACCTTTTCTTTCTGCAGAATTGCTGATTAGAGGTGATAAAGGCCAATTATTCAAGGAGACAACTGGCTGGCTAGTTAATTATTGGGTATCGCCCTCCTCAGGATGTTTATCTATTCCCCAAAATGGTTCATAATTGTGGATGCTGCTTATTCTCGAGGATCCAGCATTACTGCTTCGGATTTGAAATAGCCATACCAACTGGAAAAGCCTTCTTCTCTTCGGTCTTCACGGACCTCAAGTTGATGCAGGCATCACGGAAAGAACTTGACCAGTGGTAAATGACGACTGGGAACCGTGGTTTATGGCGTAATATGGATTACTTGCATTAATAATTGAATATATAATGAAAAATACATGGGATACGATAGATGTGCATAAGTGGAATTTTGTGGGATTCACCCCAAACCATAACATACCATAACCACTCACCTTGACTTCCCAGAAATGTGTGGGATGGTAAGAAGCTTCATAGCATTGGGGACCAACTGCTGAAGCAGCAAGGCAGTACGTCAAGGAGAATATGAATAGATGTAGCTGATGTAACCAGTGGCCACAACCATTATGAAATTCCCACGATTGCTTGTTGGTTGCTGGAATATCTACTAGGTCAAGAGACATGAATCTAATATGAATGGTAGCATGATAACTGAAAAAAACACAGATCTCTAGGGAGTTTGACCCTTCGTGACTCCTACTGAATGGGAAGCACACGTTTTTCCTCCGGTCGGGGATGATCATACCCGATGTAACTGTACCTGGTAACAGGCCATGAGGCCTTTCAAATGATGGATCCTGCCTGTGGGTGGGTACTAAGGGTTATGCAATGTCTTCCCAGTATCCCCTGCTGAACACTAGCATGGGACACTACAATTATTGATTTTAGGTAGCAAAAATAATCAAAACCAAAGCCAGGGGATGTTTTAGGATGTCAATGTTTTTGGGAGTGTGCCTGCTGTTAATCTAATCTGACAGTCGCACATAAGCTGATTTTTTTCAGATCTCTTGCTGAAATCGAAGCATCTACCATGCCAGCCAGGTTTGATCACCCCACTGTACTGTACTGTTGTTCAGGAAAAATATGGGTGGTTTTTCAACCATCAACATATGGGTTTTACTGCACACAATCATCACATTCTTGCTGATAAATGATGATAAATGCTGTTTTCTGGTGCTTCACTCCCCATGTGTTTTGCGGAAAAAAAAATCCGCATTCAAACGATGGGATTGAGTCATGCTTAAAATCATGCAATTCTTGCGGTTCCGGGCAAACAAATCTAATGTCTAGATATGTCCCTCCAATTTATCATAGTTTATCGATACCCTCTGGTAAACTAACATAACTATGGAAAATCACCATTTTTCATGAGAAAATCCACTATTTCTATGGCCATTTTCAATAGCTATGTTAGTTTACCAGAGGGTATTTCACTGCAATTTCTCAATATTTCTGGTGGATCCACTGTCAACCGGCCCATCTGAGATGCCCCAACCCTGACTGCAAACCTCTCTGGAACTCCTCACGACTCACACTTCCATCTCCGTCCTGGAGGGGTCCCCAAGCAGATGCCAAAAAGGGTTAAATCAGGTTGTGAAAAACATGTGAAAACCAGGAGAATTACCAGGTTTCCAACTTTTCTGGGGGTTGCTATAGGCTATAACTAGCATGGCTATTGCCATAATATGTTATACGTAGCATGGCTATAGCTGGAAAACAGGGGCCAACTGGCTGAGGCAAGCGACTTTGTCTGATCGTTTTGGCTGGACAAAAAAAGAATGGTTGTTTGAAACTTTACGGTGATGTGTCAAAACCTACAATCCATATTTGGGGAATGAACGTGCATAAATCCCACCAATACCAGCACTAACTAGTGTCACACATTGTACTGATTGTCATGGTATTCATGGCTATTGTGATTCAAAAATATTACCCTTGCTTATGGTTATTTATCGTAAGATTCGTTAGGATGTCTATTTTTGACGCACAGCGTTACATTCATTTCTATTGTACATATCATCATGATGTTTTTTTTCATGATTACAACAGAAATTGGGAAAACAATCACTATATATCACTATGATTAATGTGGTACACCCAATAATAAACCATCCACAAGATCACCATTTTTATGGGTGGTAAAACCCATCCCCAAATGGTAGGTTTATCATTAGCTTTGCCACTTTCATGATGATTATGCCATGGTGTGGCTATCACTATCACCATCTTGGTGCCCTGCCAAGCCCATCGCCTTATCAAAGCTTCGCCACAACATCTCCAGTTGTTGAAGCGTGAGATTTGGCCTAACCGGGCAGCCGTAAGCTCTGACATGACCTGCCGAATGCCTGGGATTTTTTGTGCGATCAGATTGATGGGTTTTCCCAACATCCACCATATATGCCAATATATATATATATATATATCCAGCTGTAGGTGCTCTGCCACACAGATGAATTCTCAGCTGGATATATGACATGTTCACCATTTATATCCATGTATCACTAAGCACTGAGCTATGAAGTCTATAATTGGTAAGCTCCGAAAAAGATAGACACGTCTTTCCAGGATGCTACAGAAATGTGCAGATGATAATGATGATACTTACGGCATAATTTCGGGGTTGGTATATTTGGGAAAAAGAACAAGGTTTTTGCCCGAAAACAGAGATACAAACATAGAAAAACCTAGAACAAACATGAACAAACGATTGTTTTGACCCAACGCATCAAGATTCACCCAGATTTCTGTGGAACCGAACTCAAGAGCTTGGAAGAAATCCGCGAAATCCTTCCACTGCACTGTGCTCCTTCGACAGCTGGGAAAAAAAACAAACCAAAAGGCCATGGCCTTAATGTGTTCATTGTTGATATTCAATATTTGTACTATATTAACATATATTAACATATTCTGTTACTTATTCTAATTAACCAATAATGGACCCCCTATGATGGTTTGCTCCGAAAAACTGACTCCAGTTTCAGCGTCCTGGATGCAGCGAGGGCATCGAAGAGCTGAGATACAGACCTCAGGAAGTGCGGGGAATTTGCTCACTTTAGTCATTCTTTGTGGAATTTGCTGTCCAAAATTGAAGCAAGTAATTTAGCTGCACCCTTCAGGAGACTCATGGTCTTGGGAAATTTCAAAATCTGCAGGACCACCAGATATCACATTGGAAGCAATGCTAAAGTCTGCCGGAAAAGCAACAAGTGCATTCAGAATATCTTCCCTGACGAGCTTATACAGACTTGTGACTTATACATGTTAATACTATACCACTCTGTTTCTCAAACTTTTGTGTTGGCAACTGGGCTGCCCACTTGCCCTCTCGTGCCAAAGCCACCATGACGCGGGAGCAAACCTCCTGGACAGGATCAACAAAGGCGCAACCTCAGCATTTTACTTGCAAAATGTCAGGAACATAAAATCACCATCTGATATTCGATCCATGAAAGTTGAGGTGCTTGTTTAATGACTAGATCACATTCTTGGTGGTGTCTCAAGCCCATTTCAAGCCAGGTTCTACCAGTTCTTTATGGGTTGGTTTGTTGTGAAAATGTTGACCGGAATTTCCGGAAATCATGTTTTTTCACCACTTTGGTTCGGAGATTCCCGCAAATGTTTCAATAAATCAATTCTGGGAAATGTTTCACCTTGGCGGATTGAGAGCAACCCTTGACAATTGAGAATCCACCACACTGGTCACATGAGTGTCCATAAAGTACTTGTTGGAATACCCACAAAAATAGAGGATGGAACAACACCATCCAACATATACAGTACATAGATCTAATAGTAAAGTAAAAAAACAATTAAACATAATTAAACATTGGATGCGTCATACAAACAATTGTATACAAACAATTGTTTCAAGTGCATCACCATGATGGCCCGTCAAATAGCAACAGAAAAACATCTTGCTACCATCACTTTCGCTGGTCCCCTTAAACACATGTCAAACCTGAACTTTCCATTAACTCTTGGGTCGTTGATTGTTCCTTTCCAATCAGGGTTTAGTCATCCAGGGTTGATTCTCTGGCTGAATCACACTAGTTCACCGAATTGAAATAAGGATAAATAAGGCGATTTTGGACTTAATGGGATACTCATAGGGATGTAATGAGATATAATGAGTATACAAGAAACATTGGGATTTAGCCAGCTGGAATATAGAATAACCAATGAGAATGCTGGTGGGTGGTTTCAAGAACATATGGCAATGGGATGATGATCCCCAATGACGAGGATATTTTTTAGCTGGTTGAAACCAGCTGCGGCGGCGTGGACCGTTGGCTCGTTCTTCCGGCTCTTTTTTTCGGCTGGGGCGTTTCCTGTTCCCGTCTGGTTGGTGGTTTCGACTACTGCAAAAATCCACTCGGAAAGAGGGATCATCATCGAATACTTGGTAGTTGACAGATGATTTTGAATGACAATACCAGCCAATAATATTCAAAGCCACCTTCTCCTCCAGATTGGGCCTGCTCCACCTGACTGGCAGGAATCTGCCTTTTGAGCTCACCTTTGTGACCTTCAACCCCCGACTCATCAGCTTCGTCGCAGAACCTTCCGTGCGGGGATCTCAGCATCTGCTGGTCGAGCTTCGCAATTGTTCTGGTGAGTCACCAGGGCACCGGGCCCGTTGATGGACCGTTTGCAGTAGTTGCAACTGGATCCCCATTTAGGAGAGAATATGGATACCCCTAGTTCCGAACCGCTGGAAAGTTATGGGGATTGGACATACATGATCCCCACAATGGTAGTGGATTTATCGGTGAAGATGTGTTAACCATTAAAATCACCAAAACATACCAAAACATACCGAAACATATTATTTGTTAACTATCGATATATGTCTACTACATCCACATATAATATATATATATATATATCCTTATGGATCCAAATACCTTCTTAGAATGTGTTTGGGGTATGATTTTTGGGGCTACAGGTAAGTACCTTCTCAGGAGGTATTTGGATCCATAGGGTATATATAATCCACAGCAACCCATTGTAATCCACTATGCTCCATTCACCACTGGAAAGTTTGGGTGATGGGATAAATCAACTTCATTAACTACAGTTAACTGTGTTATATATCCCACTAAATCCCACTATATTCCCATGAATATCTCATGAAAATCCACCTAAAACAAGGTGTCGCCTGCGCCAAATCTTCCGCGGCCGTGCTCACGGCGCCCAGCGCCAGCTTGAACTCAGCGCGCGAGACGCTGCCGTCCTGGCCAGACGAAGCCACGGAAAGGTGCGTCCCAGGCATTGCAAGTGGGTCCTGGTTAGTAGCCATGGTGTATTTTTTATCATGCCCCACATACAAACGTATATATGTATATACCGGTCCCCGGACCCCCCCCCCCCCCCCCCCCCCCCCCAATGGTATGGTCCCCCCCCCCCTCCACCTCCCGAACCTCGCATTTGCATGCTATTTGCAGCATTTGGGAGTCGACTGCTCCCAATTGCACGCTATTTACAGCATTTGGGAGGCACAGCCTTCCATTTGAACGTTATTTGCCACATTTGAGAGCCACAACCTCGTCACAGGACCCTGTCTAGCTGTATNCTAGCTGTATATTTCTACCCAAAACCTGTTTATGTGCTTCATATAGCATACCTCACACATGGTTTACTACTCATTGTATGCAGATTACATATTCAAAGCATACCTACACATACCTATGTGATCCTATCTCCTTTATGCTTGTGCACCTACAAATACGTATATAATATCTATATCTATCTATATATATAACAAATGCCTCTATATCGAGGTAATGAGAGGTGTATATTTACATCATATATATATATATATGAAAATGTATATGTATTATATGTGTATATATATATATATACACATGTATATATATACATGTATATATATATATATAAATATATAAATATCATACACATACATATGTATACATCATACATTTAAGTATATGTGTACATCATACATTAAAACAAATCTGCATATATCATACGTAGATATGTATATATATATATATACATCATACCTATATACATCATACACATATACTGATATATATATATATATATACCACACATATATATACACATATATTTATATATCATACATGTACTTATATACATATCATATATATATATATATGATCTATATAGATACATATTTAGCTTCATACATATACTTTTATATATAACCTATACACATTATATACAAATATACAAACATAAACACATATATATATACACTTGCAGATAAATATGTATATATATATATACTACGCTACTTCACATACATATCTTACATCTATAGAGTTATTCATACATACATATCATGCATATGAATGTGCATATTTTTCAGACATATATATATATATATATCTATATATATATATATATTCATATATATATATATATATACACATATATCAACATATACGCATCTATAAACATACAAAAACATGCATTTAAAACATGGTAGTGCATACACTGCTTCATCACTACCTCTATACTCCTTACACCCTACATATACTACCTACACATGTTTCATAGCGTACCTATATACGACTCATTGCATAAGGTGCCCATATATTACGTATAATATATACGGATATGCTCCCTGTAAACTCCCTGAATGCTCTCTATCTTCTCTAAAAACTGGACATCAACCACTTACAGTTCCACAAACACTGCCCATGCAGGGCTGTTGTTGCT
>BGPT01000829.1:342-13598 GCA_003297045.1 Symbiodinium sp. clade C Y103 | reverse complement strand
GGCCACGGGGGGGGGGGGGAACCATCTGGCTGGGGGGAGGGGGGGGTGTGGGGGTCCCTGCACATATATACATATACTGATTTCTATATAGAATTATGATATATACATGGATTATATGTAGATAATGCATGATATAGAATTACAGTTGTTTTTGATATATATATATATATGTATATTATATGGATTGTCCGTATAGGACTCATAAACCACTTACGATTCCTGGGATGCGCATCCAAGTGGGTGATTCTGTGTCAATGAACAAATTAAACCCCAGTGGATTATATTGAAAGATATTAACATAAAACATAATAACATTGGTTCTCAAAGCAACAATATATGATATATAGTATATTATATGTATGTACATGATCGTCATCTTTCGCAGTACAATGTCATCATCGCATTTAAAAAAAAAGCATACATGTTGATATTGATCAGAAGTGTAGAAGACGACGATAGATAAATGGCGACAGCATATTCTAGACATGAGGTGTTGCATAGCCAAATGTAGGTTTTAACCAATGAGCTACAGGCTAGATTTGCTTCTGGGTTTTGTGCGGCACAAGCAAGTCTATGATGATCTATGATGCCTTGCGCATCAGGGCTAATTACTAAGCCCCTTCTAATTCATGCCCTGTCTTCACGGCCAATTGACTTTGGGTCAAGTCAATTTAAGTCACTGATGTACCAATGGATCCACAATTACTTTAGGCCATTAAACAGGCTAAAACTAGATACCCTCTGGTAAATCAACAGTTTGCGATTGAAAACTGACCATAGAAAATAGTGGATTTCCCCAATAATAGCATGGTGATTTCCCATAGCTATGTGAGTTTACCATGTTGGCAGTGATGGTTTTGACCCTGAAATCAGGCTGCAACGGCCACTCCCTGGCGCACCCCGTTCTTGTCGAAGTGTCGCCACAACTCCTCCAGCTGTCGTTCCTCAGATTTCAGCCGCTGCACAGAATGTCTCTACGGGTCGCTGGATGGAAGAAAGACAGCAAATACCCATTCAATGGATTGGTTAATGGGAAAATTTACAGGAAACCATGGATTTTCCCATCAATTCTGGTAAACTGTTACATAACTATGGAAAATCACCATGCTATTAATGGGAAAATCCACTATTTCGACTGGGCCATTTTCAATAGCTAAGTTAGTTCACCAGAGGGTACCCATTGAATCAGCATTTCATTGGAACCAGGACAACATGAAAAATGTCAACTATTCTTCAAACAAAAAATCATCTTCCACCCCCACCCATGTTCAACTTTCCATCTCTGCCATTGCGGGTTTGCTGCACTTCTCCCTATATCCATGGGTCTCCCCGTGAGACGAGCGACGGAAAGGTTCGGTTCCAGCTGGGCAAAGAGGGCGCGGAAGTCGGACCAAACCACGTCTGCTTGGCCTCGGGCCTTGGTCGACGTGTAGAAATTGTCTTAGGATTGTCATTTCATACAGAAATGCACAAAAAACACATATATATATATATAAGTAATTGATATATATATATATATATACATCAGGTAACTATATGTACGAAAAACTTATGTTGTGTGCGCGTGTTTCATATGCACAGTATATGCATGTAAATAAAACTATGATATAAACATATACAAACTAGGCATTAATATGTGATTTCCGCGTTCAGAATTCTTACAAGAATGATGACTCTGCTGTTGCGGCCGAAGCTCAAACTAGGCATTTATGCTGTTGCGGTTCAAACTCAACAGCTTGCACAACACTTCTTGGGACCGCACCAAGGCGTCAAAGAGTTGGTCCTCTGGAGAGGCGGCAACCATCTGCCCATCATGGGGATACAATGGGGATATCAAAAGGATAAGATATTAATATTCAACTGGAATTTTGGTTAATACATGTTATTAATGTTACTAATACCCTCTGGTGTCATCAAACGTGGCTAGCTGGAATAAGCAAAATAGAGGTTTCTAGCTCGGAAAATCATCTATAACATTCTATAACTATCACTGTTCTATTTTCCAGCCGTGTTTGATTACTGGAGGGCAATCCGAGATTGAGTGATGAGTGGGTGATGACTTTTGCATGGTGTTTTTTTTAACCATCTTTGGTTATCATCATGAGATTGGGCAAATTTGGCTTGATTTTTTGGCTTATAGATTTCCATCAAAGAAAACAGAAAAACTATATATATATATATATCATAATAATTCATAGTGTCAACCCTATTTTCTTCTTCACCCCTGTGCCGCCTATGCTGTTTAATTGGGGCGGGTGGTGCACTTTAATGATATATCATCACTGGTTGGGGGCAAAACCCATGGTTAAACAACCAGGGGTTATGCGAGATTGACATTAATGATACTATTACACTTGTGAGTTTGGATAAATGGTGCTTTCTGATTGAAGTATAGTAATATATAGTAATATAAAGTAATGTATAGTAATATAAAGTAATATATAGTAATAATATAGTAATATATAGTAATATATAGTAATATATAGTAATATATAGTAATATATAGTAATATATAGTAATATATAGTAATATATAGTAATGATTGGGCGAATTAGAACATGAGGGTTCATCACAATTATATGCAATTGTACTATAGTTACTATTGTGATATGGATATCAATTTTGTAATTGATAATGGTGATGTTCTATGATATTGCATTAAATTGTGTGATATGAGTTACTGAACTGATATGATAAACAATATAATTATTCTGTACTTAGGGGCAACTGCCTCAAGTGGGGATAAGTTCGGTGCACTAAGATTTCCCCACCGCCATTTTGGACACTACCAAATCCCTTTTGGATTGGCGTTCTCATGTAAGTTTGTTCAAATCGCCCCATTGCCGAAAAGCGGGGAATCCCCAATTTTGATTCTTTTGAGACAAACCCGAGCAGCACAAATCCGAGAGTGTTCTATTTGACACCCAATCTTTCATGGCAAAAACACCATTAATACCATCATTTTTCCAAGGTGGACAAAGTTCCACACTCCCAGCCGTCCCTCCTGTGTCTTGCCCTCACGGCGCAACATCGCTGCCACAGTGGAGCAAATTTCCTGGAGATCCCCGAGGATAGATGGGTGCCATGCAACTTAGGGCCCATATCCTCTTGAGCCATACCGAAGTGTGGGATGATTCTTCAAGTCCAAAAAGGCAGAGGTACCTAGGGACCCCGAGCTACTTCAATCAGAAAAAAGCAAAACAACAATGGATGCCTTTGAAAGTGGAATTCTCGCTTTGTGTTCCAAACTACAACTCCATGGGCATTGAACATTGCGGTAGATTGAAGTAGAAACTTCCGTGTGGCAGCAGAAAAAAATAACACTTTCGTTCAAGAGCTTGTTGAACTCCTGTTTTTGTTGGGCATCCTTTTTGGTTGTTTGAATCAACTTGTGCATTCATGTTGGGGATATCATCGTCTTGGTGATTAACTCCCAATTCTTGTTGGCAAGATCCCTATCTTTTGTGGTTGCCTCCCCATTCTTCGTTGGTAGTATAGCCTTGTTGGTTAAATTGACTACCCACTTTCGGTTGCTACTTTATTAAAGAACTGCCACTACTGCTTGAAACAAAACTCTCATGTTGATTGATTAAGTCATATGAACTCACCATTTTCTGGTGATTAAGTCATATTAACTCAAAATTTTTGCTGGTGGATAAACACCCCAGTTCTTAATGAAATTCCAATGGGTTTTCCCAACACTCCCCGTTTCAATTCGCGAACACAGTCGTCGCCTCCGAGACGTTGCATGGTGGCTTGGCCTACCGGGCTCGCCAATTTTGGGCCAACCATGCATGGAATTACTGGATTTATCAAACTAGAAATTGATTAATCATGATATATTATAATCATAAGATATTGTAACTATGATATATATGGCAATGTAGTATCATCATATATTATAATACATCATAAAAATATCATAATATATCATTATACATCAATCATTATATATTATAATCTATTATAATACGACTGATCGTATTACATGATATGAATGGACGTATCTAAAACACCCTTTACAAATGCCTCCCATGACTTAAAATCCGGGCGGCCTTGGCAGGTTCCGCTGTGACCTTGGCCAATTCCTTGCGGAACTCCTGGAAGGGGGGAAGAAAACACAGTTTGAGGCGGAGCAAAACAACGTGTTCTATTGCTTTTTATAACTTCTAACCATCACTTATTTCAATTTATGTCAGATCTGTGTGATCTATGACCCATTAAAACCATAAATCCGTTACTGAATTATTGCGAAAGCACTTTAATGGCATAACGGCATAATGAAAAACGACAAACCACCTGAAAGAGATAAGTAATCACCCATCATTGATTGAGATTTAATCATCAAACTTATGTCGGTATCTTTGATAAATGATGGTTGATTGGTTATTTATGAAGATGATAATTGGGCTACATGCCACATGAAAGTGGCTTGTAACATGCTCACTGCCCACCTACTAGTACTTACAAAAAATTGACAAACCCAATACTAAGCCGTCCTTTGTTGGCTCGAAAATAACGATGAAATGTGCTAGTTTTCGCAAACTGGCCATGATGTTCCCGCAGATTGGCCAAGAATCAGCCAAAACTCGTTGAAGGGGCTTAATATCTGATCTTCATGTGGGACTTGTGGGTTGCTGGTCAGCGGGCTACTCATCACTCATCAAAGCTGTTTTTACATATCTGGAAAACACATAAACATATATATATATATATAATATACTAGTATATATTTATATAAACATACAAAAACATACCATTTCCCGCCGGAAAATGTTGTTTCATTCAAAATCAAGCTGTTTCACTGACGCACTTTATCACCCCAGCCGAGGGTACTTGGTCTTACCAGGCATATCAATATCATGCACACACTATTGCATCCCACACAGCATCTACCTCTCACAGACTCCAAGCTAACAACGTTGCCAATCATGCCATTTTAACAGGCAAACACATTCCAACAAATGCAATAACATTCATAACATTCAAAACATGCAACACCATTCTACACATATACAACAATACTTGCAAACAAATGCAATATAGAAAAAATGCTTCCAGCCATCTGAAGGATAAATTCAGCTTCAGTGCATTAATTCATACGCTTTCAAAACCATATATATATATATAACATTGTATAAATGAAAATACATTAGAATAAATCCAACTTAATGACCTACCCCGAGGCCAATCAGTACCCCTTTGCTGACAACCCCCTATCCTCCAAGAGGAGATATGATATTTGGCTGAATGATTTGGGCTTTGGTACGGAAAAAAGGCGTGGTTTGAGAAGTTGTCATGGCTAAATTGAAAGGCGGTCGCTCCTCGTGATCAAAATCACCCAAGTGTAAATGGCCAAGTGTGCGCAAACAACCATCCACGCATCATACATAGAAAACACCGCACCTCTCTGCCTTGGACCACCCGAAAAAAGAGCCACCAAACCACATTCATTCTTCATGTGTTTCTGGATCAATCCCTTCCATCAATCAGATTACTGTACATGACATGCCGCCCGAATCAACCCCCTGGTGGAATGTCTCTAGTCTATAGTGCTTATCTTCTTAAAAGAACGGGGCCATTGAAGAGTGAATTTCATATCAAGAGACCCTCTGGTAGTCAAACATGGCAACGGACAAGTCTCCAATTTATAGCTGACTTCCTCATCAACATGATATTCTTAGATACTATGAAAAGTATGCTATGATGATTTATAGACATGTATTATAATGTATTATAGACGGTTCATAGTTTATACATGATTTTCCCATGCCAATTTGTAGATGATATCCCATGGAAGCAGGGGATTCCCAACGGGCTCCACCCCCTCCTCTCGCGAGATACCGCCATCAGCATTGGCATCAAAGGTCTTCCATAACCTTTGAACCAAAAGGGAAATGGGGAGAGCATGCTGAATCATGGCTTGATATTCCAAAATATTCCAAACATACCACGATTTGTAATTTTCTAGAATGACAGGATGTTGATGACAGCTTCTTAAACAAATCATGCAAAGATCTCCTTAGACCACTCGGCAACGCCCCAGGCCACCCCACTGCAGCAAATCCACTTCCTTCAACGATGGCCTCAGATCTCAAATGGACACTGGCCAAAAGTCACCCAAAAAAAACCTTCACTGAAATGGTCAACTGCAGTTGGTCTTACTCCTTTTTTTGGGGGGGGGTTCGACGGCTAAACCTATTCACAATACTTTTTGGGGATTAATGTAAACCATAGCTATCCATAGTTACTTTGGGATAGGGGTCCAACTTTTAGTTGCTGCCACAAACCATATTTCATTTTTTTTCAATTCCCAGGATTGAACCAATTAAAATGAACATCTATAGTTGTCTATTGTTGGGAATTCCTCTACAGGAAATTCATCATTTGAATCATCTCCCTAGGCACCTTTGGTCAACCGGTGAACCTCCAAGAAACATCATCCGGGTCAAACATGGCTTGCTCCTTCAATCCCTGTTCTTGGGTTGAACTCCAATTTCCTTTGGTCCATGTTCAATCTTCGCTGCTTTTTGTGCCAAGGTTCAAATCTCGATATTTGCAATCACACCCACGAAATCCATATTCTTGTTGCATATATCAATCACCGTATCCCTACTACCTCCCCATGATATCCCACATATTCCATGATAATAAACTCGATCCGCCTCATTTTACCACATTTTTTTCCAACTCGACCCAAAAAAAGCCGCGTTTCTTTCGATCTCAAATCACCCCCAGGCCCCATCCTCTGCCCCCCGAACTCCAGCTGCGCAAAGAAGTCCCGGAAGTCCGGCCAACGCACCTCCGTGCGCCCAGCCGCCTGGGTTCACCCATGGTGACGACTGGGATCCCCCATGATTTACCCTCCAGTAAACTAACAGGTTGCTATTGAAAATGGCCATTTATAGTTGATGTTCCCATCGAAAATGGTGATTTTTAGTTTTGTTAAATTACCAGAGGTTAATAAACCCCCATATCCAACAAGGATTTTACAAGTGATCATGGGGACTCAATCCATGAACATACGAATTTTGACCACCGATGTAACAAACAACAATGATGGAATTCATCAACTCCGGGGTTGACGGGCAAAAATAGGATTAGATCAGCAACAAGATATGATTCCCCAATCAAAATAGGGGACTCAAGTCACAAAAACAAAATGGGAGATGGGCGTTTGTTCATGAGCAAATGCAATAGTAGGGGGGCATTGACCACCAAAGTGAGGATGTCCTCCAAGAGAGTTTGGTAGATTTAGTGAAATGGAATATCAAAAAACAAAATGTGGACTGCAACCCACCAAAGCGAACATGACCAGTATCACCACTAGAGTTCAATAGAGGGCATTTTTTTTGTCAACAGCCACCCCCAGTTTCAAAGTTCTCAGGACTTTGAGTCACTCCCAGGATATCGAGGCTTGTGCGAAGCACATCTTGGAAAAAAACTTGCTGGTTCAATGCACAGAAACATGAAAGAAACACAGGAAACCACATTTGCAAGTTTTCACATGGATTTGTATAGGAGTTCTCTCCCAATGTGCTGTCCATCCAAGCACGGAAACTCACAAATGTACCATCCAGGTGTATCTGAAAAAAGGCGTGTGCCCCCAAATGGCTCTTTATATAGGGCAAATACACGAGTGTGATGATTATAGGATTTAGGACCTTGGGGGTATCCATGGGTATACATTTTTTAGACCAACCAATTCATGAACAATACATCTCCAAAAACCTTAGGCTTGTGCCAGTGCGTCAAAGAGTTTGTCCACCGTCTGGCCCTGGAGATGCAAACCCTATGGCGGTTTTTGGAGCATCCAAACAATCTGTTGTGTCCACCAGAAAGTGTGAAAAGGTTGGGCAAACAGGAAAATAACAAATCAAACAAAGGCAAAAACAAACAAATGAACAATAACAAAAACAACCAAACACTCTAAAAAATAGAAACCCATGGGAAACCCGCAAGTACTGTTGAACACAAGATGTAGCGACACAAGTTCTTGTCAATTGTCTAAACGGTACGTGTGCACCAACCACACATCAAACAACCACATACACACAAATACAGGTATGGGTCAAAAATGAGACATTTTGAGAACCTCAGATCCTCAAAGGTGCTGATCACTTGATTGCAGTATAATACATCGTTCCC
This sequence comes from Symbiodinium sp. clade C Y103, assembly GCA_003297045.1. Lineage (NCBI taxonomy): Eukaryota > Dinophyceae > Suessiales > Symbiodiniaceae > Cladocopium > Cladocopium sp. clade C. Next base: position 5,450 of record BGPT01000829.1, on the reverse strand, counting down.
TTTTTATGATGTACCCGAAGACTTGACCCATGCCCATCTAGCTCTTGAAGGTTGCGGTTCCACTGATTTTATGATGATCCACCAGACTTGCAAAACTAGGATCCCCTTTGATTCCACCGTTTTTTCCACGCTACCCGCGTTTTTTTGTTCGAAGCGCACTGGGTCTCCAATGTCCCACCACCGGTGCTTTGCCGTGGCTCATTTCTGGAGGCCTTGACGTGCCGTGCCTTGACGTGCCTTGCTTGAGCAGCTTCCCCAGGCACCAACATCCACATCCAAAAAGAAGGGTCTGCCAATGGATCCAGAGGTGGCTAGTGATTTTTAAAGATATGTATTCAACACTTATTCAACTATGTTTAACTAGCATCTTCAGGACTAAAAACTAAAGCTGTAGAAGTAGTGGATGGTAGCCTGGTGAACCGCGGAAGCTATTCAAAATAATTGACTCATGCCTGGTGGTGTCGACATTTCAACCTGAAAATCACGTGACATGATCCAATTGAAATCATCTTAAACACCTGGGATAGGATACGACAAAATGATTCAGCAACACCAACCAAGCATCTCCTAGATTGCTTCGCCCAGGGAAAATCAATAGGGAAGCATGTTTTGATCATCCAAACATGAAGTTTGCATAATGTTTCCAAAACCATTTCATATTTGGTAAACAAACCGCTACGCATCGCCCTGCTATGCCTTGTCACTTTGTACAACTGAGGAGGACTTTGCCAGTGATGCTTTGGACAACGGTGACTTCTTGCTGAAAAACACTCGATGGATTCCGAAGATCGCTCGGATGGCCATCATGACATTCAAACTCCACCTCTGGTGATGAGGAGAAACCAATGAATTTCAGGGAAGAAAATGGTGGAAGTCCAAAACGAGTGACTCTCCTCTACTCGTTAAGACAATATATATATATATATAATTATCTACCTTGTTTAAGCCGTGATTTGGTGGAGTTGGAGTCTGCGATGTTTGGACATACCAACGGAACAAAATTCAATTTGTGGGAATGGTTCACTGCTATCAACAGGACTGTTATATCGTATGCGCAACAGTCGTGGGTACCGATGGTACTGTAGAAAAGATGATCTGTGTTTTCAAATGTGTATAGAGAATTTTATCAGCGATTGGGCGTGAAAATCATGGAGCATGTCACTTGAAACCTCATTTCAATGAAACAAGTCAGCAAATATCTTCCCTGTATTGCAACACAAACAAACATAGTACGTTCACCTGAATAGTATAGATACTAGCAATACTAGAACACGATATGATTCTGGCACAACCAATGACATTGAGTAATCATCAGTTCATCCTTGGGAAAACAAAGTTCCCCAACTGGAGATGCCAATGGCCGATGTAGTGGATGGGATGATAGGAGATGTTGCTTTCAAACTACATAGTTCGTACATGTCCACAAGGTGCATGGTGAGCTTGTTTTAGCTCATTTAAAGAGAGCCAAAATATATACCAGGCCTGGATCAAACGTGATCAACTCGACACCCAAGACATCCATTGGTTATCCCTCTTGACATCCCGTGTTTGTTGGCAAACAACACTTGGTGGTCGTTCTTGGTAGCAGGACCTCCACAACCACCATGTCTTCCTGGATCAACACTTCCGAGGCGCCAAATATGGGAAGCCGTGGGTTTCATCAGCGTCGAGAAGATCAACATAAAGATACCAGCCGATGCGGCTGCACAAGTGGTGCACCTTCGTGCGCACAGGGTCAAGGATACCGGTGTCATCAAGCTGCCTGCAGAATCCCTGAACTAAATTGATTCAATGGCTATTCAAAAGTGGGAAAATCATGCATGGGAGAGCTTCAAGCCGTGTTTGATAACACTTCAACGTAACAAACCATGGTTCGGATGGGTATTTTCAGAATCAGGGGGGTGGGGTTAGCTAACAAATCCAACGATGACACCAACCTATGGCCACGGCTTTCCCAAACGCAACCGGAACAATGTGGATGAGTTTGGGTCTCCAAGAAACCACGGCATTGATCTGTATTCCTGAACAGGATTCTGAAGAAGGGATCCATATGGATTCACACGATCAAATGATTCGCCCTTTTTTAGATTCAATTTCGCGTCATCTGGAAAGGAACCATGTGCAACCAATTTTCCTCCCTTTTTTGTCTGCTCTCCATTATAGGTATACAGTTCTCAACAAAGGGCGACAGTTCGAGTCCAGTTTGTGCAAGTTCTGTCCCTTTCGTTCAAGCCGTTTCCGTGGAAAAGATTTGCTCTGAGCCGTACCAAATCCATAGATAAAGCCACAATTAATTCCACAGCAGTATCCTGGTTGGTTAATAGGGATACCTATTTTCGATGATGACAATCCCAGATAGATTGGATAGTATAAAGCCATTTGATTTCCTACAGCTGAGAGTCCTTGGGAGGAAAACAGGGTGGAAACTCTTTCAACAAGATAAGAGACACAAGACAACGGTTCTTCCATCACAGCACAAAAGTAGGGACCGAATTAAGTTCACCAGGTTGACTTGCATCATTAGCAACAACAAGGTGGTGCATCCCGCTTTAAGTTGGTTCATACCCACCATCCAGTGTAGATGTATCTACCATAAAGCCTAGTCACTAGGGTTATGTATTATACAATTACTATATGTGTAACTGCTAAAAGGGACTAGGGCATACTGCTGTACAGCATAGGTAGTCGTAGGGTCCCAACAATCCAATGACCTGGACTTGCCATGCTATGTATGGCTCAAGCNTGCTAAAAGGGACTAGGGCATACTGCTGTACAGCATAGGTAGTCGTAGGGTCCCAACAATCCAATGACCTGGACTTGCCATGCTATGTATGGCTCAAGCGCCCCACTGCCAAGTAAAAGGAGTTGTCGTCCGCATGTGCTATCCGACCTTGTGGTATTGATCATCAGCTACCAGACACTTCGCATTGGCACAACCCAGAACAAGGGTAAAATTGNAAAGGAGTTGTCGTCCGCATGTGCTATCCGACCTTGTGGTATTGATCATCAGCTACCAGACACTTCGCATTGGCACAACCCAGAACAAGGGTAAAATTGCTCACAGGTTATCAGCCGTAGTGCTCTCTACCCCCATCGGGGGAGGAGTGTCTACGTGCTGTTGGTCAATTGGGAAATAGGTCTTGAACGCAAAGGACGAGATCTACCCTACATCGCAAAGATGCAAGGCAGCAGCGGTGACACTCAGTATACCTTTGATGGTAACATTGCAGCGCCAGCTGAGGGAGCTTCGCAATCCTCACCTGGTACTGCTGACAGTGGGTCGAAATCAACAATGTCAGGATGGAACATACCTGGACAGAGAAGGACTTCAGCTAGATCGCATGCTAGCACCCCAAGATCAACGAGGAGTGGCGCCCGGAGTGGAACGAGGAATACAAGCGGGAGCCATCGATCACGGAGAAGGCCTACTACACGAGCACCAGATACCCCAAGGGCGATTGAAGACAGGACTGATAGGTCGAGGGGCACTGGTCGTAAGATATAAGTGAGAACAGAGATCCGAATTCTGTCATCATTGAACTCAAAGAACAATGTCGAGTATTGCAAGAGAGATTGTCACAGATGGAATCATATGCAGCATCAAGAGATCAACTCATCAAAGACCTTGAACTCAAGTTCACAGATTATCTTCGGGATTATCATCGAAACGTGAATGATGAAGTGAATTCTCTCAACCAAAGGTTATCATATTCAGCCGATGAAATCACTGAGTATCAGGCAGAACTCATGGTAGCAGCTAAAGAGGATGAAGGTGCCGTAATGCGTATCCAAGAACTTGAACGCCGAGGTGCCATCATGGAGAGCGGTGCCATGAGGATCTACCAGAGAGGCATGGAGATCCATGAGGAGTACAAGGATGAAGTTCATCATCTACAAGGACTGTTGAGGAATACAGAGACGAGACTACAGCAAACACAACATGACAGTGAATATGCCAGCTCTGTAGCAAGTAGATTGTACTCTGATGGACAAGAGATGCAAGTCAACTTCGAGAATTCCATTATGGAATATCGTAAACAATCGGATATCGTATTGCATTCTCATGCTCACAGCGAACTCATGCATCAACATGATCAACTAGCGAATCGAGAACTAGTGGTAGAGAAGAATGCTCTTAGTGATGCTTTGGACCATTCTCGTAAGCAAGTTGAGTTGTATGAGATGAGCATGGAACAAATCACTAAGGAATCACGTAGGAAGGTACATGAGGCGAATCAAGCCAAAGCTGAAAGTGATCTACGTCTCAAGAACACGGAGCACGACGTGATGAAACGANNATCACTAAGGAATCACGTAGGAAGGTACATGAGGCGAATCAAGCCAAAGCTGAAAGTGATCTACGTCTCAAGAACACGGAGCACGACGTGATGAAACGAGTGGAAGCCATCAAGAATGCCGAGACAGAGGTCATTGCCAAGCTACGGATGGAGTCAAGCATCAATGTGAGCACTCGGGCACGGATGGAACAGTACGAGAACATGTACGAGAACGAACGTATGCTCACTGATGAGCTCAAGGCTGAACTTAAGGTCAAGGACTCTCAACTTCGTAAAGCAATTCAAGATGACCCTTCGGTCAGCGACCGTGGTCCTAATTATGCTATTGTGGAACATCTTGAAAGTAAAACCGAAATAGCACAGATTAGGGCTCAGGACTTGGTATCTGAAGTTGGCGAATACATGGAACAGAATCTGCAACTGAANAAATAGCACAGATTAGGGCTCAGGACTTGGTATCTGAAGTTGGCGAATACATGGAACAGAATCTGCAACTGAAGGATGAAATGCGTGAGGTTCCGAGGTTTGGTTCTGATTTGGCATTGAATAATGAAGTCAAGTCGCTCAAACATTCTTTAGAGGTCGAAAGAAAGGAGAAGCTTGCACTTGGTGCACAACAGTACGAAAAGTCATGTCAATTCTTAGGTGAACTACAAGATAAAGATATCACGATCAAGTTGAGAGACGCTGAGATCAATGACATGAGACGAGAAACCGCTCAATTGAAGTTATGCTTATCAGAACATGCTTCAGCATCTGCAGGTATCGTACCAAGTGATGTACGTGTTGTGACACTTGAAAATGAGGTCC
>BGPT01000828.1:207423-236011 GCA_003297045.1 Symbiodinium sp. clade C Y103 | reverse complement strand
TCACAACTACTATTATTACTAATTGTTTTATGAACAAAACAAATAGGCCAGGAAATTTTACTACTACTAGTCCTCTTCTACTACTACTACTACTACTACAAGTACTACTGCTATTATTACTAATTGTTTTATGAGCAAAACAAAAGGCCAGGAAATTTTACTACTACTGGCTCGGAGCCAGGGTTACAACTAGTTACAACTAACTCTCTAACCGTGGACGCGCAGCTAGGGTTACAACTAGTTACAACTAACTCTCCAACTCTGGGCCTCGAGGGTTACAACTAGTTACAACTAATCCTGCAACTAGTTGAAAACTAGTTACAACCAACTCTGCAACTGTTTGTAACTAGTTTCAACCAATTCTCCAACTAGTTGCAAAGAAGTTGTAATTAGTTGCCAACTAGTTACAGAGTTAGTTCCAACTCAAACTATTTGAACTAATTGCCAATAGTTAGTTGTAACTAGTTGCAACCATTGCTCAAGTTACAACTAGTTTAACTAGAACTCTAACTAAGGCATTTTGTATTACTTGCTGTGCTGTTTCCCTTGCTTTTTCCCCAGGAGGTGTTCATAGCCTTTAAGGACTGCCGTGTGAAGGGAGGACTCCGAAAATGGGACTGACGACGCAAGTGTTACCCATTTCTGATGCTCCCGTCGTATGGGATGGTCCTTTCCTATGAATTTGAATGCTTTGCGAAGGCGTGCTGCCGCTGAAGTCGTGGCCTGGAATCAATCCGGAACCCCACACCGAAACCTTCTGGAACCTTCACTGCACCGAAACCTTCCGGAACCAGCCCTAAGCTGCACCGAACCTTCTCTGGTCTGAGACAAGCATTTTTTCATGAATTTGAACCAACCGGGTGACGATAACACAGGAAACGACGAGAAATGAAAGAAAATGAAACCAGGCCCGGCGCTCACTGGATGCAAGACGTTTGCAGTTCTAGGCTGACCGGGAGCTCAGGAAAATTCTCAGTTTCGAACATCCCCCAATTCTTTTTGTGAAAAGACGTTTGCAATGCGAGTGTGAAGCTGTCCTTTTTTCCACAACAGCGTTTCCTGGGGGCTTGCCATGTGGTATAGCATTCCCACTCGAATTGTAAGAGGAACATCAGAAGCTACTCTTTTTTTTTGTGTCTTTGTTTGTGGCTTGCTTGTGGCTGAGTCTCTTCAATCATCAGAATATGAAGCTGAATTGCAGAATAATAAATTCCAAAACTGCCAAGTCCAACAAATGTAGAGAAAAAGGTATCAGGGCTTCCTCTGCCTTCAGATTCTGGTCAAAGTGATGGACAGGGGGTTATCATGCTGTTATCAATTTGTTGAAAATTGCGCAACGAGACGGTTGAACGAAAGAGGGAAGAAGAGAGAAGAGGGATGGCAGACGAGCAGGTTCGTCGAGTTGACGCTAGATCTCAGGTACGCCGAGACTGTGAGAGTAGTCAGTAGGTTCGACAGATTGCCCATTCATTGGTTTCCCTACGGCCCATCTAGACCCTCTTATCTTTGATTCAAGTTGTTGGAACGGTGTCTCAAGCAGCTGGAACTTTTGCATTACTGTCTCCAGCCCACTAGCACCATTATTATTTCTAATGCTGCTACAGCTACTACACCTACTAATAGTATTACTCCGACTTCTATTATTTTTACTATTATTCCAACCAATAGTATTACTTCTACTACTAGTATCATTAATATTATTATTACGACTACTACTATTACTACTATTACTATTACTATTACTACTACTACTATTACTACTATTACTACTATTACTACCACTACTACTACTACTACTAATACTACTAATACTACTACTACTACTATTACTACTACTAGTACTACTGGTACTAGTATTACTACTACTACTACTACTACTACTGCTACCACTGCTGCTACTGCTACTACTGCTACTCTTGCTACTGCTGCTGCTACAGCTGCTGTTACTGCTACTGCTATTGCTACTGCCATTGCTACTACTACTGCTACTGCTACTGCCACTGCTACTGCCACTGCTACTGCTACTATTACTGCTACTGCTACTACTACTGCGACTACTACTGCGACTACTGCTACTGCTACTGCTACTGCTACTGCTACTGGTACTACTACTACTACTGCTGCTACTACTACTACTACTACTACTACTACTACTAGTACTACTACTACTATTACTACTACTACTACTACCACTACTACTACAACAACAACAACTACTACTACTACCACTTCTACTACAACAACAACTACTACTACTATTACTACTACTACTACTAGTACTACTACTACTACTACTGCTACTGCTACTACTACTACTACTGCTACTACTACTACTACTACTACTACTACTACTTTTACTACTACTACTACTACTACTACAACAACTACTACTACTACTATTTTTACTACTACTACTACTACTACTACTACTTTTATTACTACTACTGCTACTACTACTACTACTACTACTACTAATACGTCTACTACTACGTCTACTACTACGTCTACTACTACGTCTACTACTACGTCTACTACTACGTCTACTACTACGTCTACTACTACTACTACTACAACTAGTACTACTACTAGTACTAGTAGTACTACTACTACTGCTACTACTACTACTACTATTACTACTGCTACTACTACTACTACTACTCCTGCTACTACTACTACTACAACTACTACTACCACTACTACTACTACTACTACTTTTACTACTACTACTACTACTACTACTACTTTTATTACTACTACTGCTACTACTACTACTACTATTACTACTACTACTGCTACTACTACTCCTACTCCTACTACTACTACTACTACTACTACTACTTTTACTACTACTACTACTAATACGTCTACTACTACGTCTACTACTACTACGTCTACTACTACTAATACGTCTACTACTACTACTACTACTACTACTACTACTACTACTACTACTACTACTACGTCTACTACTACGTCTACTACTACGTCTACTACTACGTCTACTGCTACGTCTACTTATACGTCTACTACTACCTCTACTACTACGTCTACTACTACGTCTACTACTACTACTACGTCTACTACTACGTCTACGACTACAAGTGCCAAACGCACTAAAAGAAATACGGAAGTAGAAGAAGTAGTAGTAGTCATCGTCGTCGTCGTCGTCGTCTTCGTCGTCTTCGTCGTAGTAGTACTATCAGTCGTAGCAATCACATCTGTGATCTTTTTGGGGACCTACATATTATGTTTTCGGCAGAAATTTGTAAAATGCAAAAATGGAAGAGCATACACACGATGAGCAAGACATCCATGCTCACACCAGCCAACCTCTCCTATCACATTATCTATCACACTTCTACGGCCGCCTTGTGCAATACCGTTACATTGCTCTTGAAACACACTCCTACCTATATGACTCCGATCACCGCCCCCAGATCACCGTCCATGATTCACATCCCTCTTCATGTCAGTCTGTGTCCATCACCTCCCTGCACACATAGACCACCCAGACCATACTCCTCCCCTGATATCGTCCTTCCACTCCCAGTCCACCTTTCTCTCCCGGCAATGCCTTGACCGTAACTCTTGGCTCCTGTACATTGCCCCACAAGCAGACACCTGAACATATCACATGACCAACTACACCAGCCTACAAACAAATTTACCATCATACCACCATCAGACACAGCACTGGCGAACGCACGCCACAAGCGACACCGACGGGAACGCCATGGGCCGCCATGCCACACCCTGGGCTGCGTGCGCTGCGCAGATGCGGCGCGTGATTCGGGCCGGCAAACGCGCGCTCACCTCGCAGGCTTTGCTTGCCCCATACACTCACACTGTCCTGCCTCCGCACCTGCCGTTGTCCCTGCTGCCAGGAGCGCCGCGTGATCACGCTGCTCCGGCTGTGCACGAAAAGCAATTTGAAAGCAGCCTGGACTACGATCTCGCCTACCATCAATCCAGCCACACATGCTGCGTTCCCTCTGCTACTTCGTTCTCTTCACTTTACCCACTCTACCCTCTCCTTCCTCTCAAGTTTCCCCCCCATCATTCCTCCAGGCTGGTCGCTGAATTGGCATTTATGCGCAGCACCAAACTCCCACCGAGCCGCCTCAAGCGCTCCCACTGCGCTTCTGCCTCTTGGTTGCACTGCCCCGACCCTTTGCCTCCACCGCCTTCCATCCATGCCAGTCAGGTCCCAAACCCGTTCTACCGCATTCGTGCTGGGGCCGAGCCACGCGAGTACACTCTCCTCCACGCCCTGCGCGGTTCCTTCCTGCACACCCCGACAAAGGCGCAGGACGCACTTGCACAGCAGTGTGCAACTCTGCAGCGGCGTTCGCCTCCGAATCGCCACTGCGAGGCCCGCACCTCGTTGCCTTCCACCACTTCCGCTCCGCACCGTCTGATTGGCTGTGGTGATTATCCTGCTCATGCACATGCGCAGGGTTGCGTGCACTCCGCGCGCTTCTCCCTCCCACTCCCCTTTGCAGACTTCTGCCTGTCAGGTCAATTCATCCTCGCTCAGTGGCCCATCCCGCCTAGCCAGTTCGTATCGACACTGGCGCGCTTTGGAAACCCAGCACCCGGCGCACGCTTTCTTTCGACACGCGCCTTGGCTGCATCTTTGCTGCCGTCCAGCCCTTCCTCTCTCGCATCCCTTTGTCGCTTCCCTACCAGACCGCACCTCGAAGGGCACATTGCTACGCTACAACCGGACACGCAAACATATACCCTTGGCGACCTGCACCTTGCCTTGTTTCTGCTTCCTTCCCGTAGCCTTTTCCCGCCCTTCTTACCTTGCACCGTCTCGCTTGCTCAGGTCCAGCTACTTTGCCACAGCTTTTCATCAGGGTAACCTCCGTGGCAGCGACGTACGCACGCCTGAAGTGGAAGTTCTCTTCAAAGCCACACCATGTCGCAAGGGTTGGGTCTCTCGCTCGCAGCATTGCTACCTTATCATTTCCAACCTCTTCCCACTCCCGCGTCCCGCTTCATCAGGCTCTTTCCTTGCCGCACGTCATGGCAACACTGTTGCTCTGCGGTGGGGCACAATTGCAAACTTTGGACCTCCCACGCGAACCCGGGCCGAGAACGGCTGCCTGCAGCCGCTTACTGTTTCCTGGTCAGAAGGAAGCAGCGCCCCTTACCTGCACCTCATCTTCCCGCCCTCCTTTCGCTCACACCCATTTCACCTTTTTCGCACGACTGCCAGGATCTTGGAGCAGGTCCAAGGGGCACAATTCTTTTTCTTCTTCCCTTTCTCGCTTTGCTTTCCTTCGCGCCCGCTCTCAGGAACTGGCTGACACCTGCCAAGCTTCACGGATGGAGGGATACCATCCCTCCATCCCTCGAGCCTTTTTGGGCCGGTGCTGGCCTAAGGCCGGTGTACGCCGCCCGGCCACTGAATGCTGTACTACTGCTCCGCCTTGGCCCTCATCACAGTTACTGATGCTCATCGCCCCTGCTCTGTGTAGCAATCCTTACATAAACGTTAGCTTGATCCCAAGGGGCTCCAGAGATGGTTTCTGTAGAGGGTGGACGGGGCATGACGTAAACATAAACTATGTCTAGGCGTAAGTAAAAACATATGTGAAACATAAATGAAACATATGTGAAACGTATATGAAACATATGTCAAACATAAAACAAAACATATGTGGAATGCAAACGAAACATAAATGGAATATAATCGAAACATAAGTGACACATAAAGCAAAACATGTGTGAGAAATATGCAACGTGCAAGACAATGCAAAACAAACTTTACGCAGCTTTGCACTTACACCCTTGCAGACACTCGCAGAAAAAGGTTGCAAACCACAGCGCGCACTACCTATGACTGCCTACCACTATTTGCTGGAAACTTCCTGCCATTATTTCCGCCCCACGCCGTGATCTCAAGCAGAGACAAATCGCTCAGAAGTTATGCAGCTTGCTGTGCATGCCCGGGGACATGCGATTCGTGGAGACGCCATCCAAACCATTCTGGCAGTCATGTGTCCCAGCTGTTGCACATGTGTTTCCATCTTCTCTGGAGGTGAGTGGAGTTATGTGTTACTACGTTTGCTCTGTGTTTCACTTGTGCTTGACATACGTTTTGTTTGCGCAGCACTTGCGTCAGGCAAAAGTCAAAGATCTTATTCTGGGAAAATAAGATTTCAGGATTTTGACATACATAAAAAACACAAGCGAAACACAAACAAAACATAAACAAAACACAAGTGTAGCATAAACTTGTTTATGTCTTTTTGTGATCTGTTGTTGTATTGGTTTATTATGTTTTGTTTGTGTTTTTTGTGTCAATGATTTGCGTAAGGCCTTATTTTTATGTTTTTTTTGTGCTTTTTTTGTGTTTTTTTTGTATTTTTTGTTTTTTTGATTTCAAATCGGCAACTGCTTGACACAAGGGGGGACGGTGTGGCTTTATTTCATTCTGCCCTGGTGAGCAAAGCTGTTTTGGTTTGTTTGGGCGCAGACCCCCCAGAGTGTGCAAAAAAAGACTTTGAATGATGCCGCAGTTGGAGCTTGCGCTGGGTTGGATTGAGCCAGTGGGCACACAGGAGGTGAGGTGGATGGTCTCTGTATTGGGACTTATTGGGTTTGTTCCTGGTTGTTGTCCGCTGTATAATCACCAGAGATTAGTCCTGCAGGTTCACAACTGACTTGTGTTGCCATTGGCGCTTTACGGTTTTAGGATTCATTTGCGTTTTGTTGATGAGTCGTTCTATGTTTTTTTTGTGGATTCATTTGCGTTCTGATTCTTTTGTGTTTGCTTTATGTTGCGTTTACGTTGTTTTATGTTGGTTCTTTACGTCTTTGGTTTATGTAAGGCTCTTAGCCTCAGATCTGGTTCCTACAGACGAAGCCCTTGGGGTTTACCTAATTAAACGTCGTGCTGATGCTCATAAATATGACCCCAGTATAAATATTACCCCTCGTAGGATATTCGTGTCCCTCCCCATTCTGGATGGTCATCATTCTAGTATATCATCATAGATTAATTCAATCAACCCCTCGGTAGTATTCTACGCCTCTTCGTAATCCACATAATCCTGATATGCTTGGAAATATATCTAACACTCCTAGCGGTGGCCCTTGTCCTCCAAGTTGCTGCTGATATTACTACTGGCTGTAACTCGACTTCTGGTGGTAGCACCATAGTCCTCCTGACAGTGTTCCTTCTCATACCCGACACAGTCATCGTACTAGTGGCAACACCCTTCCATGCCTACTGATACCGGCATCGGTCCTCTCTCCCCCCGCGCAGCGTGCACTCAGGTGAATCCCAGCAGTAACCACGTCCCGGGGCCCCAACGAAGCCAGCCTCAAGGCATCAACCGAGGGTGCATGCCTTTTGTGCTTCCATGTAGCAGCGTCACGCTATTTTATGCTGTTCTGATTATTGTGGGTGTTCTTAGTACCATGGAGGATTCCCCAAATAGTGGTTGACATTAACCAGGACCCAGCTTACTTTGCACAACATCGGCGAATATTGATTTGGAACTCCCTTTCTAGCACTTGGAGTGCCTTTGTTTGCCAACAAGGCAACTAGTTTTGCCACGGGATGCCCGTCAGCAACAATCCACAAGACCCTACAGTTGAAAATGTCCCAGGGAAAGCTCTGCCCTGCTCTCGCGAGATTCTATACTAGCTAGTTTCTCCCCAATGCCTTGCATCGCCAGGCATGCATCAGCAATCCATTGGAATGAGGCAACACACGTCGCCGATGCAAAGCCTGTTTTCTGGCACCAGCTGCAACCAAGAACGTTACTTTGCACTTTCCCGGTCCCGGCCCGAGTTAATATATATTCATGAGACTGATACTCACGATGATGATGATCACAATCATACTCATACTATGTTCATCCTAGCCTGTGTAAATTTCAAAGGTGTTTCTTTCGGAGTGACATGAGCATTCTATCTTCTTTTGCTTGATACTGGTCGGGCGTGCTGGTTGCCAGGGAAGAAAACAGTTAGACCAGCGCTGGATCTCATGCAATACAGTCAAGCCTGTATGACATAGATGAATCTTCGATGAATCTTAGATGAATCTGAGATGAATAATGTTCCTTTTACTTCCACTGAACATTTCAAAGATCGATTTGTTTTCTTGTCCCTCAGAGCTTCTGCAAGAAGGTTTTCGCTCCCAACTATATCGGCAGCGTGACGACCGCCACGCACAAGCGAACGCCACCTTTGGAATTTCCGTGGCAAAAATCCTTCGGCTGCGATTGCTCGGGTTGGAGGACGAACGTCTGTAGTGAGCAGCTGTTCAAAATACTTCGGGAATACTGTGCAGCATGCATTGGTGAGGTAACTTCCAGATCACTAACTCCCCCTTCCATTGGGTCTATGTCTTGACTGGTTCATTGCACCCACACTGTAATACCACATAACATTTAGGATCACAGGACAGCCCACTTTTCCATTTACCTGGCACCGAGCTCCGGCCCAACCATGGCTTCGTTTGACTTCTCCTCACACGCCTACCTTTCGTCTCCCCCCTCTCAAGTTTACTTCACTTCGCGTACCTTGACTGGAAGTATTTACCGCCTACGCAATATTTTGAAATGGGAATGTTTCCATGGTCGCTCTGCATATGGGGTGCGCCAACAAGTATGTTCAATCTGTGTGGAAACGTCAAAACGGCGGTAAAGGCCCTGTTCAATTCCGGGCGCGATATTGCTTGGTTGCCACCGAAATCGGGCAACACAAATGTTGTGTTAGTACAAAACACGTGCATTGCCGTCGAATAAATTTCATGTGGCGAAAACTCATGTGGAAATTTTACACATCCAGCAAGCGAGGGTCAACATTGAAATTTTTAAGTGTCACAGTTGCAACTGAATTGTGTGTGACAGGGAATTGTTGACATTAATTCCTGGACCGCGACGCAGCGGGAACATTGATCCCTTCCCGTGTATCACGATGCTGATCGGAAAACGTGCCCCAAAAAATTACGGCATGTGGCCAGTCCCTTTGCCGAGGGGGGAGTAGCAAACTGGAGTTCATGTGACGCTAGCAACTAAGTTTTTGCGTTGGAACAAGCGCAAAAGCAGCGTTGCCAAGCTTTTGGACCAGCGAAAGTGCTTGCACTCAGCAATGACATAGAGTGGTCACATGGCTGGTTTGGTTCTATCCACAGTCTCGACCCGACATCGTGCCACGTTCAAGTTTTTTTGGGTAATGTTGTTCCCGTACAGCACGGCTTGCACGGTTTACAGGACCCTTGCTGGGTTGCCGCTCCCTCCTTTGCCCGTCTTTTTTTCCCAAACAGGGTTTCTCAATTTGAGGCGTTTGCCGTAGGAGTAAAAACCGGGGTTACGTCAGGGTACGCTCTGGCTTTTGCTCGCGCCGGGTCGTCAAAAGTTCCCCTTGTGCGATGTCCGTGTGATTCCTTGTGCATATCGATTGCGCACGCTGGCACAAAATCGTTGTCCCGTTTTGCTCTTTTGGGAGGGTGTGTTTTTATAGGCGCGCAGTGCTCGTTCTTTTGCGCCTATCAATTGTTCGTAGCAGGCGTGGTGCTATGGGGGCATTTTGAGGTCTGGACTATCATTGTGGGTGACACAAGCACGACATCGGTCTTCATCCGTGTGGCAAGCGCGGCATTTTCGGTACATTGCTAGCTAAAACGTCGGCGAGGGCGGGCCAAAACTGGGCTTGGGATCTGGGTTTTGTTTGGGGTGTTCTTCGGGTTCGTATGGGTTTGTTTAGGATTGGTTTAGGGTTTATACAGGGGTGGTTGTAACGCACAGTACACGCAGCGATCGGCATAAAACAACGTTTCGGCGTAAACACAGCGATCGGCGTAACGGCGCATCGGCGTAAACATAGCGATCGGTGTAACGGCGTATCGGCATAAACACAGCGATCGGCGTAACGGCGTATCGGTGTATCAATCCCGAACATGCTGCCAAACGGTGATGTGCACGAAATCGGCGCTGTTCTTCGTCATGGTGCTTGTCCGAGAAAGGTTCAATCCGCGGTGGGACCATGCAAGCACATAAATATATTAACAAACGCATAATGGCTGTTGGAAATCAATTGGCAAGATCGGTTTCCTTTCTCGTAAGCACTTGGAAAAGTATAGATCGCCATTCCATGGGTGTGGTTTCAAAAATGAGGACTCCGGTATGTAAAGAAAGGATGCCTTCAAGAAAATCAGCTGGCGCATGGTGCACGAGTTCGGCAACCAACCCAGCCTCATCACAGGATTTTTCACTTTTGAGTCTTGAATTGTTTTTTTCCGCCGCTTTATTGTCCAAGGTGTTGCAATGACATCTTCGAAATTTTTGGTGGTTTTAGGTTTGGGTTGCTTGTACGAAGCTATCCAAACCGGTTTGCAAAATCACGTGCAGCGCAACCCAATTGGAATCATAAAATCAATCGACATGAAGTGAGTATGTACTCTAGTTGTGCTTTTTAATTGCCAGAAAAAGGTTGACACCTCCAAAAACGACCTAGGTCTCCACATGTTTTTTTTGGGCCGACGCGGAAAGTGCAAACGGTTTCATAACACAGACTGAACCAACATATTCCCACGATCATTCAGTCCAGTTGCCGCGTATCAATGGTATCCTCCTTTCTCGCACAGATTGGTCGAACACAGCGTGTCAAATTTCGTACAAATGATTGCCCTCATCCTCCACTTGCTATGACGTCGGACAAAGAGATGCGAAACAGGCAACACATTTCCTGTCAAAAATCCTATTCCAAACATCACAATCGGGCACCAAATGCGTGAAATTAAACATTGAGCATTGACGTAAGAAACCACGAAACATGCAGAAACCAACTCCATAATGACCAACGCCACCTGCCAGAAACAGTTTGTGTTCACCGGGAACTCGTATAGTTTCATCAAATTTGATCCTTTTCTTCCCGCCAAGGATCGGCAACACACAAAAAATCGAAGCAGCAAATCGCAATTTTGGCTGAAGAAACTATAAGTCGTTCGTGTCCACGAATGCTTTCCTTTTTTTGTGACCGCATGCAATTTTGTAAATGTTTGTCTGACGCACATCATTTCTTGGCTGTGTTGGATGACATACACCATTCTTACAGTCTATCAGTTTTCTGTCGTCAGTTTTGTTTTTTTCTGTTTCTTGCTGCGTTTTTGGCGT
Source organism: Symbiodinium sp. clade C Y103 (assembly GCA_003297045.1). Taxonomy (NCBI): domain Eukaryota; class Dinophyceae; order Suessiales; family Symbiodiniaceae; genus Cladocopium; species Cladocopium sp. clade C. Next base: position 224,873 of record BGPT01000828.1, on the reverse strand, counting down.
GAATGCTTCTACAGTTTCACGGGTCTCCTCCTTCACAGCTGCGTTGTCCTCCCATACAATCGCACCATTACCGTGGACATAGGCAACGGGAATTAATGCCCCTTCAATGGCCCATTCGACGTCGCCATCACCTTGACCTTGATGCACTTCCAAGCACGCATTCGGGATGCGTTGAGGCCAACGCAATTGGCGGAGTGTTTTCCATGATGTCCGTGTCTTCGTGCCCGACCACGCCCATCATCACTTCTTGCATCGACCTTGGCTATTGTCTCGTCAACAAAACCACCAACCACAAGCACTGCCTTGTTTACCACTTCTTTTGCAAAAACGCGTTGCAATTTCAACAAAAATTTGAATTCCAGAAAACAATTGTGCTCAAGTTGGCCGCGCCCAAAACAACTGCTTGAAACTCTACTGTGCAAGCTGCAATGGTTCCAAACCAGTAATGTGTACAACGTCCTATGAATGTCCAACCCTTCTCCAAAAAATACGTTGGCAAGAAGTGCCAAACAGTGTCGGGGGTATGACACTAGCCGAAAGACGCAACTCAACGTGTTGGTGCAATTTTTTTTCAATAGGTGGACATAAGCATATATATAGTGTGTGTACAAATGGACACATACACACATATATGCGTCTTCGACCTTGCTTGGGATACTTGGTAGATGTGAAGGAATGTATACATGTGTATATACAAGGGTGCATGTGTGTGATTCGATGTCAGTGCATGTCATGATCAATTTGCCAATGATATTGTAACTTGACATCAAAATCTATGCTCAAGTGAACCCAATAGTGAAGGTTTGAAAAAATCGAAATTTGTTCCCATGCATGAAGTACAAGGAGCACTGACCATGGAACATGAACAAAACAAGGTAAACATCGGCGTGCCTGCAGCAACAAAGATCTTGGCCACCAAACACCGCCATATGTACTCAACACGATTGTTTACGAAAACCTTGAATCAAACCAAGTATGGGAATGCCAGAGAGTTGTCAACGAAAAATCATCAATATGGAAAATCCATATGATCCCCCATCAAATGTTCATGTGAATATATTTGATAATCAAATACCAGCGCACGACATTTTAATGCAAAAACCCGTCGTAGAGGAGTTCCGCACGACCTCCACAAGATCTTCTCACAAGGACCCAAACCACACGATTTGATGGAATATGTCACCATTGTCTGAAGATATGGTTTCCACCCCGGGTTGGGCGTGGCACATGCACTGGTGGTTTGGAAATTGTGGTGGGTGCATGGAAGGACAACCTTGGGTGTGAAAGGGTCGGGGTAGGATCACCGCAGCGTTTGACCAACATTCGATATGCTGATGACCTTTCATTGCGCGTTAAGAGTGGCGGTGACCCGGTGTCCCTGCTTGATGCTTTGTGCGATCAGCCCGGCGAGGTCGGATTACAATAAAATTTATAAAACATGAAAATAGTTCCCGTGCGCGAAGCCAATGTTTCACGTGTACTCATTGTTAGCAACGAACATATTGATGTGATGACGGGGAATTTTTTCCAAAAGGGCGGAGGAAATATAATGATAGTTTTGAAGGGCGTCGCAACATTGGTTTTCAACATCGGGTATATGCAGTTTAGGCCAAAGTCAATCATTAGCGCGAAAATAGCCAAAATGGTTCAAAAAAGGGAAGCAAGTGGTGCCCTTGGTCCTTCCTAAAAATGCGATGCCCCTTGAAAAGGTGAAACGAAGATTGACCTATGGTTTGGCGCGACACTTTTCAAGAGTGGCGTAGCTGGGGCGAAGCAGGTGGGCAGCATGACTAAGTTTGGAAACGCGGCCATTTTGTGGAGCGGTTGGCACGTATTCCTCCAGGACCGTAGGTATGTATTTGACAGGACGAATGGTTACAGGGAAAAGTAACAAACCATCATGTTGTGAATTGGGCTTGCTTGCTGGAAACACCGTAGCCAAATCGTGTCCAACAATCTGGAGTTCAACCCTGTGCACATGTGACATGTGCAACTTGATATTTGTATTGTGAATAAAAATATTCAACTGCAATGCCGCAATGCCATCAACTTCGGTTCCGTCGTGGGACGGCAGATGCCGTAATATGATTTCCACCTCATGCTTGTGGCAGTGGGAAAATGTAAGTGAGGATTGCAAACGTATCGTTTTTTCCAGGGAACATTCCGGCACGAACATGTCCCAAATGATTTACTCCTTTCTCGTGCCGAATTGAATCGCGATGCTTGTGCTTACACTTTAGCATGCCCACATGCAGATTTTCCCGAACAGGGTGCAGTGGACCTCCAAAGCGACAAGTGGAAAAAAATGAACAACGTCAGTGGCCCCAAACTCGCCTACCAAGAGCGACGCTGGTAGTGAAACATAGTGTTCATTCAAGGTTGTGTACAGTTTCTGCAAGTTCCTTTGGTGAAAATCTTTGTAAAAAATGGTGCGCAAGATCTCCTTGACAAATTCTCTATGGAAACTGCTGTGAGAACCTGTTGTGCATGGTCTTGGTAACGCTACTTGTATAACGCGTCTGTAAAAAATTCCGGGGAAGATCTTGGGATCTAGGAAAAAGATTGCGCGGTCAGGTTTTGGCTCAAACTCTGCATACAGAAACTTTCGGCAACGTATCTATTCTTTTCATTAGGTTGTGGCCACGATCTCTATAAGAGGCCTCTTGGCATGATCTTTGCACGCGACCTCGGCACAATGACAGCGATCCGACAGGCCCAGAGTGACGACATGGTTGTGCAAGCACATGCTAGCGTTTGAGAAGGCATTGGCGCGCCACGAAACATGCAGCTTTAACATGCCGAACACGATGTTGACATAGGTCTCAGCCACTTTTTTGTCGAAGTGTATGAACCCCGAGGCATTCGAAGGCTGGCGCCTGCCATGGTAAATCATCATCATGTCCAGGATCAAATGTTGCAACAGTTTTACAAATCGCAGCTTCGACTCTTTCAAAACGTCAGCCTTGCGCGTGCCAGGAGACATCATCCCGGAAAGCATATCTCTTTTTGACCCATGCCTGCCAACGATTTAGCAGCGTGCAGAATATCTTCCGCGTGCCACGCGGAGGAAAAAATGTCCGATGTCCCGCACCTGCCACGCCAAACGGTGTTCCAGACGTCAAAATGTTTCGAAAGTGCCACGCATGTCACACAGAATGCAAATGGGTCAAAAAAAAATGTGGCCGGAAAGGAAAGCAGGAGGGACTAGAAAATAACAATGAACAAGGAAAACATAGAAAAAAAAATGCTGGATGATAAGTGATGCTGAAAAATGGTGATGAACGCAAAGGCATGGTGAATGAAGGTGTTGATGAAGGCTGATGAACGCAGAGGCAATGAATGACAATGGACATTGATCATGGAATTATCATTGTTTGTGCCTATTTGTGGGTCACCACGCCGATAATGCAGGAGAGTGCGATGACGCTAGGCAGCCGCAAATGGAGAAACCCCAGCAGTGACGAAAAGTATGTTATCCACTGGAATGCCGCATCTTGGCTGCAAGATAAGCACGCGGTCACACGGGCACATGGGCACACGGGCACAAAACCAATCCACGGGCACACGGGCACACAGGCACACGGGCACACGGGCACATGGGCACACCTGCCAACAAAAGACCGTACGCTTAACTCCTGTGCAACAACGCCTGTCATTCATTCCTGTCTAATGACTGCTGTGTAAGAATTCCTGGGTTTAGATCCTGCGCAGTAGTTCCTGGGTAGCTTTTCCCTTGACGTTGATACAGGTGATGCGGACAATGACTTTGATGTTTGAACTTGATGTAGGTGATGAAGATGATGAAATGATGGATTTTGGTGCAAATGAAGTTGATGATTGAATTTGATGTAGATGACGTAGGGAATGAATGTGATGTAGACGAAGTTGATGTTGATGATGTGGGTAACGTAAGGGTAGAGGAAGTTGATGTAGGTGATGTTGGCGTTGTACCGAAATTAGGAAATATTATTGTGTAGATGAAGTGGGAAGATGAATTTACCAACCGTTTCTGGGGGTTAACTTTCGGGAACAAGCACGGCACGCTGATAAAACCTTCGAAACAAAGCTCCGTGGGGAACCGTTTCGGGCAAGACCTTTTTCGATAAGGGAAGGTGAATGAATTTTTTGTTTTGTAAGGGTCACCAAATTTGTCGCCCATCACGGAAGCCTCTTTAAATTAACACCAGGCCAGCACCAGTGCCGTAAAACCTCAAATGTGGCCACATTTTTTGAAGAACTAGGTGCAAAAATCGTTCCGTTGATGGCGTTGTCCAATCCGTTTTTCTCAAAACAGTTCATTCATGTGTCGTTAAAATCAGCAAGTGCAATGCGCGCATTTTCACCCTTGTAGATATCTGTCGGCATTGCGTGTTGCAGATGGTTACGAAACAGAATGCACCTAGCCCTTGCCTTCTGAAAGCGATTCCCAAAACTCTGACGGGACCAGGTGGCCGCGCCTTCTGGTGTTTTCGTTGGTGAGTTGGAATGTTCCCAGCATAGCGTTAGCAACCGGTAAAATAATAGCAATTTCTTGCAATGCGTCTTATTTAATGCCAATATGATAAATTAGTTACTTCAAACGCTATGGCTATGTGCAAACATTTGTTGAATTCAACGATGCGGTCCCAGTTGCTGTGGCACGCTTTTGCTTTTGCAACATGGACGAGAGTAATGTTGCAGCCTTTGGCTCACAAGTGCTCCAAAAAATGTCGGGTAAGGCCAAGCTGGCCGGAGCCTTGGGTGTGGCGGAGTTGCTGGAAGCCGACTTGAGGAAACCTTTGCCAATTAGCCCCAAGAAGGAACATCAAAATGTCGAGGGTGGCTACCCCAAAGCTTCAGCAACCTCGCCAGCTTCAGCAGCTCTACCAGCTTCAACTGGGAGGGCAACATTCACAAGTCAAGTGGACCGCAAAACCAAAGAATTGGTGGATGCTGTGGATGTGATGGAACAAAAGGCCTCTCCAAAGGGTGCAGCCAAGGCACTTGTGGAACCGAGCCTGGGAGCGGCGCCAACAGATGGTTATGCCAAGCCAGATCTCCCGGTGGCGACCAGGGGCAAAGGTGATGGCAAGAGCAAAGGGAAAAACTTGGATCTTTCCAGACCCATTGCGCCCGGCTATCAGAGCCCTCCCAAGACCGACATCTCTCCAAATGCTCAGTGCACCATCTCGGAGGGTTATGGGCCATCGGAGATTCGCACCAAAGTCTTTCGGATTGGAGCTCCATTGTTGAGAAGTACCATTCCAGTCACTCTTGGGGGAAAGAAGGATGCCAAACCAACCTCCCAGGTTGAAGGCTTTGAAGGTGATGACAAAGATGGAAGTGATGTTGAAACCATTCTATCCCTGTCTGATGGTGAGCATGCGGAAGAAGGACAGCTTTCAGTGACGTTGGATTTTCCCTGTTAGTTGCCAAGGTGTTTCAACCTGATAGATTGCACGATGGCTGGGAGATGAACGGTTTCCTGGTTGCTAATAGGTTTCACCTCGTAGTCAAATAGACATCCTCGCATCAAATTGGATCTTTGATGATCTTTGGGCATTTAGTTCGAAACAATCGGAAAAGTGGCCGCTGTGCATTGTGATAGCAGAGCAGACGCAGTCACGCCCCTCTCAAGCCAGGTTTCAGAGTGATGCTCACGTTGAAGGGGGATCTGTTGGTTGAGTGGGTGGTGTTTTGTCAACTTTATGACCTTTTCATGCCAAAATGGGATGATCAACTCCGATGAACTTTGGGACAGGTGTATCAAGCACAAACCCAAAAGCGTTGATGGCTTGGCCGCCTGGGCTCTTGGCTCGAAGTAGTTGCATCTCATTTGCCCCTCAACCGGCCTGACCAAGCCTCGCCTCGCGGAGAAATACCACGTGTCTCGGCTCAGCATACCGAGTTTGGGATTGGCTGATGATAGATGGCTGCACAGCCGGCATATTTTGGAGAGGGAGGAAATTATTGGAAAGATTGGAAAGTGTTCCAAACTCTACAAGCACATACTGCGAACTCGTGGCCTTTCAAGGACCAAGTGGGTTCCTGATCCGGGTGAAACCGCTAATCATTGGATTGATTTAAGGGAGAAAATGCAGGGTCCAACCTTGCATTCGACAGAAAAAAACGTGTTTTTTGGTACATTCCCACCATTCAAAAATCATACCATTTGTGGGATTGATGAATGTTGGTTCATACCATATGGGGGTTTCCTAAAATGGCGGTACTCAAAATTCATGGTTTTTACCGGAAAATCCTATTAAAATGGATGATTTGGGGGTACCCCTATTTTAGGAAACCTCCGTATCTATGATCTATGAAAGTTTTTTGGTGGTTGCCACTTTTAACCCCCAGCACTGTTCCTGTAAATCATCCAGCTATGTATTTGGTCGTTCACCCAGGAATCATAATTGGTTTTGAAGGTTGAACTAACCCACTTACGAAGTGGAGGGAGCCACCAAGTATAGTAAGGATGTTCTAATTTCCCATACATCCAAATTTATGATGGTTATCACTGGGTTACCACTTATCGCCCCAATTTTTCCTTATGTATAAATAAATCCCCATACATCAGCCAGCTATGCACCCGTGGGTCATTTCCCGCTGCCGAGACACCCGGCACCCATGGGTGCCAGTCTCCCATCGGCAGTAACCTCCACGGTGGTGGAGCGCCAGGGCTCAGTACCTCGCCTGAAATCTTGGGTTTTTCCAGATGGAGATGGTCAGCCCAATGCCATTCTCCTCCAATTTTGGAGAGTCTGAAAAAATACAATCTACCCATTTCCGGTGATATTGGGGATACTTGATGCTCTTGGGTTTGTCAAATTATACCATACTTTGAAGGGATGAACATCCCTAGTAGCGCAGGGGCCGAGTGGTTCTGGGCAACCTTTTACACCAGTGGAAAAATTGTCATCTCGGCCGAGAAGAATTAGAGTGCAAATATCCGAATCTGAGCTGTTTTGATGTGCGCAGAAGTGTGCCAGGGTTTTGACCCAGGTCCATATCGATGTTTGTTTAACTGGAGGGCACAATGGAGAGAGAGAGAGAGTTTGAAACGAGTGAAAGAGTGAAAAGAGTGAAAAGAGTGAAAACAGTGAAAAGAGTGAAAACTGTGAAAAGAGTGAAAAGAGTGAAAAGAGTGAAAAGAGTGAAAAGAGTGAAAAGAGTGAAAAGAGTGAAAAGAGTGAAAAGAGTGAAACGAGTGAAAAGAGTGAAAAGAGTGAAAAGAGTGAAAAGGGTCAAAAAATGGAAAGAGGAGGGGCGGGTGCTGGTGCATTTCGTGTTTGTATGACTTGTTGATATGAACTTTTGCACTGCATGGGGCTTCGAAAGGGATCCCAATCAGTTTTCCCATCAGCACAAAATGTGGAGGAAAGAGCCGAGGCTTTGTCACACTCAAAGAGTGCCATGACATTGAATCAGCCTTTCACTTGATGTGGATTTTCTTTTGGCTCTACTGCACGAGCTGGGAAAGTTGCCAGAATAACATATCGCAGCTCACATCAGGAGCAGTTCAATGTGGCTGTGGCAGAGATGACTCCCAGCAGCAGGGAATCACGTTGGACCTGTGTTTCTTTCCAAACGCCATACAGTCCACAAACCATGGCATGCCATCCTGTTCATTGCAAAGTGTTCTTGAGTTTTCGTCACATAGAAGTTGATGCAGTTACCGGTTACCATTTGAAGCATTTTGAACCCTTCTTTGAAATCTGCCAGTTGCGAATGTTGCGAATACCTCCCCAACACCCACACATCCTGACACTCAAGGAATGGCTGGAGAACCAGTATGGAAGATGCTCACCTGATTTTGCTGGCGAAGGACTATGGCGTTTTTGGTGTTTTCGACGGCCATGGGGGAGGCCACGCCTTGGGGAAAGGTTTTGAATTTGGTCATGTGATGGCATGCCCTCCAGCAAACTAACATAGAGACATGTGGACAAAAGCATGTTGGTTTTGCTAGGAAGGCGACTTACAAACCGTGGATTTTCCATATCTGTGTCAATGTCAATTGACTGAATGGCAAAATGGAGAAGCTGTAGAGTCGGCACTGCTTGCAACCAGGTGCGTGCGCTGAATTTGCTGCTAGGAGGTGCGGTCGTCAGGGGTGGCTGTTTTCCTGTGGGACCCCGCCCCATGAAAACCGATCAAAAGCCAGAAATGCTCAACACCTGTTGGATACCCAGACTTTTCATTGGGATGATTGAGGAAGTGTGTCGACCTGAGTTGGACTTTCCATTGAAGCCTAAAAAGTTCCACTCAAAAACTGGAGGGTACCGTGCAGGCTGAAAGAAGAAATGCAAGCTTCTGGATGCCCAAACGGCGATGAGATCAAGAAAATGCTACTTGGTGCACACTTCATGCACAAAAAAAGGAGCGAAATTTTCCACCACCTGTCATGATGATTGACCCCCTGCCAGATATAGCTGGGTTTGTAATTGCTGACAAACCCCATTACCCCATAGAAGTAGTAGATAACTTTAATTGGGGTTATAAATATGTATATATAAAATATTGCGGATATATCAATATATACAACGGTAGTCGGTAGCCATTTTTGACTTGTAAGGGCTCATCACTTCTCTGCCTTGAGGTTCTTCAAAGTAGATCAAGAGTTTCTGGACTCGGAGCAAGCCAGTGGCTCCACTGCCACGATGTGCGTGGTGAAGAAACCTAAGGCTCCAGCAGGGAAGCACCAGCTGCTAGTGATCAATGCAGGGGACAGTCGGGTCTTGCTGGGCAAGCGAGATGGAACCATCGTGGATGGCGGAGGCACGGACAAAGGACACGGCTGTTTTTGGGGCTGAAATGTCGCATGTTGTGGGAGTGTTCGGCGGGGAAGAAGCGAAGATTTACTGTGTATGGTGCGAATTGGTGGCTGATTGGTGGTTTCAAACACATGTTTCATCTTCTTGGGATGATGACCAAATCGACTGATGTTTTTTCATTGGGGTTAAACCACCTAGAAAGAGAACTCACAAGAAATCCAGCAGACTTTAAACTGCGGGCAGCGGCCGTTTGAACAGCTTCCCGCAGTGAACGCAGGACTCACCACAGACCACAAACCAGACCATCCAAAGGAACGGGCGCGGATCGAGCGCTGTGGTGGCAAAGTGGAAATTGCTGAAGGTGGTGTGGCCCGTGTCAATGGAAACCTGGCCGTTAGCCGTGGCTTCGGCGACAAGGACAGGGTGCTTCCAATCATTTTGCATATTGGGCACTCTTGGTGACACTATATGTGATGATGTGGAAAAAACTATATACCTGTTATATAGGTTCCTATAATGCGCATACTGCATTCCCATCATCGATCACCAAATCCCAAATATGCTTATAGATGCTTTTAGTCGATAGGGCTCCAGATCAAATGTGCACAACCCATACAAACCCAGTAATGACATGTTTCTATATGTTTCTATGATTTTGATACCAGAATTAAAATTAGGTGAATGGGGTATGGTCGTACATTATTTGGTTCACCAAAAATTCGGGGCCCAGGATGAGAAGGCGACAGGTGGTCCTGGGCCCGAAGATCGCCCAGTCACAGTGGAGCCGGAGTTGCGACACATTGAGCCACTCGGAGCTGGAAGTACAGGGATCCCTGGGAATCCAATCGCCAATCCCCGGTTGATATTGAACACCGACATTCTATGGTTCCATATATGTGCAAGTCCCCTACTAAGACATGGTTTCTGGGATGTGATTAGTATTAGCGGGATGGGATTGGATGATAAACATTATATACATATTTTTCCCACTTATGTCACGCTGCCTTCCTGTCTTCTGAACTGTTTTTGCAGATTCTTTTGCCCGAAGACTAGATTAGGGAACTGTCTGGCCTGGACTGAGGTGTGAGGACACGGATTTTCTGCTGCTTGTGTGCGATGGACACTTGGTCGGGCTGTGAGCGTGCTGCACTGGGAGCCGCGTGAGGGGTTCCCCAAGAGAAGAACAAAATCAACATGAAATAACGACACCTATGTGGCCACCAGGACTGACATGGAATGCCATTTTCAATATTTCAAAACAAGACTGTCTGACTTTTGACTATGTAACTATCCTCTGTCTGGGGGAGCCCTACCCTTCAACCAAAACAGCAACTGTGGCCGCCAAGGAGTCTCTGAAGGTAGCTTTCCCAATGAGGAGGTGGTGAAGTTGGTCGCCTCCATGTTCCTTGGAGCTACGATTCATTGATTTCCCCTGGCTTTTACGGATGCTTTTTTAAGGGACACCCTGAGAATTGATAGGGACTACCATATGATTTCCCCTGATGCGGCAGGCTCAGGGAGGGCAAGAATATTGGCGAGGCAGTGACTGCTGTGTGCCACAAGGCTGTGCAGACCGATGCCCGGCTGAAGCTGTTGGGTCGATACCGAGGATACCGAGGATCCCGAGGATACCGTAGATCTGACCAAAAAAGGTAGCAGACAGTGAATGATTCTGAGACATTTGTGAAGTCAAAGATGTTGAAAACAAATGAGCTGAGGATTCGAAGGACAACATTACTTGCCCCTCGTCATTATGTCAACGACACTAAAGACAAATGAAGAAAGTTCTGCATCAGTTGGCAACGGGTCAGCTGACATTTCTACAATCAAAATGTGATGTGCTGCAATGCTGCCGGTTTTGCTGTATGAAGAGTGACAAGCTCTACTGGAAACATCATCAGTGTAGAGTCACCATGGCTTGGGGGTTAATCATCAGCGACCCAGAGAACCCACTTCAAAGGCATGGCAGTACCCTGGCAGTACATGCATGAAGGGTCATCAGGTTTGCGACTAAGGCATGGGAGTTCTCTTGTCCAGAGGCTCTTCGTCAGGGTTGGAGTTCAACCCGGGGCCTTTGACGGACATAGGCCAGGCAGAAGTTGCCAAAAGTGATCATAAATGGGTGGTAGTCGAGATTGGACCTAGTATAGATATGGTTTCAAAGTATGTGCCTATTGGGTTTCAATCTCCGGATTGGGAGTGGTGCATCGTTGGCTTTCCAAGCCCAAACCAGCGGAATGGCGCAGGTAAGAAAGGTTTCCGAACAGCCTACGCCGCCATGGCAGAGAAAGCTGGCCTGCCGGGGTCCTTAAAGTGGAAAATGTCAGGCCTTTGTGTGCCGCAGCAGTCTGAACCCTACCCAAAGGTGTAGTGAATTAGTTCACATGAAAAGTCCTGAAGAGTTCCTGGTGCGACATGGCCAGAATGGCAAGTTGACGTTGGGTTGAAACAGTTGAAACCCAATTCTTCCAGTTGTAACCATGGAAGGCTCAACGAATATATATATATATATATATAGTCTATCAGGTCCTTGGTTGACGCAGTGATGAAGCGCTACGATGTCATCCAGGAGGAATTGAAGGCTGGGAAAGGGTTGCTGCTGACGCATCATCCGGAGCCCAGATGATTTTCAGACGATGGACAGCCACTTCTCGACATTGTGACCGTCCGCAGCATCTCGATCCAAGATAGCACGTCAGACACAACATTGACCGACGTTTCAGGTATTTTTCAGGTGTCCCCTGTCGCTGTCAGGCCACCAGCACCATCAATCGTAATATGAACCATATTTGAGATGATGATAGCCAATGATAGGTATTCTTCATTGGACTGAAACTATACCAACCACAAAACCACGAGAGACCTCCAGCCACACGCAACATCCAGCACCATCAGAAATCGGACAAGAAGACTGAGCCATACCTCCAGTGATGGCATCATGGGCTGGACGATCTGGCTTCACTGTGCTATGTTTCTCGAGCCCTAAGGTTTGGGAGATGATGATTGCTATTGCAACAATGGCCATTTCCTCTTTTTTTGGGGTAATTTAACAGAAAGTCATTATTTTTAACAGGTTAATCATCTACAAATGGACTATATTCCATCGCAACTGTTAGATTACTGACCGGAGGGTATTATAACAATTATACTATTATAATGGGATTATATATATATATATATAGTGATTTTGTACCGTTCTTAATCAACTACTGCTGTCATTGGTACGATAGGTTCCTGTATGTTCTCACGACTGGACCGTTTCTGAGGCTGATACCAGTGCTGGCCCAGCAAGATGCCTTTCATGATGAGGAAAGGGATGGCAAGTTGCAGATGACGGCCGAGGACGGGGACGAGATTTTTCGAGTGGCTTAAAAATGATTGACCCCTGACCTCGCAAAAAAGAATACTGTAGATGGTTGGTTCACCCAGCTGGGGCTGCCATCAGGAAATGTAGTACACAACAGTATCAGTATATACATTAACATGCGTTGGGTGGAACATCCTTTTGGTTTGTGGAAAGAGTTTGGGGTATGATATTGCAATGAATATTGCAATTGATGTTGATGAAGCACCGGATTTCTGCCCCCTCCTGGTTTTGGACAAAAGTCTTTGGGGATGCCCTAAGAATGGAACAACTGGTGTTGGTCTTGACGGGAAAATTCTCATGGAAGCTGAGTGTGGCCCCACAGTTTTTTGATGAGTAGAGGTGTGATCCGAGAATGGCTACGGGTGCGGGCGACTTCCAGCGCTGCAAAGCTTCGGCTAGGATCGATACAGATACTGGGAGAAGACCTACAGCGATCCTCGAGCCAAATCTGGGAAGGATTGGTACGGCCCATGGAAGGAGTTCCAGAAAGATGTGGCGGGACCGGCCTTCCGAAAGAGCGATGAGCCTTGGCGGCAAGTGGTCAAGGTTCCCCCCAAGAAATAAGCATGATATGTGGAATGTCATCAACTCTGGATGTCAACGGCTTGACATCCATGATGTTGGAGCAGCGTCTTATTTTCATTTAATTAAATTCATTGATATATGTATATATCATAATCAAGGCGCTATGTGTGTGTATATAATCTATCTATCTATATCTATCTATATCTATCTATATCTATCTATATCTATCTATATCTATCTATATCTATCCATATCTATCTGTATCTATCTATATCTATCTATATCTATCTATATCTATCTATATCTATCTATATCTATCTATATATCTATCTATCTATCTATCTAGCTAGCTAGCTATCTATCTATCTATCTCTCTCTCTCTCTCTATCTATCTCTCTATCTCTCTATCTCTCTATCTCTCTCTATCTCTCTATCTCTCTATCTCTCTATCTCTCTATCTCTCTATCTCTCTATCTCTCTATCTATCTATCTATCTATCTATCTATCTATCTATCTATCTATCTATCTATCTATCTATCTATCTATCTATCTATCTATCTATCTCTCTACTATCTATCTATCTATCTATCTATCTAGCTATCTATCTATCTATCTATCTATCTATCTATCTATCTATCTATCTATTTATCTTACATATGTTAGATTTATATTTGCATATGGCTTCAAGGCTTCAAACGGCCAAGATCTGTGGGTGGCATTTGGAGTTCGATGGTCTCAGGAAATCCTGGTGGTGGGATGTGGCAACAGCAACCTCCCTTCAGACTTGGCTCAGCAGGGCTTCAGAGTTGTGGGCATGGATTACAGTCAGTGCCTGGGTGAAAGATGGGAAAGGATGGAAATTCCATGAGAATTCCCCATTTGCAGATGATTCGCCATGAATGAACATCCATGAGCACCCATGCAGATCCATGATTTTCCCCAGCAAAAAACATTCCATTTAGTTCGGAGATTTCCCAGCCAGCCAGGTTTGATTAGCAGAGGGTAAGGGAATGGATTTTGGACAGGTCTGATACTGAGCCCCAAAACCCCAACTTGACTGATAGTCAAGATGAGATCCCAGAGAGAGTGGCATAGGTCAGTCTGAGATTTGATTTTTGATTCACTATTCCCAGATCTGAATGAAGGGTACAGGATTTCCATGGATTTCCATGGATTTTCCCATTTTCAATGGTGAAGAACATAGGTTTTTCCGCAGACTTTCTCAAAATCCATTGGTCCCTAATGACCTCGATCCAGGAAGGTCATCAAACTCCAGCGCCAGCGTTTTCCAGACCTGAAGTGGATTCGCGCAGATGTGCGACGAATGCCCCGGTTCAAGGACAAGTCCTTTGATATTGTCATCGAAAAAGCATTGAGACTTGACCTTGATCAGACTCGCCTTATGTTCGTATCCTTTTCTCTGTCATCTTATTTGTGACTTGATGGATCTGTGCCGCAATGTCTTGACCACTTGAAAGAACGCGCACAAACTTCAAAACAAATGCAGAATTGCAAATTTCATCCCGTTCGCATTTCTTTTTTGGTCGGCTGCTGTGTGTCACAACCTGCCCCTGGCTTAGTGTTTTTTTCTTCTCATTCACTGCCATTTGCTATTCAACGAAGTGCTAGAAATGCAGTGTATTGCAGCGGCATATTTCTCCGCACATTGCACTTATATAAGTGTATTACGCTCAGGATGGATGGAGAAGGTGGGAGCCCCAGTAAGGCGGTGTGAGGTATGTACGCTGAGGCCCCCTAGATCTCCTAGATAGCTAAGTTAACAGTAGACTCATAACTTGGTTAAGAATATTTTAGAATGGTTTATGGAGGATGTACAACTGTAATGGTCTGAGTGAACCAGCTTATTGTAGGAACTATGGAATGGAACTATTGGTCTCTAGTCTCTAGCCACCCTTTGGCTTCTGGTATCAGCAAATGTCAGCAATTTCCAGAATTGGCAGAGTCTATTGACCTGCTTCTGTTTTGAAAATTGCGTCCAAATCTTCCAACATTTGGATTCCCACAATTCGGGTGAGAGTACCCTGTCTTAGGATGCCTACAGCTGGCTGGAGTTGAACACCAATAGATGTCCTATTCCACTGGTCAGTGGAGCAGAGGGGTACGCCCCTACCGTTGAAGATCTGATGGGCAATTGTACAAAACCAACCTCTCCATTTACACACTTCGACTGCTTAGATCCTCATGTTGTTCTTAAAAGATGTCAAAAGCATCTTGAATCCTGATTTTCTTCAGCCGCCCCTTCCCGAGTCCAGGCGCCTTTCGAGAATGGCCCTTGATGTTCTCTGAGATTTCTCGTGTACTGCGGCCTGGGGGTCGTGCCTTAGTTGGACGTTCGGAAGTCAAAGGGACCAGGGCTCCCTTCTTGGTCTATGTCCCAATGTAGATCAGTAGATGAGTTTAGCCAAGAATGGGCGGGCACAAAAAAATGCGACTTTCATATCATCAGCCAAAAGGTCCTTGGGTAACACATGTTTCGACAAACCCAGATACATCGATCGATCAAGAGATAGATGCATGAATAGATAGAGTCAAAATTCTCCCAGGGGTTGGGCTGTGGGTGGGCTTGAACCCTGGAATTGGCTTTGTGGTATCGTCTTCCGCTATCTTGTTCAGCAAGCTGACATGCCACACCTTCAGACTCATCAGTAGAGATTGATCCACCGTAGATCCTTCACTCTAAGAAAGGTGAAGTGAACATTGGCCAGCCACCATGGAGGTTGATGGAGGTTGACATGGTGAAATCTGGGCATCGACATTCCATTCCCATGTTTTTTTCCCTCCGGGTTCCACCGGATTCCACCACCTCCTGAGGCTTCATTTCGATCTCTTTAGGACAGCCGGAGGAGTTGAACACGGAGCTCTTCTTTCGAGTCTTGGTGGTCTTGGTCCATCAGTGGAGCAGAGGGATGTGAGCAGTTTTGCGGTTCCCAAACCATGAAGAAAACTTCGAAAACTTGCAATTAGTTCCCAAAATTAGGTAAAACTATGTAGAACTACTAGTGTCAATGATAATGTTGATCAACTTTGGGGACTAGGACTAGAATTCATATTTGACCACTCTCCCCCTAAATCGCCCACTTTGGGATGAGGAAACGCTGCAATCATCAAAATCATTGCCGAAACTTTTCTGTAGGTGCTCTTGAAAGTCAAGCAACCTTGTAACCTTGTAGCAGTGTGCATCCAAGATCCCACAGAAAATCAGAGAGGCAAGGCAGCATCTCTTGAAATTTTCACTCTGGCGTGACTTTTTAGCTGTAGACGTAGCTATAGGACGTTTCAAGATTTAGCTGGGCCATGGGGGAAGCTGTGCAAGGAAATTCATCCTATGGCTGGACGGTTCAGCATGCCTTGAGCTATGATGGCTACTATGCGTTCGCCTCAGTAAGAATGATGGTCCAGCAACAGTGCCAAGTGGATTCAATTGGCACCAGTCTACCCATTTCTTGAGAACTTTAGAGGGTTGTATTCGGGCATCCCCGAAGTTCATAGAATCCAAATAGTTTGTTGAAAGGATCTGCATTGAGACACTAGAAACCAAACTGTCCCTTTCAAATCCCGATTCTTTCCTCGACCCCAGGTCTACACCATGACCAAGCACCCTGAAGCGCAGCCCACCTCCGAGCTCTAGGAAGTCTCAGCTCTGATGGCGGCGGGGTGAAAAAAGGTGCCAGGATGCCCAAAGGGTCACCCATGACTACATAGACTGTGGGAGATATATACATACATATGATAAGTATCACTGATTGTGATTGCGTGGCTCTTTGGCTCAAGTGCATAAGCTTAAGGTAGCTTGCTAGCGGTGCGGGTGCGATTTTGCCATAGCCCTTCCGCTGTGCCTCTATCTGCTGCAGATTTGTTGATTGTGGTGCCTGTAAGGAGGTGAACCTGATGATCCAAAGCCTTCAGGGCCAGTTAGCCGCCCTTTCCCTCCGTGCAGATAATCTCCAGGTTGCTGTGGTGGAGTTGGCTGAGGAAATTTCGAAGTTGACTAAGCCAGGGGCGTTTGGAGATTGGGCTTTGGCTGATGATCAGTTCCCACCATTACCCGCAGCTGAGTTTCAGGCCCTTCTTGCAATTCATCGCCGCCGTGGAATCCAGAATGGGCCTCCCGACTTACTTGATGAATGCTTGAGGATTGCTTCTCGAGCTATGATGTTTTCGTCGGGGGTGATTCTGGACCGGGCTCGGGATGCTTTCAATAGTGGGTTTGAGGCGAANATTCGCTCTGGTGTCGCCTTGGTACTGGTATGGTGTTGCCAAGCATGCCGATACCGTTGATGTCAGGGCGAAAATGCTTGGCCTTTAGCGAATTCAGTGCAGAGCTCTATAAGGGAGAAGAATCTGAGGATGTTTCGGGTTATCATGATTGTGGGTATTTGGAAGGAGCAACTACATACAGCTGCAAGGAACTGGCAATGACATCAAAGATGCCCTCAACTTCGTCCCTGCAGCTGAGGCAAAGCTCATCCAGCTGTTGACACAAGCATAGCAAATGGATGGTGAAAAGATAGCCTGAGTTGATGGCATTTATCCACGATTGCTGCCTGGACATTCTCTGGTTCTGGTTCTTGGAAGAGGTGAGGTTTTTCTCACCCAAACGTGTGGGCGCCCAGTTATCCCTCTTCTCAAGGACCCCTCCGCATCACCTGAACTGCTTTGACATCTGTGGGGGGCGTGCGTCACAGGAACTTCTTGTTTTCGGTGGAAGCCTCCTTCGGTGGTTGATGCGGTGAATTCAATTTTTCGCCTGCTATGCCTACATTGTTTCCACCCAGCTATGTTCACGG
>BGPT01000828.1:194949-207359 GCA_003297045.1 Symbiodinium sp. clade C Y103 | reverse complement strand
CTACCTTACGGGGGTGGACATTGAGGAGGGAACTGAACTCCCGTACAGATATGGAGGTAGGTTTCTTGTCGCAAGGCCTGACGGCCTGGCTTGTCGCTTTGATCGGTCGGGACGATTTTTCTCTGAATTTGGTGCAAGATTTGGCAGTCTTCTTTGGCTGTCTCGGTTCCAAGTGTGAAAGAGCCGAGTGTGTACGATGGGAAGATTGGACCCCCTTTTTCTCTGTGCTCTATGCTGATGACGACAACTATGCCAACACCGTGCAGAGACCTTCCTGTTCGATGACTGGCAGTCTAGTTTTAGCCCTCAAGCATGCCCAGCTGTGNGCTCTATGCTGATGACGACAACTATGCCAACACCGTGCAGAGACCTTCCTGTTCGATGACTGGCAGTCTAGTTTTAGCCCTCAAGCATGCCCAGCTGTGGAACATGCAAACAGTGTGGACGGTGAAAATAGAACTGCTGAGCTTGAAGTGATNTTTAGCCCTCAAGCATGCCCAGCTGTGGAACATGCAAACAGTGTGGACGGTGAAAATAGAACTGCTGAGCTTGAAGTGATATATATATATATATATATACACATACATACATACATATATATATATATACAAGAATTATTTATCATATATTATATATTACCTGTTATATATTAAATAAGCAAAAAACAAATATATATATATATATATGTGCATGCATGTATGTATGTTTGACCATCAATTCTTGAATGCCACACGCACAAACCATATCCACATGACTCTGTCCTTTTCTTGGCCCGCAGGCATCTCCCACGGCTACGCTCAGGGAGGAGTAACTTGACATCAATGGGATCCGGGAGTTCCATTGCAGTCTCGTGCATCATACCTGACAGCTTTTGAGTAGCGGACGAAAACTGTCAAAATTTGAGGTTTTGTGGAGAAAAAAACATCCCCCGATGGTAGGTTTATGATTGGGCTCACCGCATTGAACACATCTACATGGTCGTCCTTGTCGCCCAGCCCTGAGGCTGTCGAAATTTGGCGGTACCCCGCCAGAGGACAACAAAAAGCAGTGGCAAGGACCTCGGGAGGAGTTTCGAGCTGACAAGTTTCAGTGATTCTTGGATTCTTGGCGTTACAAATCCTGTAACAAGAAGATTGAGAAGTAAATTGCACTCGTCCAGCCACGACAACGACCGTGGTGTAATGCTGGGGGGAATTTGGGTGACAAAGATGCTCCTAGGTTCGAGAAGTGGCTGGCAGGGTTACTTGGCAGTTGAGTTTTCAAGGTTGGATAGGCTTTGTGCCGCTTGGAAGCTTGCATCACCAGGAAGAGGCTTCTGCTGTGTGCCAAGCTGTGGCCTGGTGGGTCTGAGGTTGCCCGAAGAGAAGGAGACTGGCCCTGGCGGAATGGACATGGAGAGTCTTGGCACAGAAGAAGAGCTAGTGCGAGGCTTCCAAACTAAGGCCCCATCACCGTTCCAGTTCCACAGGCGAGGAATGGCCAACCGGCCTGGGGAATATTTTTTTCTTTTTTTTTGGGGATTCTACTTCAATTTTTGGAGAGGATATGCACACTGCCGTGGATAAATCGGGAAAAAATCCAATGTGCCACCAAGCACCGACCTTCGCGATTACCATCTTGGTGGCGCTGAGGACGCTGCAAAACATGATGGGCAAAGGTGGAGGAGGGGCAGGAGGAGCCAAGGCAGGGTTGGTCAATGCGGGTGGCTTGTATCTTAGGGATGATTTTCAGGGAGAACCTACCGGAAACCAGTCTTTTTCGGACCAGGGTTTCTTCAAGAGTGAGTGGATGAAAAGTGGAGTTGGACCAACCTTAATCATGGTCAATCACGTATTAGCAATGAGTGCTGAACATTGGAATTTGGCAATGGAGGACCAGCCGTACGAACGTGCACCATTTTTGGTGGTTTAACCAGCTTTGCGAGTCACCTCCGCGCAATTTGCATACAGGGCGCAGGGAAGGGTAAAGGCTACTCAGAGAACCAGAACTCAGAAGAGGATGAGAAGGAGGAGGCAAGGATCACTGGCAGTGATGTTTGTTTCCTTTCCGGGTTTCACCTTTTGTCCACGCCTGATTCAAAGATAATTTTCAAATGCAAGTGATGCCGTGATGCCATTGATTCCTTGGCCTCATGACCCGCGTTTTGTAAAGGATGGATACTCGTGGAGCCAGAAAGGTCGGTGCCTCAGTTCCCCGCTGCCTTTGTGCGACACAAGCACATCTCCAGCTGAGGTGAGGAAGTTCAGATTGCCTTCAACCTGTCAAAGGCGGCATCCAAAAAAGATGCCGGGAGACCCGAAAAAGAACTTTGTGTGAGGATGGGCTTGGATAGGGTTTTCCTGAGATCCTTGAAAGTGTCGCCTCATAACGTTAATCAATATATTTGGCAGAATCCCACTGATGGTTTGGCCAGAACGCCACTACGGACTCGCCCACATGGTCGGTAGATTCTTCCCTTCGATCTCAGCTTGCCAGAATGGCACACTCTGTGAAATCTGTGAAATCAAGTTGAACGTGGACAGCCAGCAAAGCCGTATGAGTATTATAAATTATATTTGATGGGAACCACCAGCTCACTAAGTTTTCCTGTGTTCCCTTGAAAACAACTCAAGTGATAGCAAGATCCACCGCAGCTTTTGCTCTCAGTGAGGTCAAAGTGGTCTTCAAACAAACCTCCATCACTGTGCAAGCCAACGGCCCTTTAGCAGCATTCATCGCAGGTCTTTATTATCAGTCCAATTTAGCCCCTGGTAGTCCAACATGGCTGGCTGGGGAATCATTTTTTTCCAACCTCAAAACCACTCATGAAAATTGGCATTCTTTTGCTTTTCAAGATTCCTAGGAAGGTAATCATGGTACAAAAGATGGTTTATGTATAAGCGATAACCCCTGGATGATAAGGTTGCTCCGCAGCAGACAACTTCCCAGCTCCAGGTCAAACCTTGCTGGACGGAGCTCTGAATGGCAAGGTGGAGACGGAGGATTGCACCTGGTGCTTGGTGAATGGTGGAACCGAGCTGAATGTGATGCTCACCAAGCAAAACGCCGCTGGGCCAGATGTCGGTGGAGTCGTGCTGGTAACATGGTAGCTTATGAAACGGTACATGAATCAATGCATATTGACCATTGCCACCATAAATATGCAAGAAGTTAGAGGCGCTTGTGAGGCCTCAGTGGTTGATGTGGACAAACTTAAACTTCAGATCTTCCAACGTGTCCGGGAGTGCCTGACTTGTCCATACTCAGGAGTCGGACAAATGGACGGCTTTGTTGAAGTGACCGCCGCTTTTTTCGGCGCGGGGAACTGCGATGCCAAAGGTTTTGCACCGCTCCGCGACGCCAAAGTTCCAGCCAGGTGGGAAAATGAGGCAGGCTGCGCCAGCAATGGAGTGATCCCTTGCGCATGTGACTCAGAATGACAGTTGAACAGTAAATAGCAACAAGGAAATCATCCCCGTCCTGATCCATGCATTCGGCGAGTGTCTTTCTGCATTTTTTGACCTGGGACTGAGATTTGTTTTTCGCAGTTGGGGCTCGGAAAAAAGTCGCCCTGGATCGTCCTGGTGTCTGCGTCATGGCTCGTGGACGCAGCCGGTCAGACTCCCGCAGCCGCTCCCGGGGCCGAGGCAAGGGAGGACGTGGCGATGACCAGGAACACATCCAGCAGATGGTAGATGAACGTCAAGCCGCACGGCGGGACCGCGATTTTGACAAAGCAGACCGGATGAGGGAGGAGCTCAAGGAGCTTGGAGTCCGAATAGATGCTGGGCTTGAAGTCGAAGTTTAGATATTTGATGGTGATGTCTCCGGGATCAATTTTCCGAAGAAGAAAATGCCCACATATACCCACCATATCTATCCATAGTTTAAGGGAATCTGTCGGAGGAGAGAGACTTTTCATTCTTTGGCGGGGCGGAAGAAATGCAGCAAACCTAAGGATGATACTCAACTCACGTGGAATGCTCCCGGAGGCTTGCGAGGTGTGGTCAACAATCCAGGTGGAAAAGGACCCATAGAGAAGAGAGACGGTGACTGGATTTGCCGCAGCTGCGGCAAGCTGGTCTTTGCAACCAAGGAGAGAAAGGGAGCTGCAGCAAATGCGATGGGATTAGATTTTGCACCATTGGATGGACATGGATGGACTATTTGCTGTTTGCGTTTGTGGGATCTTAAAACTCAGTCGTATCAACCATGTTCATCAAGGATTCTTTGCTGCAGCTGCCGTCACGGTTTGCGAAGCTAGCAACAGAACTTTGCAGGGTAAAGTCAGTGGAGTGGAACCTTCAAGTCACCCCAGCATAGAGGAGGACACCAATACTGTAAGCATTTGATATCACGGGAACGTTGTAGCTGTGCCATGCATTCATCATATCCCAAAAGTATCTGGTGATCCCACCAGAACCCAAGAAAGAGGCACACGACTTATTTCCACTTATTATATATAATTACATATCATGCCTGAATTTTCTTTGGCTCGACCCACTAGGGAGGAAAAACACCAGTGGAATAGTGAACAGTAGATGGCCCATCCCAGACCCACCGAAGTGCAGTTCCAGCTATAAGTGGACATATAACTTATGTAACCATAGTTGTAGGGGCCCCATATATCCCAACTTATGGAGGTTAGAATCCCATATATAATTATACAGCTACAAAGTTGAACATAGTAAAAACCACCACAGATGTTGAGGTATTATCCGTCTACTTACTGTAGGTTATAACCATCGGTGTAGGACTTAAAACCTAGAGTTATACCAACCAATACTTGTGACTGTCGTTATGCCCATTTATAAGTGGATGTAAATGAATAGATAATAATCATAGTAACAACAATAATAACAATAACAATGATAACAATGCTACCAATATTAAAGCAATTTTAAGATGACAATCATAACAACAACAATAATAGTAACAATGAGAAAAATACTAATAACAATAGGTAAATACAAATAGAGAGATAGATAGATAGATAGACAGACAGACAGATAAATAGATAGATAAACAAATAACTAAATGAACAATAAACACCAACTATATAAATAACAAACAAAATTAATAGCTAAATAAACAACATAGATAAATCAATAAATAAACCCGCACAAGACTAAGCCCAACTGCACCAGCCCGCAGGATGTTTGCTTCTCCTGCGGCGCTCCCCGCGACAGCGGGGGCTCCCGGGGCGGCCGCGACCGGGGCCGCGACCGCCGCCGTGACGACAGCCGTGGCCGTGGTAGACGACGGGACCGGCGGGGAGGCGGACGTCGCCGTCGCGACTACGAGTCTGACTACGCGCCTTGGAGGTTCTAATGGCAACATCCCCATGAGTCATGGGAAAGTACGGGAAGATCATGGGAAAATATAGGAAAATCAGGATTGAATGGGTTTTTATCTATATCAAAAATAGTGATTTAGTGGATTCAAAATGGAAAATCCTTTATAAAATGGATAATTACTTTTATGGGACAATTACTGGCGGCCAAGCGCATATTCCCATACATCAACGCACCCATTAAATATAGGACAGAGGATATCACAATAAGGCAAACATGCACATGACAACAACTCAGGACTATTCTGAAGATGATCGCCGTTGAGACCCTGTGACGGAGAAAGGGTAGATTCATGGAATGATGAAGGGCATTGCTTGGCTTGAAGCCCTACTGAGTGGATGGACTCAGGGATCAGCCCACCTGATATTAACAAACACACCGCCTGCTCACATAGGGCATAGGGAGAGATTCATAAGAGCGCAATACTACGGAAAAAAGAAGCAGCTGCAAGCTGGTTGGAGCTTCACCTTTGGATCCAAACGTTATTGAATGACAGCTGACAGCTTCAGGTGTATATGGTCGGACATGGATGACATGCAGCCCATTCAGACTTGTCAACCACTTGTGCCCTTTCGGCATTGTCAAACATTTCTCGCTGAGAGTCATGCCGATGTCGTGGCGAGGCACTGTGTGAAGAGCAAGTATGAGCTGAAAACTGACGCGGAAAATCCCACTAGGAAGAAATGTGCAAGATAAACAACCAGAATGAGCCCGCAAAGATGTAGGACAAACAGTGCCTTGCACGCGGGTTCGGGTACACGCGCACACCTTAAAAAGCGTTAAAGCCGCAAAGCAGTTCAGTTCCCCTGTTTCCAGGCAGCCAACATGAACCGCAGCCAACGCAGCAGAATCAGTGACTTCCAGCCCCTATGCCATGGGGGAGCCGCAAGCTGCCGAGGGGCAAGCAGACGAGGACTGGACCAATCCCGAGATTTTTCACGATTTTTTCCATATTTTCCCATGGTTTTCCCATGGTTTTTGAACCGAAATCCCCCAGGAGCCTTTGTCGGGCGACCTGCATCTGAGTTGCAAGGCCTTCAAAGGCCAGCTGCGGAGATTCCCTACAGTTCATGTGGAGGCTGTATGGCCAGATATGCAATGTATGTAAGAACATCCAAAAAGATCTCATGATGTTAGTCGATTTTTGCCTTTTCGATCTGTTTTTGCTGGTTGCGATCTCATCTCTATCTCTCTCTCTCTCTCTCTCTCACGCAATATATATTCGTATATGTTCGTATATAAATACACACACACACATATATATATATATATATATACATACATATTATATACAATATGATATAATATATATTTCCCATATTTATCTACATTTATTCGTTTACTGTATCCACAACAGACCCCACTGCAGCATGGCTCCAGGTCAAGAGCCCCAGCAACTGGAGCAGTGGCTGCAACAGGTGCATGTTTCGAGAATTTTTTTGGTCCGAAATGGTGGTTTAATCCATCCAAAATGGTGGTTGAAACCATCCAAAGTGGGGATATCATATGAATAAATGGGAAGTCAATGATGGGATCAGTTACTGAAACAGCTACAATGTATCATGTGGTGAACTCAATAATAGTTGGGAACTGATTGAATCCACAAAGAATAGGGATATCATGGGGCCAAACTGGTGGCAATGTTTTAACCCAACAAACCTCCAATTGGGGTTATTTACCACCTATTTCTTGTAGCATTTGGGAGACCCTGCCATGACTGGGGGGTTGGAAGACATTTCTTTCCTCCAGTGTCTAGGCCCAAACAGAAAACTTGATGTTTGCTGGACTGCGAGAGTGGTCAAGAGTCTAACCTTATGGCACATGCCAACTTTCCGCAGGCTGGCATTTGCGTGACCAAAATCAAGAAGAAACGGTTTGCTTCCTAGCGAGTCTTGCTATTCCCCTGAGTTCTCAGCCAGGATTGGTAGCCTGAGGCCTTGGCCCTTTGCCTTTGTAGCGGTGGAGGATCCGGAACAGCTGCAGAGCCAAGAACTTTGCTTCAAAAAAGCCAAGGTTCAGGCGAGGGCGGCGAGGGATAGGGCGGAGCTGTAGGGTTGGTACGGCACCTGGAAGGTGCCATTCTTGTGAAATCAGGAAAAAAACAGAAAGAAATCTAGCGAATTTCAGGTGTCAGGTTCAGTTTCCAGAAATCTGATTCTGTCGATGTTTCACCGCAAGCTTCGCGCGGCGAGGTCAAAGCTGGCTCTGGTCGTCCACAAGGGGCGAAAGCGCGGGACCAAGACATGGCCTTGAGGGAGAGGTCGGAGGAACAAAACGAACAGGATGACAGCATGTATCTTTGGTTGACGTTTCTGTTTGATGCTATTTTGTGTTCTTTTCAGATATGATGTGCCTATTGTGTCTATGCATATTGAGGACCCACGTGTGCAAAAACACATTTTTGGATGTCGGTGTGGTGCCAACTATTTTGGCTGCAGCTTGTCACTTTTGGGGTGAACTCTCCTAGTCAATCAACTGTGGTTAAATCTGGGGTTGACATTAGAGGACCAGGGCATTAGGGCATTTCTTCCCCCCTTGAAGATAGCCATCCCTTTGATACCCGCTGGTCCAAAAGGCTGGCCAAAAGAGACCGGCCGAAGATGAATCGCTGGGGGACCTCAGACCTGTCCACTGATGGGGCGACCCCACGAAGTGCCACGAAGCAAACCTTTTTTGGGGCCTTCACGGCCTTAACCTTTGACAAGCCGTTCTTGTTGGGGGGCTTGGTGGATGATTTTGGGCTTGGAGTTTGATGGTTTCAGTACCAATTTCCTTTCCAGCATTTCTGGCCTGGCTAACTTGCCCACATGCCCAGAGCGCTTGCTGCCGGATGTTGGCTTCTGAGGGGTCCGGACAAGAAAAAGAGCCGCCCCGGCGAGAACGAGATCCCTTCGCTGAAAGAGTTGAGGTTGGATGGTGGGATGAGTGGTCAAAGCTAGTTTTTCATACTGAAGTCGACATGCCAAAGTGCGTCTCAGTGTGGATAAAGGACTGTCCCCTACCGTAATTCGCAAAACCGGGCATTGCGCCTCGGGGCCCATGGTCTGGACGAATCCTCATCTCAAGTCAGGAATGAGGGCAGAGCTTGGGTCACTCCAGCAGCCTCATCTTTGGAAGCTTTGTGTTGGATTGCCGTCTCATTTGATTTTGGACCATCATCAGAATCCATGGTGAAAGCAGGAAGGATAAAACAAATCTGAACGATTCTTTCAAACTCTCTCGATCCCTTAAAATGAAAAAATCCTCAACAATTCATCCAAATAGACTAGACCTTTGCATGATTTTAGTGTCCGAACCCTCCAGCAGTGGTTGCCTTTCACCTGCCGCTGTCCACAGGGATCGCATCAAGACGGGGAAGAAGAGCTTCACCGGAAATGCGTTGGAGAAGAGCGCGCCGCTCATCCAGCCCCTGGGCCGGAGATGTCTACAGAAAATTACACCTGGAAGCTGAACGAAGGGTTTAATGGCTTGACTGATCCAAAACAAGGGGTAGTTGAGCTCCATGTTTTACCTTTTGAACACCACTTTGTTTTATTAGATATCGTCGGAATCGGAGTCTCTTATTGGGATCCAGCCTGGCCCGTGCTACTGCGGGGCACCTATGCCCGAGGGCCCGAGGATGGGGGTGCCAGACCAGCCGCGAGGTGGGACTACGAAACGCAGCTTAAGATGAAGGCACCGTCAGCGTCGTTGGTATCAGATAGTTGACCTGATTGTGGCATGTTGCGCCCTGTACTTGGATGATCCTGCGACTTAGGATCACTCCCTGGTTTTGGCATGTTTTGGCCACTGGCTCTAAATCAAATGTACTATACTCCATTGTTTGCTAGTTGTAAGGGGTTTTGTATCCCAATTAGACCAACCCACAGATCCAAAGTCCTTCCAACCTTCCAGCACACCTTGCACCCAACCCCTGCGCCAGCACGGCTACGTCAAGACGGCGGTGCGGTCCTTCATCAAGCTGGCGACGAAGCGATGTCAAAAGCTGGGACGAGAGCTGCCAAAGTGGTGCTCTAAGGCAAGGCGGCTTGGGCGGCTGGGTGCGCTCCCAGGAAAACCTGCCAGGAATTTGGTGGTTTAACCAGCAAAGATCTGGATTAACCCACAAAAATGAGGTTTTTGACAAGTTTTTGAGCCAACAAAACTGTGGGGATCATACGGGATCAATCATATTGAGTATGTCGCTTTCCCACTGGTCTTGGTTGGTGGTTGGTTGATAGAGAGCGCATACCTTGGATGCCTTGCAGGAATGGTCTCAAGCCAACGGCGCGGAGCCGGGCTGCTGTTGTTGGGAAACTTAGGGTGCGGCAGGAAGCCACGGATTTTATGTGATTTCAAAGGCGGTTTAACCAACAAAAAAGGGGGTTGCCATGAGTCATGAGCCAAAATGGGGACATGATGCCAGGCATTCATGCGGGATGCTCACCGCAATCGGGGAAATGATGGTACACCAATGTGCACCATGAGATTTCAAGTTGCCCTAGTGTCAGATATTTTCAGACCAACCCATGTCTCTGGAGAGAAGTCCAAATTCAGGGGATGTCCACCAAATTTGGGATCCGCACTGGTTGATTTTCCTTCAATCAAGAGCTTTGGAGTACTGTATCTGAGCGCTCTGAAGTGTTTCCAGATGTGGGTATTGGCCGACTATTGACCCCCAAAATTGGACAAGTACATACTAGACATTGCAAATTTCATGGGCCCACTATTACCGAGGTCCTTTGGATTTGCCCATTGGAGCACCTGAAGGCAGCCTGAGGTGGGGATAGGGCCAGGGGCTTCCACTTGCCATTTGGTGGTGCCCTCTCGCAATTTCACATGGTGAAAATCCAAACTTGAAATGGAGAATCATCTATAAATGATTGGGTGATGTTCAATTTCCTGGTCAGACTACTGGAGTGCCCCAGTTGGATGAGGATGAACGATGGCCCTTTTTTTTAAAGCCGCTTCGCACCTGGTTTCGTGGCCTTTTCACACTCAAGCCGCGGCCTGTGTTGGTTGTAAGGGGTCACAAAATGCACAAAGGGCGGGCCCCATGAAGTCATCAAATCAGCTGGCACCATGGGACAAGCTAAGACCAAAGCTGGAGCAGAACAGCAGTTCCTTTCGGCCGTGGTGGAGTCAAGTCGGGCCATGTTGATTTAGCGGCGAAGATGCAGGGCAAGGAGCGAAATATCAGACAGTGGCAACGTTTTTCTTTCTCTTTGTGTTGGTGGTTCACACTTTTTAAACACAATCTCAGCCATGTTTTGGATGACGATCCTTAGTGACTGAGCCTTTTTTTTTGGGGATGGATTGAAACCACCAAGATGTTTCCAGGAAGTGACGCATTCGGACACCGCTGGCTCAGTGCCTTGAGGATAATCATTCCTTGGTGTGGCCCCCCAAAGGGTATAGGAAGTCATTAAGTAATTTGGGGATGCCAACTGTTGTTTATCTGCCAACTTAAATCGACTTCTGAGGTCTGAATGTTGCTTTCTTTCCGAAGTCTTCTTCTTGTTGCTTTACCTATGTTGCCAATGAAAGGCAATTGTGATTTAACCTGACATGTCCTGCCCCCTGTAAACCCAGTCTGCATTTTAGACTGGATGATGGTTCTTGATCATATGTCTTGATTGGATGTGTTTTTATATTCGGTTTCCATGTGCATTGATATTCGGAGGTGATAAAACATGTGATTACTCAGAAACCTTAGTGATACCCTCTGGTAATTTAACATATGCATGGTAAATCACCATTTAGCAATAATCATCTATAAATGATTGGGCCTTTTCAACAGCAAACTGCTAAATGAGCAGAGGGCAAATCTTATTATATCATATCCGATGTTACCCCATTACATCTCCAGTGTGTCTCCATAAATCCCCATCGTTACCGTTGCTGGTGAAGTCTTATTAAGTCACCATTTTCCTTGGAATGACATCGCCATTTCTGTTGGTTAATCTCATGAAATCGCCATTCTTGTGGGTTCAATGGCCACAAATCCCCATGGTTGTTGGTGGGTCGATGGCTTGTTTTTGGCCTCACTTTGAGGCACAATGTCTTCGAACCTTGGTTTCACGGTGGTGGCGGGGCGTGGAAAACAGAAACCATCATGAAACCTGGGGAAACATGGGATGTTTGGTGATATGTTTGGTGAAATGTTTGGGGTTAGGCTTGTTTGAGACCTGAAAATCCACAGATTTAGGTCATTTTGAGTAGTGTGCTTCAGTATGTCGTGACAGGTGGGTGGGTAGTCCCAGTGACATGGAAGCAAAAATTGTATAGCCGTATAGCCAACAGGAGAACGATTTTCTAAACCAAATGTTGGGGCTTGCTTCAGATTTCAGTCGGGAACTTGAAGGGCATAGGCCACATCCTTGCAAACTCAGCACCAACTTGGGTTCCTAAGGGGTCATGAACCTCTACAATACGGTGCCATTGAAGGTTGTTGAGTTTTCTTCTTGATCTTCTTAAAGAACGCACCGTGACGAATCAACGATGGGGACGGCTTAAGTGGTGGATATCTCCAAGGCTTCACTGAGCCAACGTCCATCCGCTTGCGGTTTTTCAACTTCAATATGGCCAATATGGTGCCCTGGCTCCAGGGACCCAAGGGGACCCAAGGGGACCCAAGGGGACCCAGAGGGTGGCATCCTTGGGCCATCCATGGCACATGGACAGCAACAATTGAAATTGAGGAAATTTGAACGTTGGAGAACCCCAAGTGATCATCCACCTGTTTTAGTTGAGTTGAACCCTTAGCTTGGAGAATTCCAAGGGTTGAGTCTGAACTTTTCTCACGATGCCAACTGAGGCTGCTCTGGATCCCTTCGTAGGGATGCCTCTTGCCAGTGATGAAGCTGTGGGGTTTGGGTGATGGGATAGGATATGCACATTATCATATGCATATATATATATGGTTGTCGATCTAACGGTCCTTGTATAGAGTTTTAATTGCGAAAGCCTTTCATGTTATGTTGGAAACCCTCGAGAAAGTTTTTTTCGAGTTCGTGAAAGTAAAATTTTTATTCGCGAAAGTTTCGCGAAAGTTTCATCCTTGTATATATATATATATACTTGTAAAGGGCTACCACC
>BGPT01000828.1:166379-194326 GCA_003297045.1 Symbiodinium sp. clade C Y103 | reverse complement strand
CTGGTGTTTGCTTTTAAGCTTTTTCGTCTGATGCGGCCCCTGCTGATGGCTGGGGTCGGCAGATAGCGATATTTTCGCGAAAGTTCCGCGAAAGTTTTGTGAAGGAGCGGGCGAAAGTCAAAGTGTACTTTGAAGGGGGTGGCCCAGGAAGCCTTGCAAAAAAAAGTAATCAGCACGGTTGAATATGTCCTGAGACTGCCAGCTGCATTCTCACAAGGCTATGAANATCCGTGATAATTTGGCGCAATTTGGCATTTGATGAATGACTCTTCATAATCTTCATAAGAGGCATCATTGCCCAACATGGGTTCCGCGAAAGATAAACGTGGAGATCGCGAAAGTTTCGCGAAAGTAGAATTTTTATTCGTGAAGAATGGCCGTTTCGGGATAAAGGAATTTTGATCAACTCCCATATATATATATACACGCAATCATGTACATACGTCTATGTCCGATCATTTACATTCCTGCGGCCCTTGAATGGCTGCCAAAGCACACAATTTTTTGCTGCCGGCAGGCATCGCAAGGTTTCAAAAAACCTCACCACTCAACTCTCATTGGCTGGGTAGGGAAGTCAGAAGTTCCCACAAATCCTCCATGAAACTTCCTATTCTCAGAGATTGGAACATCAACTGGTGGAGCTACAAGATCCGCCACCATGTGGGCTGCTGGGCTGCAAAAAACCCAAGGTTAGGGCAGTTCCTGGCGAAGCCCTTTGCGGATGCGTCAAAGGTGGATGTGACCTTCGTGGCCTTGACCGAGGTCAGGATCTCATAGTGGAGATTGGAGGGGAGGTTGCCAAGTGAGTGATTCGGGTTGGTGCTATTGATGAAAACTCAGCAAAATAACGTTTGATGTTTTTGTTTGATGTTGTGCGAGGTGAAACTGCCACCAACCATGGTGTTTTGAAGGGTCCCATCGCCTCAAACACCATCCCACAAGGCCCGGTTCAAGATGCGGGAGTTTGTGAAGGACCAGTTGGGGACCTGGCGCCACAACGTGCCCGAATCTGGAATGGACGCTTGGCGCCCATGTCCTCATACCATGGATGGATTCATGTTTTCCGAAAGTTTTTCCATTTCATGGATCAATTTAAGAGATTGGACTGCCTATCCAGGTAGCCAGAGTTGGTTTTTGACCATGGCACCATGGAGTCGATCAGCCGCGGGCTGAGGACACACTACTCCACCGTGATGCACTGAAGAAAAATCCCACTGCGTGGCTTGGCGTGCGTTTGCGGGTTGCAGTAGCAGTCTTCAAATCTGACCCCTAGCCACATAAAGATGAAGGCAAGAGATATTTCATGACCAATACCGGCTGGCTTTCAGGGGCCCTCCAAGGAGTTCTGATGATTCAGAAGCGGGTTCATTGATGTCATCGATATCAAGCTATACATTTTACACGGGCGTATGATTCTTGAGCCATTCCCAGATGACCAGGGCGTCCAATCCTGCAGGGCGGGCTTTGGTTGATAGACCACTGCTAAGTAGCGAAGTCTTGGTCAAGCGCCAAGGACTTGGAACCCTTTCACCTGGTGCAGGACGTGGGTGGATGGGGAATTGTAGGATGATTTGGATGTGAAATGATGGCAGTCTGTAGCCATTGGACCATTGGGCCTAGTCTTGGGACTTTGTTGGAACATGTTGGAACAGGGTATCTTTTCCACCTGCTGCAGGAAGAAAGTGGTGCAGCACTGCGTAGGAAATGCCGGGAGCTGATGTCCTTTTCTTTTGGCGGCGGGAGCTTGAACTTTACCCACTGGTTGTTTAACATGGGTAACTATGAATCTTCCATAAAGGGACCATTTTCCATAGCTATGTGAAATTATATGCCCGAGGGTACTGTTTGGTGGCGATCATCTCCCATGGTTGGCTTGTTCAGTGATTCCGCAAGCGCATCCAAGGTTAAGACGGTGCTGGGCTTTCGCAAGGAAGCCTTCAAGAAACTTGGGCAATTGAAGGTTTGTCTGAAATGTGGGGAACACCCTGAAATCCAATGGTTTAAGTTTTAACACCTGAATTTTCCTCATGATCTAATGGCTATTTCAGGGTGGTGGTAGTATTATACCTCATTGACGCAGCTCAAACTATGACCATTCCATCCACTAGAAGGCCCAGTTGCTGACAACTAGCTGAGGAAGGAAGAAAGAGATGATCAACTCTTTGGGACCTTCACCTTTAATCCAGAGAAGGTGCGGTGTCCCAGGTGGTCCTCAGAAAAGCTGGAAGTGCCCCCAAAAGCTGAAGGAATAAAGGATGTTGGCAAGTGAAGGTTTGGCTGGACCCAGCAGTTTGCCTCTCCCAATTTTTCATGTTTTCATCGTGAAATCGTAGAATCCAAATTTGGGCTGATCAAGTCCAGGCTCCTGTTGCGTTCCATGTCACTTGCCAGGGAGGGGAAACCAACGACCTGCATGGTTCGATCCCCAGCTGCAACCCCAACTGCCGGCCTTGTAGGCGTTCCTGGGCACCAGCATCGTGCGGGACGATGGGTTGAGGCTGTGCTTTTTTGGAACCCATTTTCCCATGCAGCGGCTGCAGAGCGTTTTGGTGAGCAACAAGATCAACGACTCAGAAAAGCTGATGGCGGCCAAGATCGAGTGCCCTGGTGATCTGGTAGTTGTGGCCAAAAAAAGGCAAAACAAAGCGAGATGGAATGGGTAATTGGTGCTGCTGCGAAAATCCTGCAGTGTGGATAGCTTCAAGTGGTTCCCGCCCCAGTGGTAGATTCACCTTCACATGGCTCGCACTGGCATCATTTGGACCAGGTACGCCAGAGTCTTGCGGGAGGTGCTGTGCAGGGCGGCCGCTTGGAATTTCAGCCACAACACGGTGCCTGACTCAGATGCTTTCAGATGCGGGGGGGAGGATGATGACGATGACGATAGCGATGAAGATTATGATTCTCCCTATCTTCCCATGGCAATTGATCCTGCATCCCAGTGGAAGGTCCCTTTCCCCTCCCACTTCCCAGGTTCTCCTGGCATTGCCTCAGGTGATTTTCGTCCAAGGCGACCTGAACAGCCGCACCGTCTTTGATCATCACGAGATTGGCAGCCAAGCCAAGGATGTGCTCTTGGAGGTGCGATGTGAGATGATGGGCCATGGATGCCATGGCTCAGGCTTGTAAGCGCAGCAAAATATGGAGGTTTACTGCTAGAAATGACCACACTTTGTGGTGGCTGTGGCTGTGAATTTTGCGCCAGACTTCCTCCGTAAACATCAACCTTCGGGGAGTTAGACCACAATTTAACACCAAAAAAAGCGGGAAAGATAAGGAGCTCCTGCAGATGCAGCTCCCGCTTATGCCAGGTGTTGAAGGATACAGCCCTCATGGCTGCGATGACCAGCGACTTGCAGCTCCCAAAAGGCCGCTGGCATGAGGCTTCTCGGGAAGAAGTGGGTTCTGGGCTCTGGGTCAAACTTTTAAGGCCCAGCGGGCCACGGATTTCAGTCATTTTGGGAACCATTTTGTCCTTTTTGTCCACTTCTAGTGGTGACTTATGGTGAATTCATAATTTTCCCCAAATTTTCCCTTTTTTTAAACATGTTTCTTTTTAAGCATGTTTAAACGTTTAAACATGTTCAAATTACTACAGTTTCCCCAGAACCCAGTGGCTTGACCCATCCCCAAAGTAAGTCGCCTATGGTGACGGTGGATTTCCAGATCATCGAGCCGATGCGCAGCTGCCGAGGTTGTTCCCTTCAATGGGGTGAATGAGATGCCCGTGACGTACAAGGCAGCAGCATGCGACAGCTGATACGACCCAAGGCCAAAGGTTGAGCGGTTGAACCCCCTTGCAGAGTTCTTGCTCCATTTGGGTTGTGGCAACTGGAAGGAACATCATAAAATTGTAGACAATTATTACGAATATTCAATCATAGTTACTCTACATAAAACCATCCGTTTATACAGTTTGAACTCGTTGCACATGTATGTTGTGCATGTTTTTCCTTTTCACTGTTTTTTGGGGGCATTACTTGCAATCATACGACATGTGCATGCGTGCATTCTTACATAAGACATACAGATGCACAATAAACTGCCGCTGAAGGTTGATCCAAAGCCACTGGGCCGCAGGGAGAATCTGGGTTCCTGGGGCTGGTTGCTGCAGGTCGCTCAACCAACGACCAACATGTCTTAACCATTTCCAAACTGGGCACTTTGTTTGGCTACCGATATTTTCTTGGACGCAGTATTGATGTTGGTTTTCTTGAAAATTCAGCCGCAAAAAAGGTTCAGGCGTGTCGCCTTCTGATTTTTGCCCACGTGTTCTTCCCAAGGATGTGCATTCAGAGGCAGGTCACCGTAGGTGACATTCTGAACCGCGTGCACGCTGCTTGGCAGAAAATGGCCTCGGATGAGATGGGACATCACCATGATAGGAACCCCCATAGAGAGAAAAGGTGGAATTATGGGGAAACATCATCTAACTTCCATCCTGGAAACACTTTTCGGAATCGTGGTTCGGGGTTACTGTAAATTATTGACCATCTCGAATTTTGGGAGATCTTCCATTGCATCAGTGCCAGGTAAGAAATCAGAATACACCAACTGGTGCATTCCTCGATCAGTGTTGGTGACACCCACACGCGTTTCATGTCTGGTTGCTGATCAGGACCCTGCCCAGCCGCCACCGGGAGCCAAGCGAACGCTCACCAGTGTGCACAGGAATGAGTTTGGCATGGAGTGGCCCTGGCATGGTATGACTGTGGGGTTCTTTCGGGCAACTCAGATCCCCAATATCAATATATCCCAAGGAACCTCCTGATAATTGGGAGTATGTAATATACACATTTGAGGGTGGACCAACACCTATTTTACAATATTTGCGGGGATTGGCATCCATTTGAATTTACCAGCGATTTTTGGTGTGAACAGCAGGGTGCCAGGATTTTGAGCCATACCCAAAAAACTTGAACCTGTTTCCCTATATTTATGACATTGTCATACATTGTCCATCTATTTACCTAATAACCGACTCCATAGTTGATGCAACAAGACATTCGAACAAATACTAACACCAAGATTTCTCATTGGTAACTCCAGGTGGGGCTTGAAGAAGGACCCGGCGAAGGTGAAGGCCTCGCACTTTCCGGCCTTCACGGAACGTGTGCCTTGGCGGGTTTCTTTATTGGGTGTTAACTATGGTTCATCATGCTTTTGTATGGGGATATCATGATTGTAAATCGGTTCTTTTTTGAGGTTTCAGCTTTAAAATTTGGGAGGCTATGCTTGCAGTACAGGGATGGATGTGCCAACACACTAAGCGATGTAGATTTGGAAGACGCAAGGATTGGGGGGTAATGATACGAGACCCATCATGTCATGGTGGCACCTGCAGGGGAACTCCCAGCGAGTTCCTGCATCTGCTGAGGTCATTTATTGGGCACCCGATCAGCTATCAAGTCAGATGTCATGGGCGCTGCCGCATGGCGGTTATGATTCTTGGAACGACTGGCTGAGGTCCGAAAGGGAGGATCTCTCAAGTGATCCCAGCCTCTAAATGTTAGATACTGTGCCACCAACAAGGGACCCAGAAGTAAACAGATCCAAAGGAAATCAGGGTTTCGAGCTTGGTATTGAAAGCCATGAGGACCTTCAGTTTCCTGCCCTAGGCCATGCCATCAGGCGGTCAGAAGGCAGAGCCAATGTGTCCACCAATTTTGAGGGCAACCATAGCGACCCGACCAAAGGACAAGGGGTCTAGCATCGAAGTTTTCCACCTTCAATCACCATATCTTGCTGGTCTTATGTTGAGGGTATCCCAGCTTAAGGGCTTAAATCACTTCTACCAATGGGTTTACAACGGGAGCTGTTGCTTGTCCTCATAGAATTTCATTCTTGTCAAATTCTAATTTTGGGGGATTACGTGCATCCCCATTTTCTAGGATGATTCGAACATACCTCTGGAGCAGGCCCCCAAGTCCCTCCAACACCCCAAACGAAGAAACACTCCTCTCAGAAACCATCTAGAACAAAGAAGTAGCAGGGGGTATGCTCTAGGAGTCTGATGGATTTTTGGTAGAAATTACCCCCCGAGGTTCAACCACATGAAATCAAATAACACCATCCCCCAATATTACTAGATACCACCAAAACGATACCCTCGTAGAATGTATTGTATCTATACATGCCTTGGGGAGTGTTCAGGATTAGGGGGAAAGGAACCGTTAAATTCAACCCCATGACCGGCCAGTACTCGCCAGCACTCTCTCAGGAGACTTTGGGCCACATTGACGGCAGTGCCCCTTGGAGAAAGGCAGTCTGAAAACTCATCGCAAGTGAGGCATGACCATCAAACTTTGGGGATATGTTGAAGGGATGCAACCAATATGGGGATGAAATGGGAGATTCATGGGGATATACTATAATGGGAGACAAAATTGACAATGTGATGTTTGGATGTGTCTGAAAATGGGGAGTGCCTCCAATTATGGCAATTTCATTGGGGAAAACCCGGGTGCCCTATTTCAGACACCAATATGATAGATAAAGATAGGCCAATGGATCAATGGGTAAGCTTGAGTAGACTTGAGTAGGCTTCCATGGAATTGGATGTGAACGAGATCAGGACAGGTCACACACACAGAACGGAATAAAGACATGTAATTAACTGCCCTCTCTCTGCCTCTCTCTCTCTCTCTATATAATCTAGCGGATCTAAGTATGCATCTTGTGATTTCAACATGCACTTGTCTCCCATTTGGGGATGCTTTGACTCCTAGCCATTCATGGTGAGTTGGGGATGGTTTCTTATTGGCTTTCCCAGCGGCACTGATGGCTAGGATCATCGCCCGGTGACGTTGGAAGCATTGATGGTGCTGGGGCCGCAGCATAGTTTGCCGCCAATGCCTTCCAGAGAGGACCCCGAGGTGAAGGAGCCGCGGGGCTGGGGCAACCGCATCTCCCAGGGATGATTGGTGGAGATTTGGATTTTGTGTATCTACATGTATCATTATATCATTACTTATATGATTCTATATAGCGCACACACACACATATACACACACATAGATATATATATATATATCATAGTAATTCATAATATATATATATACATATATATACATATACATCTATAGTTATGATATCTCTGTGACACAAAGGACTACATGATATATCTATATCTTTTCCTTTTTTCTTACAAACACGGGTGTAAAGATCTGTGGCTTCCAGGAGTTGGCGAATCGCCTCATAAGCAAGCGCTGGCTGGCCCCTTGTCCGGGCTGGTGCTTTGTGGTTTGTAACCTATATTTGTTGGTTGGGTAGATAGGGAAACAGAAGATGCATACATAAATTGGATACTTTACTGACTTTACTGTCTACTACATGTATGGTTAATAATTAGATACTTTACTGTTTCCTACATGAATGGTTTTGTGATGTCTAGTATGTAGTTATATTTGTAGACGTGAGCAGAACAGGTGAATTAGCCTATATCTATACAAGCCGGGATGGCGATGGCGAGAGAGATGTACACAAGTATCTTGTTTTGGTTTGTTGTCTAAGCTTTCAGTTGATGTTGTTTACATCCAAAACTTTTCACTTTAACCTGAGGAGAAGCTCCTTTGCTACTCTGAGACCAGCATCGATGGATCTGACGTGGAGTTGAAGACGAGTAGTAGCGACGGAAGCCTCGGGGCCATCGTCTGACTGCCGTCTGAAGAACAGCGTCTTTTCGCAGAAGAAACACGGCGCCATGGCCGGTTGTCTGGGAAAGACGCCAGCGATCTCCGGTCATCTTAGGAACAGTATCTATCAGAAGCAGTCCACGTTGCAAGTAGGTTGGTGAGATTGATTGATGGAGATCTGAATTCTCGTAGGGCTCTCAACCCCGGCCAGACAGCAAAACATCTTATCTCTATTGAATAGATACATTTTTTTGCTGTTCTGGTTCCTAGACCAGTCAGCAAGCTGGATGTTGTGATCCCTCCGACTTTGCATGAGCCTGCAGGAAGGTCCTCCTCAGCCATGGGCAAGGGGACCGGCGGGCAGCGTCACGACTGTGGCGACCTGTTTCCTTTTTTCCTGGTCGTAGACTTCCCAGAAGGACCAGATGAAGTCGCTGGCTCTACCCGCCCAGCAACGAAGTCTGAGAGGGTGACCAAGTGGCATGTTTTTGTATGTTTCTGTTTTTGTATGTTTTTCGGGCTCCAAAAGTGAGCAAAACAGATCCAGGCATCTTCTCAAGGGGTGCTATCACTGCGGATGCTGTTGCGAAGTTGACTGATCAATTTCAGAACGACAACCGTCTCCTCGGCTTTTTCCAATAGCCACTGAGAGGCACTCGATGTCAAGGATCTGTACAGAACGGGACGTGACTAGCCCTTGCCCGTGGTCTGTCAAATGGAGAGGTCCCGATACTGGCTGCACCAAAGTGATTTCCAACGTGTGTGACAGTTGAGAAACATATTTGTCTCTCCATATGGATATGAATGTAGATATCTATCTATCTATCTATCTAGCTAGCTATCTAGCTATCTAGTAGCTATCTAGCTATCTAGTAGCTATCTAGTAGCTATCTAGCTATCTAGCATTCTAGCATTCTAGCTATCTAGCATTCTAGCTATCTAGCATTCTAGCTATCTAGCATTCTATCTATCTCCAGAATATCTATCTATCTATCTATCTATCTATTTAACTAGCTATAACTAGCTATCTTTCTATCTAATCTAATCTAATCTAGTCTAATCTAGTCTAGTCTAGTCTAGTCCAATCCAATCTAATCTTATCTTATCCTATCTGACTGATCGATCGATATGGACACACACACACAGACGTACCTACGTACGACAGACAGACAGACCGACAGACCCACCGACCGACAGCCAGACATTCAGACAGACAGACATACATTCATATTTAGACACTCACATGCACATGGATACCATCATACGGGCTCAAATCATAGCCAAGGTTCCACATTGCACGGGGCTCAGCATTACAGAGTTGATTCATGTGCCTGGTATCGGGTGGATTGCAGATCGGGGCAGGTGAGGGGTCCCCATGACACCACTCACACAGAGTGGCGCAGAGTAGATTTGGAGCCGGAAAAAATGCTGCTGCGGTCTGGGGCTGCTTGCACCCTGGTCCACTGAGAAAGCGGGACGGTTGTGATCTGTGGGAAAGGGCTGCGGCGGATCAGCGCCGCATTTTCAAAGCTTCAGTTCTACTGCCAGGGGATGGCGAAATAAATGCGAGCCATAACCTCAGAACTGCCGGCAGGAGAAGGTGTTTGACTTGGCTTCTCCTTTTTTTTGACCCTCTGATAATCATGGCCGGGAAATCCACGAACAAGATGTGTTTTTTTTTTTTCTCCTTTCTGTCTGGGAAAGTCATTGAACTCGTCCACTTGGTGTCCTGCTCAGACCACAGACTCAAGCACCTGGCCGCATGAGAGGTTCACCATTGGCCGCAATGAAAGTGGCGATGCTCGGCTGAACTTTGGCGAGGGGCGGTGGCAAGGAAGGCTGGCCAGTTGGAAGATCACTGCCATACTTTCAATACGTATAGTCTATAGGTTGATATGACGAGGTTGCGGCCGGCATCATTGCATTCCAGGGGGCCGCACTGGGCGGCACTGAGGAAGTGGAGGTGGGCTTCATCCTGAAGATTCAGTCAGATGGCGCGCAGGCACCCTGAGCTGAGCTGTGGGTCCTATAGGAAAGTTTGCGAGCTGGCCAGGTCATTGGCAGCGTCCAAGATGTTCCGCCTGCTGCCCAGCGGCATGACCTAGGGTAGAACTGGGGAAGCAACGGATCCCGATTCGGCTACTCAACCAGTAAATGGGTACCATTAAACATAAGGCCAGAACATTGGGGCTATGCTCCTTGCCCACTACCAAATCCTCAGATTTGGCACTTTCTGTTCTTAGAACTTGCATTTCTTCCATATCTCTGCCAGCCTTCAAAAAGGCTGGTGCCGGCGGCCATGCAGCAGCTGTGCTCAGTGGCCCCCTGGCTGCGAGCTAAACATGGATAATGATAAATATGGCGACGGAGAAAACATGGTGATCTACCCTGTTTATAGCATTTCGAGTAGGAGGAGGACATGAAGGTCAAACCATGGAATTTTTGGGTACCATATCAGCGCGGATCATTTGATGTAATGGCGCACTGGCACATGTCACACGTGCACCTATCGAATAACAAAGTACATCACATGTACCTGTATGCAAGGTCGATACTGAACGTTTCAAAAAACAGTCGACCCGGTGCTATACACTGGTCATGTAAAAAGCAACAAAAACAAGCCTACATGATGAAACGCGGGTATTTGTGTTTCACCTTTGATTGATTTCCCACATTCCTCTCACCGCATCTTCGACCAGGTTGCCGTATTGGTGGCCAAGTCCAGTTTTCCCATCTACGACCGGCGGGAGTGTGGCCGAAGCGGTGTATGGCGCACCGTGCTTGCGCGCTGCAATCCTGCTGGTGACATGTCGATAGCTTAGAGCGTGTGAAGCGAGCATTTCACCAATCATCCCCCAAGTCTGGCTTCGTTTCTAAGGGGAGACCAAGGGTTCTTAAGCTTTTTAGGCCCCAAGTTTGAAGAAACAC
The DNA here is from genome assembly GCA_003297045.1 of Symbiodinium sp. clade C Y103. Taxonomy (NCBI): domain Eukaryota; class Dinophyceae; order Suessiales; family Symbiodiniaceae; genus Cladocopium; species Cladocopium sp. clade C. The sequence continues at coordinate 183,764 of BGPT01000828.1, read as the reverse complement.
ACCAGCTGCGGATTCTCATGTATGGATGTCTGGCATTTTGAGGTTAGTGATGGTTCAAACGACCACTCTCTCGGAAGAGGATCAGAAACGCTTCGTGGCCGCCTTAGGGGAAGAAGTGCGCCACCATGCGATGACAAACTGGGTATTTGACCCTTGACGTAAATAAAACCGTCCCAGACTTGCTCAATTGTTCGGGAATTCTTCTTTTGTTCCTCCACCAGTGGCTGGAAAACGTGCCGGCATTGAAAACCGGCGCGGCTCAGCCAAAGACGAAGCAAATAGTGGAAGCTGAGAAATAGACACCCCCCGTCAAGGTTCAACAAACGGGCCCACCCCCAGTCTCAGCATTGGTTGAAAGGAAACCTTACAGAAAATCATTCTCTTAATTTGTTAGTAAAGCAGCATCCATTCTGTGTGCTTCCCTTGGGTTGGCCCATGATTTTCCCTTGAGCTGATGATCTGATGTTTCCCAGGTGGAAGCCCTCCTGCCTGAGCTTCAGGGGGTGGGGGTGACCTCGGTATTTCTGCTGTTTAACGATGAGGTGTGGATGTGGAGGGCGGGGAATGGCACTTGGGCACCCTGAAGGGCCAACAGAAATAAATGAGTTTGTTCTGCTTCAGCTCCACAAGGGAGGTTCCAACTGTGCAATTTAGGACGTAAACGCGCACAACTTGGTGGGGTTATAAGAACCGACATTGTGGTTACAGTCGAAATTGGTCGAGAAAATTGCCTTGGGTGAGATTTTACGAGCATTTCCCTCCAAATTTTGAAAAGGCTTTGGTCAAACTCATCGATATCAGCGGACAATGATCCCTTGCTACTTGATTTTCCATTGTCCCACTCCCAGCCAGTCACAAGCAATGCCTTTTGTAGGTTACGGATGCACCGCGACCCAATGCGGTGGTGCGGAACTCAATTTGCTCCAGAGACAGAGAGGAAAGTGGTGCGTGCGGTGTGCGGTCGAGTTCGAGTGTCGAAGGAACAACACCGCACTGCACATTAGTCACCAGTGCGAAATTGCGAGAGGGGTCACCCGATCCTCATGGATTTTGTTGCTACATGTTGGGCCAACAATCTGTGGATGGCCTCCTTTGAGGTCACCCACGTGCATGGAAAGCCCAGGTGGGGAAGGATGAACAGGCATGGCCCATCCCAGCTTTCTTGTCCTGACAGGCTTGAAATGCCCATGCTGGGCCTCAAGTTGGAAGTTGGGCCCTTGCGACTTGGTTTTGTTTGGGGGGATGGAATGATAGGAAGGAACTCAGTTGGGTAGCCATAGGATGGCATGATTGGGCATGCCGTGTCTCAAAGTATCCCGATTCTGCATTTGCATGGGGCTTGAGTCAACCTTGTGGAAGCCTACAGGATCCGAGGGCTTTCCATTTGCAAAAAAAAAATGAGTTATAGAAGCTTGAACACTTCAATTCACCCACCAGCATTGCGGATTTGCAGGTGACTTCAGGTTTGACCCATGCCCCGCACCTTGCTTCAAGGTCCTTCTTCAATCCCAACACCACCACCTGCCGGTTCTTGATGGAGACAGCCATAGCGCTGCTGGGCAGAAGCTGAGTGAACCCCTGGTGGTCATTCTGTGGACGTGTGGGAACAGATGTTTGCGTCGGACCCAGGTTTTTAAATCTCAAAAAGAACGAGGTGCTGAACTCAGGTTGCCTCGAGATAGCATGAGATGACTGGGTTGGCCGAGATGATTTCCCATTCTGGTCAGCCAGTCAGCCATGTATTGTACCAGATGAAACTATTTTTACCCATGCCATGCATTTCAGCATGTTTTCCATTTCTTTTGCTGAGGTACTCATTGTTGTAGGATGCACGCCCACTGTTGCTTTGGGAGACCGCCGCGCCCAGATTTTGTTGGACATCTTCTGCGGTATTGGCACCATCGGTCTGTGTGCGGCCCATTGCTGCGACAAGGCCACCCTGGAAGCCATCAAGCCATCAAGCCATGGGACATGGCGAGAACAAGAGAATCGCAGTTGGAGCAGCAAGGAGATATACCCTCCGGTAATCAACCGTTGCAATGGAAAATGGATGAAAATGGCCTATCTATGGATGATTTTCACGTTAGATCCTCCATTTATAGTGCATTTCCGATTGCTGTGTTTGATTACCGGAGGGTAATACGTAGTGAATATTGTGGTAAACCAATGCCATGAACCTACCGCTTGGGGATGGGTTGCATCCCAACCATTTATGGTAATGTTAGGGATGGTTCATTATTGAGTTACAACATCATGGACTGATTGGTTTCAACTGGCGTTTAGACCTAGCCACAGCTCCTTTCCGTTGGGCGAGGTCATTGGAGTCGACATCGTTGAAGAGAACATCCAGGAGCCGCCGCTGGGACAACGAATCGGCGCAATTCTGAGGGGCACGCATCCAGGATGCGCGGCGGAACGCAGAGCAGAACTCCATCACAAACACCGAGTTCTTGGCGTGGGACTTAGTGAAGGGCTCACCTGCGACAAGTGTTAGCAAATCTCATCGGATTGGTTTGGAGTTCCAGAGATCCGCATATCTATCATATGAACAAGCTGGGTGGATATGTTGGATGCTTTGGCCGGGGAATCTTCAACAAACCACATGATTCCAATGTATTTATTCCAAAGGTTTTTCCAGAAGATTTAGCCTCTGGTAATCAACCATGGCTTGCCGGAACATTCACAGTTTTTAGTTTTTAGATGAATGTTCTGAATGTCCCATTAGAATCTCCATTTATACAGGATTTCTCATTAAGAACCCATGAAATCACCATTTTTCCATAGGGATTTCCGAGCCAGCCACCTTTGATTAACGCATCCCATGTCGCCACGTAGCCATCTCCCATGTCGCCGTGGCACAACGCCAGGCCGGCAAGGCTGAAGATCTCATCCCGCGCATCTTGGGTGATATGGATCCCTCCAAGGAGGCATGGCAGGGGACCGGATTTCACAATGGGAAGGGATTTCACCCATGAAAATAGCGCACCTAATTACAATATGGGTATTTTTTGAAAGACCAAGCATCTAAAACGGATTGTTTTTACAATATTGCCTGAACTCTAGTACCAGCAAACGACATGTTTGATGGATCCATCGGGACCCCAATGGCTTGTTTGAGTCGACCAAGATTCCAAATCTGTGGAGGTTGTGGCTGTGGTGGACCCTTCGCGTGCAGGCTGGAAATGGGTAGATTCCTCCCTATGATCAACTTGGTGGTGAATGAGATGGTTTATGGTGGTTGATGGGTTTACCTCACCACTTACCACTTGATTCATGCAACGCATTTGACAGATTTGGTCTAGAGTCTAGATCTAGACCCATATATCGAAAAACACGTGCCACACATCCCTTGCGCCTGGTGAATGCTGCCGCAAAGGTTCAGTCAGGCAGGCACCATGAGAAGAAAAACCACGTTACAGCAACAGTCCAACGATTTCGACTGCGCTTGTTGCAAGCCAACTCTACTGGCCTTGCCGGGGCGTCAAGTCAGCAGATGAGTTTATCCCCCCTAAAATCCTTGGGTGTCACCGGATCTCATGATTTTCCCCATGACTGGAGCAATTTTGTGGTACCATGTATCAGTGAAACCCAGAGGGCCAAGCCGTGCAGACGTGACCAGTAGAAGGACCGCCTTCCAAAAACCGGCGGGTCACAGCGGCGCCATGGGTGAAGCCTGAGACAATCTCCAGGTGACACCCTGAAGATGTTGGGAAAGAAATGGGCAGATATGGACTTGTGTGGTACTAAAGCGCCTTTGATTTTTCATGCTTTATCATCATTTTCCCCACTTTTCGATGGCTAGACATTCGGGTTCAAAGGGGTTCGAGGATGTGGTAGCTGCATGTTGAAGGGATTAAACGTTGATTTGTACCAACCCTGAGGCACGATGCACAGCTGCTTGATTTGCACTGCTTGGCGGTGTCTGGAGTTTTACAGTGACAGCGGATGAAGGATAATAGATCGCCAAAACTGTTTAAATGTGATGATCCTGGTGACTGGCAATGTAGGTTGGGGGACAAGACTAATAAACTAAGAACCATCAATAACTCAATAACCATCAATAACCCACGTCAAATATAACCCACCCAGTTCAAGTGGGTGATACACCCATCAGTGTGGTGATTCGCATCGGCATCCGGATCATCCTCCATGGGCCAAGGCAAAAGGAATGGCCATCGAGCCCTTAGCGCGTCACGGTGGCAGGGGCTGAAGCTGCGGACCAAAAACCATTGGGTTAAATGAATCAATATATCAATCAGTCTGTCTATGTGTTGAGTTGTTGATTAATTGATTTATTTTTTCTTTCTTCACTTATATGTTTATATGTTAGTTTTTGATGTGGGTGCTTATGTGTCTATAACCTGTAAGTTCGCAGATCCCTACGCAACATACAGATCCAGTTTTACTAGTCACAGCTATGACTACGACATTTTGATCATTGAACCATCCTTAAACAGGGAACTTCATAGAGATGTTGGGTCGCAATGCAATGGGTTGTTTTTCGTATACAATGTGGTAAATCTAATGCCATACACTCATAGATTTGTTTAATCTCTGGTAGAATTTCAACTTCCCACATCCAATGTGTTCCAGCCCGGGACGACCGCTTTCTCCTCACTCTCCAAGGAGCAAGAGTTTCAAAGCAATCTGGAACTGTTAGATTTGGTGACCCTTGGTCGAGTTTGGCGTGGCCAGGACGGGTCAAAGTGGGCGTCTTTCTTTGTTTTTTGAATAGATCATATACATACATCATGAGAAAAGGATCCGAAAAACCCTTTGGCAACTCAACCCCGTCCGTCGCTTTCCATTTGGAATTGTGATGCTTGTGGTACCCTGAGGCTTTGAACCCATTTTGCACGCAGCCACGTGCACCTGAACAGTTAGAATTGGAAGACTCGCATGGCATGACAATCCCCCGGGTAAGTTTGTAGGAATAAACATGAACATTTTTTGTGGTATGCTTCTCAACACCCCCCAACTGGCTTCAAGTTGGATGCCCCAAATCCAACGAAAGCTCCACCAAGGGTTGGAACTTGGGTGGATCAATTTGAGTCGACCTACTCCGCGACTTGGCTGGGGATAGTCAGACTTGGTGGAAGATGGGAACATCCATGGTTTCCCGGAAAGACCTTGAAATACTTAGATATGATAGGAGAATCATGGACGGTTTCCTGGATAAATTCTCCCTTAACCTAGATTTGGACTGGAACATCCATGCTGCATTAGTTTTTCCTTGAGCTAAGGAAACCAATCAAAAGTTGGGTATCACCAAGGTGCAGCTAGATGGAGGATTGCGACAAGACTCCTGTTCTGTGACCTGGCTGAGAAACTTTCATTGGCTTCCAGGGGCAAGTCAAGTTGTTCCGCACGGAAGTTGAGTGAAAGTACCAACTTAAGCTCAGGGCATTGATTTTGCATCTTGGTGTGGTAATTGTTGAACAAATAAGCAATAAATACGCACATGCACATATATTATATATATCATTATATTGCAAGTATATTTCTTTGGCTCTCACTCATTGTTGCAACTGCTGTGGTGAAGCTCGGTTGAATTGATTTCTACATGACCCTCTAACTCTAACCCTTGAAGTCTGCGCAAATGTAAGTGCGTTTCTTTTTGAATTAGATAGTTACATATACGTATACACTCACATATCATATGCATACACATACACATATACATATACATAGACATATACATATACATAGACATATACATAGACATATACATATACATAGACATATACATATATAGATATATACACATACACAACACATAATACATAGTACATAGTACATAATACATACAGTAGTACATAGTACATAATACATCATAGTACAAAATACATAGTACATAATACATAATATATAGTACATAATACATAATATATAGTACATAACACATAATACAAAATACATTATACACATATTGCTTTTATGTAGGTTCAGAGTTTTTTTGCCCCAGCTAGAGGTCACATGTTAATCTCGTTCGCCAGGTCTTCACCATGCGAAAGAATGGGAGAACCCTCAAGACCAGAGCCTTGATCCGAGTCAAGGAGGGCAAGGCCAGCGGCATGCAGATCTTTCGGCAATGAAGACATGAGACCCGGCATGTCAAACAGTTTGTGGCTCAGGATCCTATGTTTGTGGAGATTTTGGAGATTCTTCCAAGGTTTTGAGAGGGATTTGTCTCACCATTTTTGCCTTGAACCATTCTCATGAATCGATCATGACTCATGACAACCTTCCCCTCTGCTGTGGGTTCAAGGTGGGCAATTTACCCATCTCAGGAGCTCTTTTGCGGCAACTGCAAGTGATGCCATGCTCCAATCCCGCAATATATCTATCTCTTTATCTAGAATTACATCTAGGTCGATATCTGCTATATATATATATTTTACATGGATATATCTCTACATGAACCTATATTTATTCACATATGTGTACACACGCACACGTAGGCACATGCGCATACTCTGCGTCATTGATCCAGAAACGCGCCGCTGGCCGTGAACATCTACCGGCCACCCCGCGTTCGCTGCCGATGACCGTCGATCGGGACCTGCGTGTGGCCATGGCCAATGGCGGAGATGACATGTATCAGCTTTCGAGGCGAATTACGCGAAAGCTGAGGCATCAAGGAGTTCCTGTGTCAAGGGGGGGAAAAGAATGCCTTTCGAAGAATGATTCCACTTTCTGAGACCCGAAAATGCATAGAGAGAATACAACGCCAGGGTCTCTGAGTTGTGGATTTTTTCATGAATACTTGGAGGATCTTCCGAAGAGGAAGTTGGATGATTCGCCACAGGATGGATCCTCCACATTGGCAATTCTGAGTCACTGAGGTTGGGCATAGTTCAGCGTTTCAACCTTTTCTTTTAGGCTCTGATTATGATTTAAGATTAGGCCACCTCTAAGATTTTGATTTTGGGGGTTGGGGCATCTTTGGAGGTGTTTGAGTTAGATCCCAACCCGCGCGAAAACGAAGTTTTTAAGTTAGCATGGATCAAACGTTAACGCGCAGCGGACTGCAGATTGGCAGATTGGCGTGTCGTTTTTGTGAAATGGCCCGATTTTGTTTTGGAGAAATTGGATCCTTGACATGGCACTTTAAGGAATACCGTTTGAGACCATGGGGAATGGACGATTCATGATGTTCCTAGGGAAAATATGCGAATGCCCCATTGCCGTACTGTTTGATGATAAAAAATGGCATGTGTCGACCTTTGTCCAATCTCATCAATGTCTTTTGGTTCCACAAATTTTCGCACGGGTGTGTCTGAAACCAAGGTCCATATCGTCTATACCCCAAAATTTCACGATCATCATGTTCCGGCTTAAGATTGCCATAAATGGGGTGGATTACACACTTTCGATCATTTTTGGATATCCCCAAATCATACTGTTGGTCGTATGTGTTTTTGAAGTGTCCCATTCAATACTAGCGTCTGGAACCCCACACAACCAAGAATAAATTGTTGTTTCCCTATAGGAGGGAAGAACCTCTACCCAACAAATTGTGGTTTGCGGAAACCACCATTTATTTCTGTTGGGGAAAAAATGTCAACATCCCTCTCTAGCTCCAGGAGGGGATCTCCAAATGAGACCCGATGGGTTCGTGGAGATTTCGACGTTGAGCACCCGGTTGCGAGAGCGTCAAGACCTGGTGACTTCGGCTGATGGGGATCTGACAACCACAATTCGTGTTTGGAACTGCTTAGATGACTTGGTGCCATGGCCATTCAATACTAGAAATCTAGAAATCACCAAACTCTGATCCTTTCTGTTGGAATGCTTAGCAGCTATGCGCCTTATGCCTGGAAGTTGGTAGCCACCCTTTTTTTGGAGAAAATCCGTCCAAATTCCAAATAGTAGGCGATCAGTTTTTTGTAGGGGCCTGCTTGTCAAAAAAACCCAGCACGAGCGATACTTAGGATTTGGGAAGCATCAATAGCACATCTATCAAATAAAAATCGAACGCCATCCAGATCTGTGCCAAACACTTGGGTCCAAAAGATGATATTTAGCAGCGCTTGGGTGACATGAGCCTTGAAATGCAACTAGCCAACTACCAGATCAGAATTCCCCCCATCGAGAAACGTTTTTCTATCCGGGTGCACTGTACCTACAATTCTCTACCCTGCTTATTGATTTGAACCATTCCTACTCACTTGGGGCAACCCTGGCTGGGGTGTCTCCAGGGGGTTGTCCTGTTGGATTTCAAGGGTGGCACATGTTGGATTGGTCATGGCTTGTCAAAAAAAACCAGAAAATTCCAACATCCGGTGGTGAGCCATCATTTTCCCCTTCATTCACTTTTCCACAGAATGTGGGGTATACAGACACGCCCAGTCACGGATGTTTTCCCCGGTCCCAATGATTTTTCTGAGGTTGATGCGGCAGTTCAGGACAACCGTCGCTTTGAGTGCCTCGGTCCGAACTTGTGCCCCTGCGAATGGCGTTTTGTCGGTAGTTCCCTATTGGGAAATGTGCGACAGCCCGATGGACCTCATGCTTACCTCAGCATGGGACTGGCAAACTTTCTTTGATGCTACACTTGCTGGTGATGATTTCTCATCACCGGTGTCAAGAATGGGTCATGTGATAGACCCAATGGCAAAAGATATCCCAACGTCCAATCACTTCGGGTCATTTTGCATCATCTCAAATGAATGCCCAACAATAAACACAAATTGGGGAGTGCTTACATTGTTTATATTTCTGTTGGCCGCTTGTAAGCCAGTTTCATTCCCAAGAGATCTCAAGAGACTCTGTGTTTGGAAGGCCCATGTTATTGCTCTGAATCAGGTGTCATCGCCACGGCACCAGATGGTGGCAACTTGGCCAGGGGAGACATGGGACTTAGTGAAAAGCGGAACGACTGTAGCACACACACGCACACACGCAAACATACATACTCAAAATGGATGTGGCCCCTTTATCTACAGCACTGTCAATTCTCTGTCGGCTCTCCCGGTTGGGGCATGGCCCGGGCGACCAAGGGTGCGGGCAGTCTCGAAGCACAGCAGCGACGCACCCATCGACCGTGATTTGTTGCGTTTGTCGCCCGACCACTGCTTCGAGCGCAACCCACCTGGACCTGCTGTGACGATGGGAACAATGGGTGCAGGCTCCGAGCGGTGACACGGGTCAGGTGGATGGGTTTATAAATCCCACGAAGCGAGTTTAGAAAATGTTAGTCAGGCAATAATGATGGTGTATACACCACCCATTTATGGTAAATTATTGGGTTGACTAACCCTTTTACTTCACCATAAGAGAGCGGAGGGAGATTGCTTCGTTACCCGTCACATGGGGCCGTGCGCCCATGTGCGCACGGGGCTGGTAAGCTTTCAAGAGAAGGTTGTCCTGCGTGGCAGAATGCGGGGTTAATGTCATTTATACCAACAAGTCAATAACATTCAAGAACAACTATTTTTCTCATCCTCCATTTTTGAGGGGCTGACTACCGTCATGATTACCTTCGGTTTTGGATTGACGTAACCAAGCTGTGAACAATTCTGAGTCACCAACCATCATTACCCTGGGGCAAACTAACGTAGATGTGGAAAATCCACCTCATAAAAGTATATCATTTCCTAAGGAAACCATCGGTTTTCCACGTCTTTTTCTATGTTTACCCTAGGATAGCCATGCCCAAGTACGATCTGCTTGGCTCGCTCTGTGAGCGCTGTAGGCTACGTCGGTCACGGGGATTTGCCGCCGGTAGACGCACCGCCGACCACAGTGCCGCAGCATGGCTGCAAGGGAAACACTGTATTAGTATCATGTCAACCCCGGTTTGTCAAAACCCTGGTTGATTCACTAGGGGGTTCCTCTAAGTAGTGAAAATCTGCTACTCTGTAAAAGGATAACCACTAAACAGCCCCGGGCTTGATCAGTCCCGGGTTGACATTATAGAATTAAGTTTGTATGATTCCCTGGAATTCTCCTGTTTTCATCTGTTTTCCTCATCCTCCTCCCCGCTTTTGGATTGGTGATGTTTGATGCTTTTGGTTCGAGTTGGGTCCATCAATTTTCTTGTGTTGCATGACCTCACAAATAGAGGTTTTGACCCTTCCGAATCAAGGTTTCTGGCCTTGCATTCAGCTCCAGTCCCTCTTGAGTAAGATGCCATCACTCACGCAAGGGACCCCCCAAAAGTCGCCCGAAGGTTCGAAAATAGCGGTAGACCATTTTGTGATGTGTTGATAATCAATAATCTGGGCAACCCAATCATAAACCTGCCATTTGAGGCATGGTTTATACCACCCATTTATGGTGATTTCAGGATTGTTTACTATTGGGCTGTCCAAACTATCCAACTTTTTTGATCATATGGCTTATTGCGAGGTTTGTGCAGCGGGAGCGTTAATGGCAGGTTGATGGGTTGATCTTTGGCTATAAAATGGAAGAGTATGCTATCCCACCAGCAAAGTACAATGTGTTCATCATCAGCTCTTTCTAGCAGACTAGCTGCAGCTATAGTATATATATAGTTCCCATTTAAAGACATGTAGAGGTGAAATAATTCTGGTAGGACTTTCTTTGCTGCTGTTTTCAGGGTTGAACTGCCTTTCCCGCCATGATGTATATGTCAAGCGTTTGAACGGCACCATTGACCTTGAAAACGTCTCAGGTCAGCTGCAGGACCGGGACAGAATCTCAGATGCAAAGGGGATCAGATCAGTTGACCGGGTGAACCTTGGTGAGTTGGTTAATTTGATAAAGTAATATATTATTTAACATAGTTATGATTATAGGTATAAAGTATACATGTGAGTATATATATATATACATGAACATGAATATATACAGAAATATAACTATAACTATAACTCTAAATATAAATACACAGGTAAATGTAAATATACATATAAATATAAACCTAACTATAACTAGAAATATAAGCAAATAACTGCATAAGTAAACAATCAAATACATGTGTATATATATATATATTATATTTGCATATACATGCACATATACATATACACCACATATCATATGATATGCATGATGAATACGGACTTTTTTTTAAATACTGCTGCCATAAATGGTGAATATAGAAAGAACATGACGCACGCCGAAAACATGCTTTTTTTGGTGCATGGCATGTAAGACTGGCCATTGTCAGCGGTCGGTAAATGTCCCACTAAAAGCATATGAAGACCGGGGGATGTACCATAAGTGGGTGAACGAGCCATTTTTGACAGGGGTTTGGATTCACAATTCACATCCCATTTTGGGTGTTGGCGATTGTCCCCAACTTGGGGACCTCTCTGATCCTTCCATCAATGGCTCCACGGCTCCACGTCATCTACTTCAGCCTCGAAATGGTCTATAAATAATCGAAATGTATGTTTCAAAAACAGATTTGGATCCCAAATTTAAGGGTTCAATAGCAAACATGGCCTAAAAAACAATTGAGGGCCCATTCATTTTAGCATTAGCCCCGGTTGCACAGATCTCCGCCAAGGCAGGTCCCTGTAGCGCCGGCAGCACCCAATGGGCCGAGTCGAGGGGAAGGCAAGGCATCAGGATCTTCGGATGGCAGACAGAGACTTGGCGAAAACGGGGTGCCAGGCGTGACTTCGGAGCAGTTTTCATGGCATTTTTTTTGTTTAATGATTGGTTTGGGGATGAAAAAGGATGAGCCGACCTGGTTTATTGGGGATGATTGGAGCTGTCCATATTACCAACCCTGGTTGTTTGATGATGAATGTTACTATCGGGGACATTCGGGGACTATTGCAACCCACAATCCGAGATACCTAGTAAATTGACCAGCACAGTGAGATGGGATATTCATGGCATTCATGGGCTTGCTTGAATCACTGGAAAATATCATTGGAAAATGTCTCCACGTGTCAGACTTTGTGCATTGAATTGCCGAAACGTGGTCCCGGAAATGTTTTTCTCGCACCTCTGCGAGCTCTCAGAGAACCTGTATGATTTTGTAGATTGTAGGGGTATACGCTCGCATGGGTACGGGCGGGTATGGGACAAAGTGGTTGCTACATGGATTTGTTTGACAATAGGGGAATAGGGGATACCCATGACCCATAAATAGCCATTCCATGAGGGAACATGACGATAGTCCATTGGAGCCTGCGAGTTCCGTTCAGGCCACCGCAGCCACCGGGTCCGCAAGGCCATGGCATGTTTCTGGGCAAAGTTGGATGTCCACTGGCTGACCTCGTTGGCTGATGCTTAGGAGTCGGGGTACCAATACTAAACATGGCTTATGTTGGATGTGTGAATTGTTGCACTTTGCCTTGATGTCTCTTAAAGGAAAACAGGTTTCTTTGCACCCGTTTCCGAATAGCAGGGCTTCCTGCTCGACAAACCTAAAAAAAACTTTGTCTAATTATCATCCACTTGGGGGTCATGTACATCATCTTTCTACCCAATAATGATAAACCCCAAGTCGGCGTGGTTTGGGTTTACCTCATGATTGGGTTCCCCAGATTAGAAATAGGCAAATGCTGGGTTGCAAGAAGCTGCCTGCGCTGAGGGGCTCCACTGTCCCAAACACAGCTGATGACGACAATGAAATCTTCGATATGATCGGGCCTCAGTTCTGCTTCGGCTCTGTCTGGTTTGTGGTTTCACACCTTTGCCAATCTGGAGGTGCCCCCAAATCATCCATTTAAATAGAATTTTCCATTATAAACCATCCATTTTGGGGTACATTATTTTTGGAAATCTCCATATATCTCCATAAGGTAAACCCACAAGTAAACTTCGAATATTTTGGAGGGTTACAAGTTGTGCCACCCATTTCTGGTGAAATATCTTATCGGGGTTATCACATTGCCTCGGGCAACCCGTTTGACGAATATGGACTGGGCTGGAGCCGCCACCTTTCATCTGGCACGTGAGTATCACCAACCAGAATTAGGATACAATCAAAGAAGAGGGGATACAAACTTACAAACACCAAATTACACAACATGACAGAACCAGATCCAGAAACAGAGTCCGCCGCAGGCCCTTTCCATCCGTTTCCCGTTCCCCCTTCCTCTGTGTGACTCATCTTTCGTCGTCCACGGGGTGTCCCCTGCCAGGTGGCAGAGGATTGAAGTCCTAGAAGCTCGTGTCGCAAGCCTGGACGAAGAGAACCGAGGCTTGCGCGCAGAGAACGATGAATTGCAGCGCCAGCTTCAGGTGCAGCGACCGGCGTGGTGTAACCAGGGAGGGTTCCTGATGATTTTGGTTCCTGTTACGATCGTGACTATTGATGACTATCGTATGATAGTGACGATGATCATTGTTATTGCAATGATTTTGCATGATTTTGCAATTACTCCATGGTTCCCACGTTTATTGTTATTGCTTTGGCTTTTGTTTGCTTATTTTGTTCCAGTTTTGACCGATACTGTGATAGGCATGGGCAGACAGTGGGTTTCTAGGTTCTGAACCCCAAACTGTGAGCCAGTGCTTCAGTGGCGGGGCAAGATCACATTGCAAGCAACTGTCCCATTTCGACAAGAGCTCGTCCTTGTCCTTGTCATTTGGGGGTTTCGGCACACACACACACACATACACACACACACACACATAGGGGGGTAAGTCTCTATTCTTGTGAGCGACCCTTTTCTTGGGAAACATGTTTTCTTTTGGTCAAATCCATCCCCCTTTCTACGCCGAACCGACCGTATTCATGGTTGAGCCATCCCATGCTTGCATATGCCAACATAGTTATGGTCATGGGTCAAAACTCTAGCACCATTGTTTCACATGAAGATAGCTGATGCTCCTGAATGTTCATGACATTCTTCTAGAAAAATCACTGGTGGCATCATCCATACCGGCATCCAAGGATACGATTCCACCATTTGGATCCATTTGGTCATTTTGAGATGGCCTTTCGCATTTGTCACCATGTGATACTGTATTTCTTTTCTGGTTTCCCGAGTACTTGGTGGTTCATCCTAGGAATCGCAAGTGGCTGCCAGTTAGAACGGGATGAATCTTACTGACCCCACTTTTAACCAAGTTCGAATTGGTAGGGACAGAAATTCATGGGACCCATTGGGACCCCATTCCCATAACCTTCCTATATGAATTCCACAGAATTCCACGAGTTTCACACGTTGGTTTCCCCGGTTCTGCCGCGCCAGGATCGCCAGGCACACCGAAGCTGAGGACAGCGGAGACTTCTCGATTCGGCTGAGGCTCCAGGACCCTCCGGGGCCGTTGCTGTTGGGGGGTGGTGTTGAATGAGAATCGTTGATTTGGAAATGTTTAAAGTTGTAATTTGTAGATATTTGTAACATGTTATAACCTTAAGACCTGACAGTTGCCCATCAGTGCTTTCCTTTTGTGTGAGTTGCCAGTTCAATAGGGTCACAACCTGGTAACAACTGGTAGGAGGCTCCGCGATGTTCAAAAAGAGGCCCAGAACGTGACTGCGTCTTTTGTGGCAGTCAGCCGTAGGGGTCAATCAGTTTGCCAGAACTGTTCTGAGTATATCCCAGAATTGAATGATGGGAAGATCTGCAGGAAATCCTTATATTTGGTAAAAGCCATGGTCTCCTCAAGGTTTTCCCTTAAGCCAATCCATGGAGTGTAGCTTCACTCCCTTTGCTTGGCACTTCTGCGTTCCGAGGCTGCACAGATGCCGTGGAAATGCCTTGGGCTGACAGTGTCCCTTGCATACTTCTGAAGCCGCCTCCAAATGCAGCAGATCAGAAAAAGTGTGGCCGCAGCATGTTGGAAGCACGGTGCTGGTTGAAATGATGTTTAACGTTTAACATTTAACATTTAACATTTGACGTTTAACGTTTGACGATGACCATGGCGGTGACGGTGACGATGCCGATGCCGACTATCACTATGATGATGATGATGATGATGATGATGATGATGATGATGAGGATGACGATGACGATGACGATGATGATGATGATGATGATGATGATGATGATGATGATGATGATGATGACGATGATGATGATGAGGATGATGATGATGATGATGATGATGATGATGATGATGATGATGATGATGATGATGATGATGCTGATGCTGATGCTGATGCTGGTGGTGGTGGTGGTGGTGGTGGTGGTGGTGGTGGTGGTGGTGGTATGATGATCGTTCCATTGGATTTTCTCGGATTTTGGAGCTTGTTGAAAAACGTTGACAAAAAGGCACCCCCTACAACACCATTTTCATGACAACAGCTTGCAGGTGTGGTGGGCCCATAACTACACCCTGGATTGTCAGGGGGCCCAATGCACTTGAGGTGACGTTTCTGCAGCAATGTTCGCAGGGGTTTGTCCCAGTGTATGGCGGTCTTAGCCATGGCTATACATACTTCTAACTCTTCCTGCACCTCCAAACACCTTCCACCGTAGTCTATTGTACTTGACTACCCGATTTCCTAGCTGTTTTGAGGTGCAAAGGCAACTTCGAAGGAGCCAAGCTGGCAGAGTTGGTGCAGCCATTCCCCTACCCTCCGGTAATCAAACATGGCTGGCTGGGAAATGCCTAGACATGGAGATTTATATAAATGGGAAAATCACCAGTCTAAACTCTAAAAGGGTGGTTTTCCAGCTAGCCATGTTTGACTACCGGAGGGTAATATGAAAAAAATCCGGCCCATCAAACCCGTTTAGTACTGTTTGAGGACATTGAAAAAAGGGGAGCAGATGATTCACACGAAGGATTTTTTGACCTTTTTGGACCGCCTACTGAACACCCTTTCACCAAGTGACCATATCCTTCCCGTGTCGTATGGCCGATCACCAGGAGATCCGTTGGATTCCCCGTGCCAAAGATACCAAATGGTTCCACTGGAAGAGGCGTAAGGATGGGCTGAGTCAGGAAGAGATTGGTCACTTGGTGGCAGTTTTTCGGGCCAGGAGGATGTGGGGCGCCAGCGCTTCGAAGCAAGCCGCGCTTCGGTTGTTTGCGGCTTTGTTTCTTCAGAGGGGCATACACCAAGATGACAATTTTCTGAGAAAATGACACACACGTTTCCAGCCCCCACTTAATATATACACAGAAAAAACGCCGTTATAGTGAGTGATGAAGCACAAAACATACTACTGGATTTTATGGATACCCCTATACTTGAGTCAAACTCCTGTCAAAAGAGGTGCCTCTGATGTTGCGACCTATGAGCTCTCCATACAGAAGGCCCAAGAAGCGAACTAGGTTAATCTGGAAAAACGGTTTGTCATCATCTTCCACATAAAAATTGCAATTTGATGCGTGTCCCCTAATTTTCAGACTCCCCCAAACCTCTTCCTCTCTCCCTCTCTCTCTCTCTCTCTCTCTGTCTCTCTCTGTCTCTCTCTCTGTTTGTATGCATCATATATATATATATATTTATAGGGGTAGATAGATAAGTATAGGGATTGTATCCCAGTTGATGGGGGTGATAACCATGGTTTATCATCAGTTTCCCAATTGACATCTAATTTGTTGGTATCCATTCTCCCCCCATTTTCAGGACAGACCCAAACGACCAATTCTTGTTGAAGCTGAGGACGGAAGGTGAAAGCCATGCCCGACACTCAGGGAGGTCTTGGGTGGACTCTGCCTGCCAGGGGCCAGGTGAAGCAAAAAAAGGGGGGAATACCTATAGCAATCCCCAAAAAATAGAAATGATAGAAACGTAATTTACAACGATTTTAGTGGGATTTCATTTTTCAATCTTTCTTTTTTGGTTGCTATACATCTATTAGATCAATATGCGGATACAATTGCGCCCAAAACAGAAAGTTTAACACATACACATGTATATGGGATTTTATGGGTTTGTCTCAAAATACAATGCCCCAAAATTCGATAGTCAGTGGTTAGTCACAATGTTCCCCATTCAAATTGCACAAACTGGGTTTTCTGATGGGCCTATCTGTATCTAATGTCAGGCCCCGATTACTAAACTCTGTTGATTACTTGTGGGGTTTACCCCAAAACACACAAATTCCTATTCGAATTCGTACCCCCTCTGCTAGTAAAGTGGTGGTTCATCAATCCTTTGTCAAACATATATATATCCAACTTGTATCCTCTTATTTCCCCCTTTAACCCCCATTTATAGATGATTTTTACAGGGCATCCCCTCCTGTTGTGTCGCCATGATAAGCACCATTTGGCGCAGGAGTTGGGATATCCCAATTGTATCCAATTCTGTGTCCCACTACAACCCACTACAATCATCCCATTATAACTCGCTATCTATCTATATATATATATACATGTATATGTATATATATATATATGTGTATATATGTGTATATATGTGTATATATGTGTATATATATGTATATATATATAAGTATCTATCTATCTATCTATCTATCTATCTATCTATCTATCTATCTATCTATCTATCTATCTATCTATCTATCTATCTATCTATCTATCTAT
>BGPT01000828.1:128850-166145 GCA_003297045.1 Symbiodinium sp. clade C Y103 | reverse complement strand
TCTAATCTATCTAATCTATCTAATCTATCTAATCTATCTAATCTATCTAATCTATCTAATCTATCTATCTAATCTATCTAATCTATCTAATCTATCTATCTATCTATCTATCTATCTATCTATCTATCTATCTATCTATCTATCTATCTATCTATCTNCTATCTAATCTATCTAATCTATCTAATCTATCTATCTATCTATCTATCTATCTATCTATCTATCTATCTATCTATCTATCTATCTATCTATCTATCTATGTGTAATACGGATACCATTTTGTATCCCATTTTAACCTATTTATCACCATGATCCCCAGTCTTGGTGACGCCTTTTCGCCCCCCCACTCCCAAGCCATCTCCCTAGGCGAGACGAGCCCGCCCTGGAGCCAGCCACTAAGGTGCCAGGGTGGCCAGGCATATGGTCCCAAAACTTGGTGAGAACATGTGGTGGATCATATGAATAGTGGTTAATGGTGGTTAATAATGGTTGATAATGGTTGATAATGGTTGAGATTGGGTTATGGTTGATTACCCCGGGATAAAGATGCAAACAGATGCGGAAAAACAATGGGTTTCGCACAGTTCCAGAATTGGATGAGTGGATGATGGGAAAACTGCAGGGGTTTCCCTACTGTGGATGGAAGAAATCCTGCACCGGTTGGTAGATGGTTTGCCCCTAAAGAATCCCATAATTTGCAGTGTTTCATACTTACCAACTGAAATCCAACTGGTGCAGGATTTCTTCCATCCACAGTAGATTTAGAGCAAACACCAAGGTTTCCTCTGGATTTTTCCATCCCCAGCTTTTCGCTTCAGGTCCCCGAGGAGGAAGCTGATGATGGTGACATGGAAAACGAGAGCGATGATGATGATATCGTCGCTGGGTAAACTTTGGTCGAGTGAGATAGCATTGAATATTTTAAAAGATTATTTAGCAATACATGGGTACATTATATATACAATTAAGTAAATACATACATAAATAGATAAATAACACACACACACATACGCATAATATGTATATGTACAACCACAACACAAACTCAGCAAGAAAAACATCAGGGAAACGAGGGGATCACACGCCACGAAGAGATGATTAGTCATCTCTAGTGATGCTTATTTCATTACCATCTTTTTGGTACCCATCTGCGCCCCTTCAGTAAACCTTGTTTGGGTAGATTTTGCTGATTACCATTAGTTACTTGAGTACACCTTGTTTCGGTTTTTGAGCCTGAGTAGCATTGGTTACCTGGTTGAACCTTTTTGTTTGCCATTGGGGCCATTGGGGATAATGTGGTAAACCCAACAGCCACCCCCAAGTCATCACCATCGGTAGTAGTTTATACACTCCCCAAATAATACAAAGGCGTTGCCCCATACCTAGCTACCTTGATGAAGAACTAGGTTAACTATGGTTTCGGGTAGATATGTCTGTACTTGATGGGTTTATACACCAACTTATAATTGGGGGGGGCACCTTATAGGTGAATGGCATTGGGTTGCCCACATTTGGCCACCTGCCTAGCTGAGGTGGCTGAAGCGCACCCATGGAAGAAGGAACGACGTCCCATCCCGGTGGAAGACATCCGCTGGTCACAGGACACCATTGGCATCCGCGTCTTGGCAGAGACCATTTAAAGGAGGGGTTAGGAGGAGGATACCCTCTGGTGATTTATGAGTTTGCTATAGAAAATGAGCCATTTATCGATGATTTACATGATTTACTTCTTGAACAGGGTGATTTTGCTTGGCGATGTTGAATTACCAGAGGCAATTGGGTTACCAAACATCGACATCAAAGCAGTTAACAATGAACACTGGAATGAACATGGGATCTGAAGCAACGAAATTCGAGGTACAATCCCGGTGGTCTAAGTCTTGGGTTATACCATCGGGTTTCATTAGGATTGTAATGATGGTGTATAACCCAATTATTATATCCATCAGATTTCATTGGGATATATTCATCAGTTTGTACCCATTGTATGTCATGTAGCCAGTGGATGACATACGGATTTTGGGTTGTTTTGGGCTCATGACTTTCCAGGATGACTTTAGCTATCCATGGAGAGGAAGTGAGTTGGCCAAATGTCTGGTCATCCGTTTACATAATATATGATACTGTATAGATTAATATGAATGCATGGCATAGTGATACACACACACACACATATATCACACACATATATCACACACACACATATATCACACACACACACATATAAATATACATAAATATAAATGTATATATATATGTATACATATCTATCTATCTATATATATATATACACCACGCACACACATATATCACATATATATATATATATACGGTATATATATATATAGAGATTCGTGAATGCATGTAGATATAGACTTACAAAGATAGATGAAACCAGATAGATGCGCAATATGCAACCCCATTTCGCGACCTTCAACACGGTCAGTTTCGGGCCACTTTGCGAAAGCCAAGGCTTTCGAGATGGAAAGTACCTGGTTGATACGCTGAAGGTCGGGGGAGAGAATCAGAACAAGACTTGCAATCAGAAAACGATATACAGAACTCATAGAGAATATATTGAGCATCCACCATCATCAATGATCATAATGATCATGGCCATGAACGTCATCGTCATCATCATCACCATCATCATCATCATCATCAGCAACAGTAACAGCAACAGCATCAGCATCATCATCACCATCATCATCGCCACCATCACCAACAATTGATTATTTTTAGCATCATTGTTCTTATAAGTATTACTACTATTATTGACTATTATACACTATTTACTGTTCTATCTACATATATGTATGTATATATATATATATTGTCACACATAGTTGTTATCATTATTCTTGATATTTGTTAATGATAATGTTTTTGTTTCTTTTCATCATTCGTGTGAATAAAAAAATACTACCTGTTATCATTATACGTCATACCGTTTTACCCTGTTTCTTGTTATTTCACTGGATTGATTAATGGGAAAATTTACAGGAACCCCCTATATTTCATGGGAAAATCCCTGGTTTCCTGTAATTTTTCCCTTAAACCAATCCAGTGAGTTATTGCTTACCACCGTTCCCAACATCCACAGCACTCCAACGCCGGTCTCAACGATTTCGGGTGGCCCTTGGAGCCGCCGCTGGCTCCAGGCGATGTTGCACGGTCGAATGACGCCCGAAGAACTTCCAGCCATGCATGTTCTGTTGCACCTGGACCGAGGTGATGCAGATGATTTTGTGGGAAATGTAGGGAAGATGTAGGGACAATGCACTATGGTTGAATCCTGAAGTATGGTTTCTGATAGGTAGATATATGTATATATATATATATAAACATGTGATTAGGGATGATCAACAATAACTGGTGATTTGATGGATTTTAAGTGGGATTAACCTGTGAGAAGTCAACTTAGCTATCGTTTGGGGGCCTCACCTTGTGTAGCGAAAACCAATGACTTTATATACACTGCAATGGGAATATGATGAAGATAGAATGGGAAAATGAAGATAAGATCGGATGGTTGATCAATGTTGATCAATTTTCCCGTGACAAATGGCCAAATCGATTATGTGGAGGATCTAGGGTATTCCATCATTTTTTGGACAAGCCTAAGTTCATTCCGTTGGATTGATGTGTCTTAA
The DNA here is from genome assembly GCA_003297045.1 of Symbiodinium sp. clade C Y103. NCBI lineage: Eukaryota > Dinophyceae > Suessiales > Symbiodiniaceae > Cladocopium > Cladocopium sp. clade C. The sequence goes on along the minus strand of BGPT01000828.1, from coordinate 162,495 downwards.
CCAGGGCACCCCGATTTAATTGCCCCATGAATTCGCATAAGGTCTCTCTCCGTTTTTTCCTGTGTGCTCGCTGAACGAGTGTTCAAGAAGTGGACATCCTGAACAATCATAACGTTTATATAAGGGGCAGGTGAATCTGCCATCCTCCTGTTGAACGAAATTACATTGATTTGAGAGCCTGCTAGCCACATGAAAACGGAATTGAGTATGTATCGGTTTTAACGATGGGATGTGAAAAGACGAGTTTTATCACAATTGGAATCAAAGCTGATGTTGGGAGGTGCCATAACTATGCCTTTGTCCTGGGAATACCCCAGGTGTTTTTGCATCTTGCAGATGTGGATTTTAGCATCCCATGGATGACTTTCCCATTTAAGGACAGGTATTTTCCTTGTGAATCTATCCCCATGAATTGTTGCCACGCATTTTCATGAATTTTTATCTGGCATTTTGAGGCATGAAGACGTGCTCTTTGCCATCACTGGAAATCGCCGGTTGTGGGTTCTGAAGAACTACGCACGCATCTCCAACAAGGAGGCGCCGCCGACGCCCTTGACCCAAAACGTAGGGCGAGGTATGACCTCCAGGTGCTAGAGATGAATACAGACATGAATTAGATACGCTGTATACACACACACACATATATATATATACATATATATATATATATACATATATATATATATTTATTATATGCATAATATACATGTATAGTATATATGTACAAATGTATTATATGTATGTGCACATGCATATGCATATGTAATATGCATATGTATACATATGTTATGTATCTATACATATGCTACTTAGATAAACTACTCCAGCAGTACATAACCTAAATCCAGCGGCACATCACCTAAATCAAATGAGATAGATATATTTCATCACATTTTTGCTGCTCGTGCCAAAGTGCTACACATGCATATTCTCACCATTGTCTGAACCAGATTCCTTGGCGCTAGTTACTGCTAGGTCCACCTTCAGACCGCAACAGATCTCGCGCCAGGTCAGGGTCTTCGCAGAAGTGCATCCACCAGCTGCCATGCAAGCGAAATGGGTGAAGCGTAGATATACCTCTCATAGCTTGGGCTCCCTGGGCTGCACGAATGACCGGGATCCAAGTTGGAAGGAAAATAGGCATAGGCATAGGTTTACTGTAACTCATCCTAAAAGCTTCCAAGTGTCGGGCCAGATTCAAGGTATGTCTGGCTGGTGCGGATTGACTCGCACGGACCTTTGTCCTGTCTTTGAGACACTTTTGCAATAACACCATATAACACCGCTGTAGGTTTTTCTCCTAAGAATCGCTGTGGATGTGGTCATCTCCAGACACGCTTGGCAGTCCTGGAATCCAAGGGCAGGAGGTGCGCTTCCTCCACAAGAGCTTCGCAGACGTGCCCTGTGAGTCCATGAAGGACATGTCATGGATGGAGTCCATTGGTGATGTGGACTCACAGCCAACATGTCGACTTGGAATTTGCGAGAACACATTGAAGAAACAACTCCACACATAGAGTGTCCCTGAAGTAGTTTGATTTTCCCACTGTTTTGACACGTTATCCCGCTTTTTCGAAATCATTTCACCTGCGTGCATTAGATCTACCCAGATCCCAAGCTCCCACTCGTCTCAAGCTCTGTTTTTATTTCCTCCGACAGGATGCCTTGATCGCGGCCGAGGGCCTTCAGGGTCCCAGGGTCAAGTTGCTGGAAAGCTTGGAAAAAGGCCGCAAGGGCCAGAACCGCACCTCCCGCAAGGCATCGAAGGCATGGCAGGCATGGCAAGCGGTGCCGGGTTCGACAGATTCAAAGGCTACGCCAGGTACCTCGGATTCAGCTTATGTTTTTCTAGCGGCTAATTCATGCAACCTCTGGGGAGGCGGATGACTTTCAAGGGAAGCCGATGCGTTTAAAAGTTCAGCATCTATACCAAGGCACCTTTTCTCACAGTTTTGGCCCCTGGCCTTGAGTGCTGGGGTCTACCATTCAGACCCTCCACCTTCCCAGTATGCACTGCTTGTCTTTTTGTCCTTGGAGATCCCGGTCCCGTCGTGTCGAACCAAGTCGATGCAGCATCGGGTAAAATCGGGTTTGGTCTGAATCACAATTTTCACATATTCAAAGCCTGCCACGGATTTGAAGCCTGCGAAGCTCCTCGCCGCTGCTAAGTCCAAGAAGAGGGGGAGGAGCAGCAGCCGCAGCAGCAGCAGCAGCCGCAGCAGCAGCAGCAGGAGCAGCAGGAGCAGCAGCAGCAGGAGCAGCAGGAGCAGCAGGAGCAGGCAGGGCTGGACAGGTGATGACCGCGGATTTTTGCATGGACAGCCTTATCCGATACAAGTAGGTTTGTGGCTTTTTGACACTGTCAGCAGGTGTCAAGAAATTGACAGGGGCCACTGAGCTACTGCAGTTATATCATGTTCTATCACACCTTGCGACTGCAGAACTCCAACTTGGGCCAACCAGGCCGAGGAGCCAACCAAAGAGTTCGATCCACACAATCTTCAGGAGCAGTTGGTTTTTACCACGTTTACCCTTTGTCAGAGCTTAGCATGGCATTCACAAGGCACTGTCAGGTTTGGCAAATCCTGAATTCAATCGTGTTTCCATTTTCAAAACCACGTTTCTTGATCATAAACTCATACTGCATAAACTCCAATTCTTGTTGAGAAACGACATTTTCCGATGTGATGATCCAGCCAGCAACTGCCAAAGTCCCAGCTGTTGCGGTGAGGATCAACTAGCACAACGCAATCTCTTGATGTTGCTGTCTCCAGACTGGGACAACTGCCAGAGGCATGGCTCAATATCGGTTTCATGGGACAATTCAACAGAAATAACTGCGATGTCACAGGGAAAGCTGGTGAAAGCTGTAACATTTTAACTTAGTCCATTGGTTACCCAAAATCTTCCAGTGAAAAGTCGATGCATTCGATGCCATTTCCCATTGATTCGTGGTCTTTTTTTGCCACGTTCTTTTGTGGAACATCAATCGGTGCCATGTTCCTGACAGGCCCGACCCTCCACCCGAGCCGCCTGTGGAGATACCACAAAACGAGCTTGACTCGATGGCAGGCAGCCCTGGCGTTCAATTGATTTTGACATATTTTGACCATGGTATACCTCAGATTTATAACATTTCAATTGGATTCTACTTGGATCTATGGGGTATGTCACACTTTTGTAGAGAATTGATGACGAAACACCGGATTTTAGGGGTATCGCCGTATCGCATTCCTCGCCTTTATCAAATAAAAGTGTGGTGGTTTATGGAGTGCACTTGCGAGTATCGTTCTATAAACACAAGGTTGGTGGAAAAACCAAAAGAAATTCGAAACAATCACTTCTTGGACAGAAAAATCATCATATTGTATAAAAGCAAAGGTGGGAGTATCCATCATGTAACTTTGGGATATCATGGAATATTCATGTACATCCTTCACCCAAATCCATTCATTCTATAAATGGTTCAGTGTTCGATTAAAGTTATTTGTTGGCACTGGGCTGCTACATTCTATAAAAGATATGTTGTGTTTCCTTCGAATTCGAAACCTCATTGTATAGACCTGCCAGCTTGGTTTTCTATCTCAGACAATCTCAGATGCTTAAACATGCTGACTCATTGCATAAATATGCCCCAGATTCATTCTATAAAGAACAACACCATCTTAATCATTCTATGAACAATTTTTAATCATTTTAAATTAAAATGCAGCCAGCCACCTGTTGGTGTACAGTCACGGGGGATGCAAACACCAAATTTTAATGATTGATCATCATCCAGGAGAAACCCAGTTTGCACCAGGGAACGTTCTTATGTTGAACTTAGTTTGTAGTTGTTGTTCTGGGTGGATGACTCCTAGCCTAGAGAGCAATGGCTAACACACACGCTAAAGACCCCATTGAGGATTACACTGCTATTCGCAGGGGAGACATCATTAATCATTATCGACATCTACCAGATCAACCGTCAACCTCTGTTTTTTTTACATCTTTATTGACCTAGCAGCATCAGAGAATCTTCAGAAGGCTTGTGACCATCATGTGCAACAGCCATCAAGGTACCCAGCTTTTCTACGCAGCCGGGCTGCTGTTCCACGCAGCAGATTCCCATGAGCAGATGGACGCGCAGAATCAGCTCCGGCAGCTGGGATATCGACTGCAGGAGGCCGGCAGTTGCCCAGTCTGCTCATTGGATGATTGAAGTAATCTAAGGAACCACGTTTTTTTTCCGCTTTCCCTCCAGTCATCCAACGTGGCTGGCTGGAAAAATCCCTTGTTTGGTGGAGTTCCCAGCCAGCCATGTTCCATTCCCGCAGGGTACGTGGGGTGAACCCAATCAATTCAGGTCCTTAGTTGCTGAACGTTGCGGGGCCCTCTCGAGGCCGGAGCGGCTTCGAACGTTGCGGTCCCTGGAGCCGATCTGCTGCAGCAGACTTCAGGCCTCATCCAGCAGGTGGTGGAGGAAATTGGGTGGATCGACTGCTGCTTGGTGACGAGTGGTTGGGGTAGATCTGGCGGGGAAAGTGGGCCGCCCCAAGGTGGCAAGTCCGGTCTGTCAGTTCGTCCAAACATTGGAGATTGCTGAGGTTTATGGCTCGGGCTTCGTTGATTTTTTAGGGGGGAAGAGGGTGATGAACGTTTGGACTTTTTGGTGTCTTATCTTCAGACAAACCCATACTATGCACTGAAAACGAGAACATTTGGAGGTGCCCAAAAATGCCAAGCAAACGTAGGGCGTGATGATTTTGTATTCAAGTTTGGGTCTCTTGACGCCGGAGTGCCTCAGATGTTTCAGACCTAGGTTCCCATGACCTGGGCATGCAACTTCTAGAAGCGGCGCAAATGCTGGAGATGGCATCATACAGTTGGTGGTCCAGTTCCACCGAGGTCACGGATGGTCCCTGGTACCTGGTAGACTCGTAGACTGTTGAGAGCATTTTTTGTGTCCTAGTCTACTGGGAGGATGGACAGTTGAGTTTCAGATCCACCATCGTTCTTGGATGGGGTGTTTAATATGAATGGGGGAAGGGAATCAAGTCATAACTACAAGAATCCATGAGTAATATTGCATGGAAATCCCATTATCAAATCAATTTCCCAGGAGATCCATGGGTAAATCTCCAACCTCGGCCAGGACATGTCCTGCAACGACTTGGCCTGCGGCTATGACGACGTGGGCGATGCGGGCAACGGCAACTCGGGCTGGCCCATGGAAGGATCCTTCGAGTGTCTTGACTGACATCGGGGTGGGATTTATGTGAAATATGATGTGATCATATGGATGTTAGTGGATTTTAAAGGATCTTAATGGATATTAGTGGACATGACTGGATTTGAATGGATATTGCTCGATTTTAGTGGATATAAATGGAGGTTAATGGATGTGACCATGGTTTATAGTGTATATGTAGGGATAAAACCCGTCTGTAACAATTGTCGACCATTTAGGAGCCATGATTTTCATCATTTCAAATAGGGGTATGCAAAAAAAATGAACCACAATTTGGGCTGGCGGATTCTTATGTCTTATTGATCCAATGTAACTTGAATATTTGTGGAATGGGTTGACCGGAATTCGATCATGATAAAACCATGAGATTTTGATTGTGCCTTGTTTTGTCACGTCCCATCCTCCGCACAGTTGCTTCAGAATGCTTCCACAGTTGGTACCCTCAGGTCATCTAACATAGCAATGGGAAGTCCCCCTGTCTATTCATAGTCTATGAACTAGACAGACCATATCAATGGTGATTACCCCCAAGCTACAGCTTATGGCCGCAGGTGTCAAGATCAAAATCCCCTTTTTTTCTCTTTACTGCAACATTTATTAGCTTGATATTCCCATGATTTCCCATATCTCTAGTAATTTAACGGGCAGGACTGAGACTTTCCCCGGAACGGAATGATTCACGTCTTAAGGAGGCTCATTTCACTGCGTAGGCGCAGTGTTTTATGACCTTGGTACATTTGTGCGTTAGTATGTCCCAAGACGATTTTTCATAAAAATCAGTCGGAAAAGTGAACCTTCGCAGACTTCATGCGTTTCGGCCTTTTCCTCGTTTTCACTTTTTTGGCGAGTCTGGAGTGTTCATATGTCATCTTGCCATACCCATGTGCACTTCTCCACATTGTATGCATCCCTAAATGAAACCCTAATAGGAGTGTGTTTATTTGTTCCATGGGGCCGGTGGATTTTAAAGCTTATGCAAATCCCAAATGAAACCCCAATAGAAGTATGGTTATTTGTTCCATGGGGCCAGGGGATTTTTTGACTTATCCAATAGGTGCGGTTTTTGTTCCATGGGGCCGGGGGATTTTATTACTTATTATTATATGTATATCAACCCGAAATGAAACCCGGGGGAATTTGTAACTTATGTAAACCCTAAATGAAACCGCAATAGATGTATGGTTATTGTTGTGATTATACATACGTAAAACATACCATCATATACCAATGTGCACTGTTACAACACTCCATGTCTCGAGCCTGTTGGCAGCAGACAACCATGTTGACCACTGGCACTGGGATGATGGTTCCAGCAATGGGTTGCTGGCTCCTCGGGCAAACCCTTCGTCCGGTGGGGTAATTATTAATTTAACATAGCCGGACATAGCCATGGGAAATGGCTCATTTATAGATGATTTTCCTGTTCAAATGGTGATTTTCCATAGCTACGTTAAATTACCAGAGGCTATTTTCCGCCATTTTCACTGTCGGCGATCATCCAGTGGTGCCAGGTGGTCCCCCACACTGGTCTTCACGACGGAGGACTTTCCACAAGCGCCATGGCTGTGGCAGTGGCAAATGGCCGGCCAAATGGCATTTTTGCGCTCCATTTGCGCAGATGGGTTGCAGTGAAAGGACTGCGGGGCAGATCTGACTTGTGGAGAGGCATCCGGATGGTCCTGAAAACCTGGTTGGGCCTTCTATTTGACGATAGAGGTTGGAAAGGCCGAAAAGGTCTTCAGATATCCTCAGATCATCTTCGCATCCTAAGATACTCCACGGTGTTGACGCAGATGTGGCAGGACAACAATCTGAGCGGCAAAATGAGTGAGTTTTGCAGATCAACTATCAGTGCATTAGATAGTGAAGAGGTAGTTGCCTAGCCCATAGAGACCTGTTGAACTTGAAGAGATTGGCATACCATGTTCAAGGACCAAAGGAGACACTGACCTTCGACGTTGGGGCTTTGCTTCAGAAGAAAGTAGACATCAAGAGAGCAGTGACATCTCCAATCGCCCAGAAGGAGGTCATTTTCACATGCAGAAGTTTCGTTGTAAGATGTTGTAAGCTTGCTTATGAGGGACATGTCCGTAGAACCACACTTTCGACTTAAAATGAACAACTGTAATTAATTCCCAGAGCTAGCTAGACCTTTGGAGAGGCATGGGCAGAAAGCTGAAGTAGCTGCCAGCTTCCTCGAAGTCAGCTTGGATTTTAGCAACGTGAGCGATGCCCAGTTCACCCACGCTGGTTGATAGTCATGTGGACTCGTACTGATTGGGCTCAGTCGGTTTTTTTGGATTCTTGCAAGAGAAAAGAAACGCAGAAAAACAAGTTTGTCATTCTCAAACACCAAGAGTTTTACTTGTGTTTTTTCGATCCGTACGAAACACGTTCAAACCTGGCGAAATCATGAAACATGGTGAAATCATGCAGCATTTGGATCAGTTTGAATCATTTAACATTTATCAATTATCACTATTTTCCCAACTTGGGGCCATACATCAATTTTCATAGCATGTTGAGTGGTCTGGGGATGACATGTTTTCGGCACTGCTCATGTCATGCTTCCGGCCCGTGTGGCCTGAAGCCGTCCAAGCTGTGCGCCGCAGCAGAGATTGCCACGGACACTGCGGGGTGGAAGATGATATACTGACAACATAAGGGAAGAACATGGCACCGCAATTTGTGATCCGTTCCCAGACGAATCACTTCCTTTTTTTTGAAGTAGTGGCCTGTGAGGTCACATCCGCCAACTTCCAAACCACGAGTGGAATTGAGGGCTGAAACTCGAAGAGAAGAGCAGTTCGTCGTTCCTGGCCCGATGCAACGATGGGTTTTGAATATGTAAGGAGTAAGGAGGTGTACTATATAACATTGTTTAGCTGCTGTCTGGGCTCTTAGTTAAGGTTGCATACGCATTTACAGTGCTTTGTGCTGTTTTGATTGGTAGGTGATGCTTGGCGACATCTTGGACCGGGGGAACGACCAGGAAAGCACATGTTTCATAGCTGAAAAAAGACCCAACACGGGAGGAAATCTTTGTGCAGGCTATGCGCATGTCTGAATGCCATTGAATGCCTATGGCTGAACCCAGAGGACGAAAATGACTGGAGCGAAGGGAGATGATCTTGGACATAGAACTTGGTGTTGCCATTATACACCCAGGGTTCCAGAACTTGTTTCTGCGGAAAAATATCGCATGAAGGTTTAAATTTTGGAGTATAAACTTCATGATTTCCCAATCATAAAAGTTTCAAACTGTTTGCAATTCTGAATCGCATGCAGGTTTGAAAGGGCAATTTGGAGGTAAACTTCATCATTTTCCTGAATCCTAATGCTTTGCAATCTATATTGCTAAATTTCTCCAAGTTTCCTTTCAACCAACGGCCGCGCGCCAGGCCTCCATCCCAGGCTGGTGGAAATTCTCCGCGGCCGGGTTCAGGTGTCACGCATCGTGTACATCAGCGCGGGGCTAAGAACTGCGGTGTGTGGGTGGAAAGGAACATCAATTGAAAATGAACATCAATAAGTGGTGAACACCAATGGTGAATTGTTAAAGCTGGAGTTTTGTCACCCTCGTTTGAAGCATGTGGTAATGTGGTATCACCAAGTAGTTGGCAAATGGGTTCGGCTGGTTCGAATTGTGCTGTTGATCTTGACCCTGTTTTCCCTGAAAGAGAAACTTCACCCGGAATTTGACTCAGAACCGTAATTTGCTTCCTTTCAGCTCAGTCGCCGGGGTCAAGGGCTTGTGGAACCGCAGCCTCCAGCCTATCCTGCTGGTTTTACCAACCCAAAGAAGTGAAGATGCAGAGTCCCCTTTTTTTTGTGGGGGGTGCAGCTTGATAGAAGCGTCAATTGCTGAAAACTGGAGATGCTTTTTCTGCGCAGCTCCATTCTGCCGCGCGCTCCCAAGGTTGCAATGCTGAGAGCATGGCCGAGGAGCTGGATTGGCATGTGGGACCCCACAAAAAAGAAATCCACCAAGTCATTGGTTCAACTGGGGGCGTTTGTCCCAGGACATCGCCAAGCTTGGCACTTCCACTGAGGACCTGGGGCATACGGGGTGTCCAAAGGTGTATACTGTAGCTGAGGGCCAAGACTGAGTACGACTTTTTGAATTCAATCATGGCAACAACTTGCCACGAAATCCTCTTGGTTTCAAAGATGTTCAAATCACATCTTCATCGTGCAGCCGATAGTTTCTATGCTGCTGGCTTTGGTGTCCCCGAGGAATTGGCAGATGACTTCATTCCAACCCGAGCAGTTGCTGTGGACTCCTTTCCTCAAACGATCCATGTGGAGGCGCAGCTTGCCATGCCTTTCACGTGCTAGTGCCGATGTCGACAACTTCTAAGATACTTTATATAATATTTTTGTTTCGATTGTGTCTCATCTACTTAGTCACAAAAGGTTGATTCGTTGGTTAGCTAGGCAGTCAGTCAGTTAGTTTGTCAGGCAGTCTGTTGGTTTGTTATGCTTGCTTAGTCTGGCCCCGAACAGAAAATTATACTCTGAACATTTCCTAAACTTTGCAGTGACTTTACAGACAAATCATGATAAATCCATATAAATCCCCACACACACAGATATATATATATATATATATATACATATAAATCCCGATTTACTGGGGATATTTCACGTATTTTGACTTCGTTTCTGGCTGTTTTCAACACCTGTCTAGGTGATCGCCTTGGTGGAGCGAGCGTCCCGTGTTCCAGACAGGACGGTCCTATCTTCTGGTCGGGTTTTTTTCATGGTACCATGGGGGTATGACATGGTATGACCATATACTTCAAGAAACATCATTTGACTAACTGATTGTTTTTCGAAGAATAGCTGACAAAAGATCTTGTAGATCTTATAGTTCTTGTATATAGTTGAAGTGACATGTGATTTAGGACAAAACTTGCGCTTTGCGCTTTGATTCGGGGTGAGTTTACTTGTGGCGCTTTTGATCCCCAGCACCTCGCAGGACGCAGGAGCCTGCCCCGGCGGCACAGGCTGAGGCGGATGCGGATAGTTAGGCGCAGCACTGGTGGATGATGTCCTAGGAGACATGATCCATGGAGGTATCACAAACATCTCACCGTAAAAATGGTTGAAAAAGGTTGGAAGTCTGAAACTTCCCAACTGGGAACCATTATTTGTACCGTTGGATCTATGAGGTTTCCTGGAACATTGTCCCTGCACATCCCTGCACCAATTCTGCGAAAAGTGTTCCGATGGAACCCCGGGGGAGTTGTGGGGATTGATTTACTAGATCGGTGTCGGTCTCCTGGAGCCCTAGCAACCCTGCGATTGGTCTGGGCGATGAAACATAGGTCCCCAGGGGTAGAGAAAGGAATCGGCAGCGGCCAAGCTTGACCAGAAGCATCCCTTCAAACCAGATTTGTTTGATGAAAATGGGAACCGCACGCGGAATTCGCTTTGATTACGTGGCCGAATCTGCGGTTCTGTCCAACACTTTAAGTCCTTGTTTAATTTGAATCATGCCCATGTGACAAGTGAATGAAAGGAATGGCAAGTGGAGGATTGGAAAGCCAATCTGAACTGATGATGGCTCCGTGGCATTTTGTTTCAAAACAAGGATGGTGAAGTTGATTGCTCACGTATTTCTCTGCCAAATTCGGCTGGCTGAAAGCACATTCAGTTCAGCTCTGGTGGAGGCATTTGAGGTGATCTCCCCTTCATGATCGTATGGAGTGTCTCCAACGAACAGATGTATTTAGACTTGCTTCTGGAGGATACATGATAAGGACATAATTTTTGGTATAAAGATGTATAAATTATACACTCCAAGAATAACACAGGCCAGTGGCTTTACATAACATGTTTGTTTGCAGCATTGTAGCTGATCCCTACTGACGAATATTTTGATGGGTTGAAACCAATATTTTTTTTAAAGTCTATTTATTGTTATGTTTCGATATCTGCATATCATTTTTTAAATCTGTCTTTTCTTTTTCCTTTCTTTCTATTTTTCTTTATTTCTTTGTTCCTTTCTTTCTTCATTTATTTGTTTTTTTTCTCTTTCTCTCTTTTGGTTGTTTTCATCATCAGATGTGCAGATTTTCGAGCTTGGCCTGGCAACTCCGCTGTGGCTTTCGGCTCGGCTCAGAGGCCCAACGTGGCCGCGACGGTTTGCTGCGTCCGGTCCGGCCGTTCGAGGTCCGGCCCGGCACCCATGGCGTTGCCGAAGCTTGGTCTATGAAACGCAGAGACGGGGGCGATTCAACCGACCAAAACATGGGGATGTAATGGGGAAAAACGGAGATTGAATGAGTGTGCATGATATGTAATTATATGTATATATTATGAACATCTATTTTCATACCTTTGTAATGATGTATATACATATAAATATATAATATACAAACCCATATGATAATATGCACACATATATCATATATAAATATAAATATATATATATATATACATACACATACATCTACACATGTGCGTCTGTGTATGTATACATGCAATACAATATATACATACATGCGTACATACATACATACATACATACGTACGTACGTACGTACATACATACATACATAGATATATATATATATATACATACACGTGCTGATAGGACCTGATGGGGCTACAGCTGTACCATTGAGGAGATGCATGGGTTTGTCCAACAATGGAGGAGGGGCCCAAAATTTCTGGCCATTGGGGTGGAAAAAGTGATTGGGATAAACATTGGTTCGGGCGTCGGAAGTTCGAGACATGACCATTTAACACCAAATATATAGAGCATACTACGGTATACCCACCAATATTTTGGTAGAGATAGGTCAGTTTGAAGTAGATTCATTTCTTTGCAACATCTACTTAGTATTTAACTTTGCCCGTTTTAAAGGGGGCAGCTCGGCATATCTCAGGGGCATGGGCTCCATGGGCTACCAACAGAAGATCCTCGAACATTTCCGCAGCGCTTTGCCGGACACCACCGACCTCACAGAGGATCAGGTTCGACTGGCCTGATGGAAGGGGCTTCGTTCACCCCAGTTGCCCAAATAAACCAAAAGAAACATCACGTGATGTGAAATCATCTGGAAACACTATGGATATGACATATCATGAGCCATCACTACTGGTTTGCATCATACATCATTCTATAACTGGTGTAAACTATGTATAACAAGTGCTAGTTATAGGCAAGGCGGCCCCCAACATCTCCTCCGGTCAGGTGAGAATCTTGCTGAATCATCTGGGCATTGAGCTCAGCGAAGAGCCAGCGGCCCAGCAAGTTCTGAAACGGCTCCTTGAGACATGGCCCTGGTTGAAAACATGCTGAAAAAGACCTGCGTACTTGATGACAAAACCGTGGCTTCCTGTCGATTTGTCCTGCACAGTATAGAAATCAATCCATTGAGATGGCAAAAAAAGATGAAAGATGGGCCCATTTCTGTCCCTGTTATTTGTTTTCTTTTTCTGGAGGGGTGACCACAACCTCAGAGATGGGGAGAACATCTCACGAGCTGCTTAGAAGCCGAACGAGACCGATTTTTAACATTTTTTAACCATATGCTATACGCCACAAAGAAGATTTCTGGAGAGGTTGATGGACAAAAGGATACAAACGGCCAATTCAAGCGCATCCAACAATTGGGGATCTAAATCTCATTGGGTCCCAACAGGACATTTACAGAACCACCCAGCCATTCCGCAGCGGGTCGAACGGGTCGAAGGCGTCTTCGAAAGTTGATGGCAGCAGCATCAGATGGCAGTGGAAAGGTGACCTGTGAGAGGTTCATCTCGTGGATGTTTGGATGTCTGGCCGGCCTGGTTGGCCCAGGTGTTCAACAGAAAATCCCAATAAATCCCATGTATCTAATATGAATTCTACATGGGTTTCTAAGATCTTTTTGGTTTTGGTGTCCCGATCATTGGGATGATCCATCCGAAATCAACGGACTACTAGACTACTACTGTATGTTTTGTGATCAATATCTGTGAATGTCACTCGTTTTGATGGCGATATTCCATGTGCAGCCCTGCAGTTTTGCCATTGCATGTGTGATACAGTAATTGTATGTAATTGTACTATGATGTGTGCAAATCTTGTGAAACAGATACGGGCATTCTTGCTTGGCGGTTCACCCTACTTAGTAAGTGGCTTAGATACAATAAGTTGGGGAAGCTGGATTAGTCCATATCATTGGCGATATAAGTTATAACCAATTGGTGCCAACCATGGATTAACAACCCTATGGGGCCGTCATTTTGATAACATTTTTAGAGGTTTCCCAAGAGTTTCAGACAACGCCAGGCGAGAACTCCGCCAAAATCCCTGCTGCGCCGGTGCCAGCGAAGCCGGCCAAGCCGGCTGCTGCGCAGCCAGCGCCGGTCCCTTCTCCAGAGCCGAAGCCCCTGGTGGAAACGAAGACGAGGAGACGCAGGGACCATGGTGGATTGAAGCCATGGGAAGCTTCACCCCCTGGACATGGTGAGTTTTTTGGGGGATTCCAGGCGAAGTGCCAAGTTGAGGCCGTTTGCCAGTGCAGGAGCTTGCAAATCATAGAGACCTCGGTGCAAGCGCAACTGCGGCACCTTGGCACTGCTGTGCTGCCTGGGGTCATCATTTGGGTATGGTTTCAAATTGGAGAGCCGTGATTTTCCTTGATTTTCAGCAGTAAATGTATTCAGTTTTGGATATTTTGGGATACCCGATTTTGAATATTTGACCATGCCCATTTGCCGAGCATTGTATTCGTTCAAGGCCACGGCAGAAGTGGAGAAACATCACTAAGGCAAATTCTGGAACAGCACCCATATGTGCCTCAGCTGCAGGAATCAAAGGGAAGACCCGGCCCCGGCCGACCTGATGGGCTGGGAAAAGTATGACATTTACATCATTCAAGTAGATGTTTCTATTGACATCTATTGTCTATTGACTATTGTTTCACGGTTTGTTTTTCCGGGTTGCTGTACCGGATAGATTTTCAAAGCCCAGGAATCATATAAATCCCAACTGCTACATGCTGGCCCCCATATCATATGAACTCAGGGCTACCTTTAGGCCTATAGGGGTCCGCAAAAAGATAGAACGGATTGGAGTTCGATGACGTTTCCTGGGTAGTTTGAAAGTTGGACTTTTTCCATCTATTAACTGGGGGTTGCTATGATACACGTGTCATCAAGCTGGGTTTCACCCCAAGGCCGAACGTGGCGGTGCAGCCTCCCGCCACCCCGCGCAGCCTTTCGCACCCTGGCGGCGGGAGAAAATGTGGCAATTTTTTTGCTGTGCTACCTCTGAAAAAGATGGAAAAAGTAGGAAAACGATTGGTAAAAGGATGCAAAAGGTGCGTTTCTCCAATGATAATATTGCATTTATTGGGGGTCTTCAATTTTTAAGAAATCATCAATTGAACTTCATTTGAATTCAGGATCCTGAAGCAGGAAAATTGGCCAACTTGGGCAATTCTCAGTTTGCCACGACAGGTTTAGAGCCACTACCAGGGAAGGGGTCCAGCTTCTTGGTGGCAAGGTTTTGTCTCCCATGGCCCAAGGTAGAGAACTGCTGGAAGTGTCTTGAGCTGGGCAAGTATGAGCAAGCTCAAGAGGCCCATCAGCGAGCGATGGGTACGCGCAGGTGATGTCGCGTGGCTTTGGAACGATCACGAAGTCACCATGAGCGGTGCATTTTTGTCCAGCGGATAGTCATTTCTTGGCGACCCACCTCCCTTATTCATCCTTATTCCAGTTATAAGTGGATCCCAACGTATTGGGTTATGACCTTATGACCATGGTTATACCCGTTCACAATCCCAAGTACACCATAAAGGCAAGGTCGATTCATCCGTGGGGTGCTTCCCCCACACCTTTGGAGCAGGAGTTGCGACGGACTAGGAGTGTCATTGAAACCGTTGGGAGGCCAAAGATGTTGCAGTGACTTGCGTTTGGTTTGTCCCCCCAGGTCACCACCAGGATCAAACCACTTATCAGGTGGGAATTTTCAAACGCTGGCGAGGGATCCTTTGAAAGTCGCCGGGGTCGCATGGAAGGCTTCCATGTTTCAATGTGTGACTACTGGGGAGCTGAGTAGTTTTGTTTTGTTGGCTTCCGTAGTTTTGGCCAATTTGGCCTTTGATGTTTGCACGGCATTGGCCCCCCGCCATCCCATTCAAGTCTTTAGTGAGTTGCCAACAAATTCCAAGAAAATGGTGAAGGCACATGCTTGATCATGTTTATCATCACAATCAGCTGCAAAGTCATAGGCAAGCACAGGTCTGGTACCACACAATATCTGTGCTTGAACTTGCCAGGAACCCTTTCGCACACATTCCCACGGTTTTGCGAACGATCTTCGCTGCCATGGCGAAGTGGACCTGGTCTTTGGCCTGCCGGCCATGACACCATGGGCGAGGAAACCGCAGTGTGTCTGCTGGCAGAATGCAATGCCTGGGACTCGCAACGCGAGGATTTTCGGTTCAGCTCCGCTGGGGACAAACTTTTCGCGCTGACCTTTCAACTGGGCGGCAAGACCACAGCAACCAGATCCAAGTCCAGGAATGACTTGTTCGAAGCTGGGCCAGCTGGTTGAGTGCTGGGATGAATTTTGACATTTTGTTGACGTTAAGTGAGAGATTTCTACATTCTACTGTAGATACCCAGTTGTGTGTTCTTCACCCGTTTTACAATCAACCACCTCTGAGTGGATTTTTACCACGAACATTTTGGCTCCCCTGGAGGAGGAAATTCTGCATCGTCAAAGTGGAGACAGGGTGCACCTTGGTCGCTGACACCAGAGGCCTGTTGGAAGGTCAGTGGGTCAGCGCGACTCACTGGCAGTCAGGAGTGGGTTGAAGGGGGTGGTGTACCCTCCACAAGGGGAAATGGAAGAAATGGAAGACGTCCATTCCATGTGGAGAGATTTTTGAACATCACCATCCATGACTGCTTCTTGGTTGTTTCACTTGCATTAGGCCTGGGTGTCTGGTGTTTCGCCCTGGATGATGATCACTTTGCCAGGAGGAAGTCCATTCCTTTTCTTCATCAATGAAGTCTCTCTGGGTTCTTTGGTCACCCTTCAACTGCAGATGACACCCACCGAAGTGAGGCTGCGCTTCAAGAGGGAAGTTGATGCGCAGCCAGTGCCGCAGAGCCAGAAGATGTCTTTACCCAGAAGTTTCGGTGGTGAGAGCCCAGCTGAGTGCTTGGAACCGTTGCTCTTGGTATGCGATTCCAATGACTGGACTCCTGATGCTTGGCTGGCAGAGGAGAAGAGAGAGAGAGAGATATATATATAATTTACGTGTTTATTTTGCAGCATCAGCTTCTGATAGTCGTTTCTGTCCTCAAACATTTCGGATGCTGAGCAAGATAGAAAGGAAGGAGGAGGAAACAGAAGGTGAGCACATTGCATAAACATACATGAAGCTCACCATAAAAAGTTTTGGGGACAAGAGTCTTGACAAGAGCCCTATTTGCCAAGGGAGGGGTTCCACCATCTTGTCCATCTCAAGTTTCGGGGGTTGCGCCTTGATCTGCTGTGGCCACTGATGTCAACCAGAGCTGCCCCAGGACCCTCGATTTCACTTCACCATCTGCGCACCACCAGGGAGTGGCTGCGTGCGACACCAGTTGCGTGTGAAATTGGCGAAGCCCAGTGAGAGCGATTCACGAGGGAATGCTTTGCCTGTGAGTTGGCAGTTTGCATTTGTTCCCTTGTCATTTCAAGTCCTCAGTGTCAGAGACTGGCTTGCATTTGAGAGAGGTTGACGTAACAAAGTGGGGGGATGGGGGGAAAGGTGAGGCGAAAGCTTGGAGGAACATGCCGCATACACTTGCATACAACAAGTTTTTTTTTAACATGAGGCTGATTGTGCGATGCTGGACTGATAGACCTCGCAGAAAATTCCGCACCAACCTTTCATATCCATTCATGATCCTCTCATGATCCCTTGATGTGCCCTCATTCTGCTGAGTCTACTGAACCCTTGTGTCTCTATCTGTACAATAACGAGTTTTACGATGGTTCTAAGTGGTTTCTTGATGTTTCTTGCCCATCTCCCAGGGGAGCTCTGGTCCTGGCGCATCGTTCCAGTGGCGCCGCCCGGGGACACCTGGCAGTCCGGGAATTTGTTGCGCCGCTGCCCAGGCCCGGCGCTCGTGGTCCAGGGCGGCCAGGAGCTACATGGCAGGGATTTCCACCTGTTGGAGCCGCATGGCACGGTGCTGCTGATCAACGTGGAACTTAAGGTTGTTGGGGTTGGGGGTTGGCATGGATGGCTTAAGAGAGATTAGGATCGGATAGAATGCGGTTGGCATATTTTTTGGAACGGGGTGTGACTTGGAAGTCGAGGAGTTTTGTTTGGACCGAACTGTACCTATGAAACTTGGAGTATCTTACAGCGGAAGCACCCAACTGCTGATCCACCCTTTATGACTTGGTGCTTGCACCGCTGTCCGCTGAGCGCGGAGGCTCCGAATGGCAACCTGGAAGCCAACATTTGGTACGAGCACTCCGAGGGTTCCGCCTGCCTCGTTGCGGACAAACGTCCAGCCACTCAGGAGACACTTGGGCCGCACGTTGGACCTGGAGGGTGGAGAGCAACATTCACGCTGCTCGAAATGCAATGGTGCTACATTTTCAACTGGGAACCTTCATTCTGGTCCTTTGGTGATGAATAAATTTGAGTTCGAGGTGATTTTCCCGCTTTTGCATGCTTTTCCGAAGGATTTTGGGCAATCATCAAACGGAGAAGTGTCAAACGTTTTCAAACCATCTGGGTTGCTGAATTTTTGGGTGATCAGCAGTGCATCCATCCCATTGGGTTGGTGGTCTCAAACGGTGTTTCTTTAAAACCCTGCTTGGGACGACAATGATGATCCGCATTGAACTTTTTATTTCTGGATGGGTTGAAGCCTGTTGAAACCCAAAGTAGACCAGTTGGGTTGGATAAGAATAGGGTACCCTTAAATCCAGTAGTTGATATTAGTTGATCATGATTTTCCTCCCATCAAGGTGCCATTTGGATGCTCCCTTCCCATTTTCAGACACACCCACATATAATCTAATTTGTTGTTTAATATGATCCAATTGATATCCCTTGATATCCCAATGATCTCCCATGATAGTTGGCATTGTTCACCTTAACTTATATCCCACTGTATCCATCTATATCCTCATTGTTGCTGATACTTGTGTATTCCAAGCATATCCCATAACAACTCGGACCAGGAACATCTTGGCCGCCCTCCAGTGGTCCCGTGATCTCTCCATCGACGCGGCCCGGGCGGTGTGGGAGGAGGGGCTCAGGGCCCGATGCCCAGCCTGGTGGCGCAACTGGGCGCTGAGAGAACGGAGGTGCTGGGGTCCCTGCAGGGGGTGCAGCTGCCTGGAAGGAAAGCCATAAATCCGCAGGGACCAAACTTTTCTTCTTGAAGATGGTGTTCAAAATTGAGAAGAAGCAGAAGACACATGCAAAATATAGCCGCAGGAATTGCAGTGTTGTGGCTGTTGTGCTTGTTACTGTGCATGTGCTGGTGCTGCTATTGGGTTTGCCACATTGTGTGTTTCCAAATATGTTGCCCACAAGCAACTGCCACAAGCACCTCCTTTGTCTAGGAAGCTGGACTAACCTGAGTGAAAAATCAATTTGCAGATGATGCCAGATGATTGTGGCCAACATTTTGCATTATTCCCTGGTATTCACGACTCCTCTCTGCACCCTGAGGTGCGAAAAACGCGTGGCCCGGATGTCCAAGCATCTCCCCACGTCGACCCAAGGGCTAGATGATGAAGGATCGCCCACCCCCAGCACCTCCAAGACGACAAAGGACGAGGCGCTGCAGCTGCTGGATCAACTGACGACGGCGCTGGAGAAACACCAGGCACTGCTCAGCAGCTGCCGCCGGGAATCCACCGTGAAGTTGTCACTGACCGAAGATTTTCAGTTCATGCCGCCCAAGGCCATGCAGCTAATCGGCACCCTGGTGGAGGAGGAAGTGGTGGCCCGGGGCCACGACCTGCAGGGCTTGTGGTCGGCACTGGCACCACATTTGGCGACTGCTGAGCTGCGCGCGGCGCTGGGGCGGCTGCGCCGCAGCTTGGAAGGAGAGCCGGGCGCCAAGCCACGGCGGCACGGGCGCCAGCTGGCTGTGCAGAGCCAAGGTGGACAGATTGCAGCCTGTGGCACCAAGCTGGTGGCCGGCATGCGGGTAATGTTGAGATGGAAACCTGGCAGTGTGGGTGCTACACATTTGGCGTATCTCAATGGACACGTTGGAATCTTGAATTCTTGGGATGGTGGAAACCAGCGCTGGCAAGTTGGCTTTGAGTCCTTTGATGGTCACTTGGACGTGTCGGCTGAAAACCTGCAGCTTTGCAGTGAGAAACCTGAAGGCCATACGCAGAGGGAGGAACTGCAGTGTGAGATGTGCCTGGGTCATTTCTTGGAGGCGCAGCTCATGACTCTGCCCTGCCCTGATCACCATGGCTACTGTCAAACCTGCTTGCGCAAGTGGGTGTTGACTCAGCTGGTGCCCCGTTGCTACAAATGTTTAGACGAGCTTGGTGTCTTGACTTTACCACAGGGAGCCACCGAACCTTGGTGCGGAGTCGTCACCGGGGAGGCCGAGGCCAGTTCAGCATATCGAATCAGCAAGGAGGACATGGAACAGCTGCAGTGCATTTGTTGTTTCCAGGTTTCCTGTGGCGCCCGCTGCGTCATCATCGGCTATCCAGGCTTGGTGGGAGAACGTTGCACAGTGGGACGAGTGGAAAAGACGAAGACCAGTTCCTTCGCCGTGGTCTATTTGTCCAATGGACGTCGCAAGGAGCTGGATTTGGGGTGTTTGGTAGTGGATGATTGCCTCTCATCAGGGCGACAAGCCAGGGGTGAGGCATGTCCTTCCAAGACTGAACGCTTGGGCTTGGGGTTGAGTGTGGCGAGCTTGGGCTGCGCCTGTGTGGTGAAACAAGCAATGGACGAGATGTTTGTGGAACAGCTGGCTATGCCGTTTGACTGGCGGCTCGGCTGATGTATGACGACGTTTCACAATATTGTGGTTTTATTTCCATACACTTCATACACTAAAAATCCTACAGTTGATGAAAGATTGAAAGAAACATCGCAGATTTTGGGGACAAGAGCTAGCTAGCTAGGGGAATTTGGTCCACCCTACCACTTCCTCGCAAACTTGAGGGATCATTGTAATCCCGCCCCCCAATACTAATATTGAATATTGAATACCCATCATATAGGCGGGATTCATGGGGAGACACAGAGAAAGAGAGCGAGAGAGAGAGAGAGAGAGAGTAGTAAACAACGGGTTTCTGGTGGGTGTACTATCATACTTAAGGGTACTTAAGGGAGAGGGATGAGTCATGATCCTCAGGTTGGTGTCCCGTGTGGAGGGCCTCATCTACTTCTTGCGGCATGGCTTTCGTGACTTCACCCACTATGATGACGTTAAGGCTGGGGGTCATTCACCCTCACGCGCCTGGCCAACTGCACATCCAATTGGGGTCGAAACTCCGCCTGTGCCATACGGGATAACCTGAGGCATGGCTTTCAACTAAAGAAAATGCCCACTTCCATTCTGAATTCTCAAGCTTGCTCCCCAGTTCGCCACACATCCTCAACAAAAACCCTGAAACCATCCTAAACCACTACTGGGTCCCAGTACCAGCACTCGCCCGAAATTCCAATCTTTCCTTATCTTTCCATATCGTTCCATATTGTTCCATAGCTTTCCCATCAGTTTCCCATCATTTTCATGATTTTCCATGATTTCAACCTCTCTCAACATCTCTTAGGTGGTGGGTGAGCACGGCTACACCTCCTACCGCTCCGCCTACCACGCCTTCCCACACCACGACCTCTCCGCCGGCGGCGCCAAGGACGCCTTCGCCCGGCGCGGCGCGCGGCTGCTGGAGCTGATCCGCGCGGGGCGCGAGGGCGCCTCCGCGCGGCCGCTGCTGCTGATCCGCGTCTGCACCAGGTCGGAGGAACTGGAGCAGAGTGAGGAACTTTATCATCTGCTGAAATTGATGGGAAACTTGGATATGACATTTCCAAGCAAGTTTCATATTATTCAATTAGGCGTTGGGATGGTTTGGGAATGATGAGTTCTTTTTTTTGGGGGGGTTAGATGATTCGATGAGATGTTTTGCAAGTTGGGTTGGGGGGAAGATGGAGGGTAATCAAGTTTCCTTTTGCCTGGTTGTTCCTCTGTGGTACTTTCGGTGTATTGATGGTTCTGTTTCCTGGGCTTCGGAAAGGCCATCAGTTCATATCAGTTCTAGATGCCGCCCACTGAGGAGGGCAAAAGTTGTTTCTGCTGGTGGTGATCACTGAGCAGATCCAGTACCTGGGAGCTGTTCAGCATATCAAGCACAGCAACTTGATCCTCTACGTGTGCAAGCCAGGCAAGGGACGGAAAAAAAGACGAGACCACCACTATTTACTATTTGTTTGTTGGTCGCAGCTAAGGAGCTAAGGATCGACGCGAAGTGTTGGCTGTATACTTCTATACAGTGGGAATCCTGGATGCTGATCCCATTTCTCCAACAAACATCCTTTCAAAAAATTGGGAAGAAACAACAGTGTTTGTGAATTCTCATGAATTTTCCAAACTACCCCATCTCCCATCCCTTCGATTTTTTCTGGTATAAACCACCCATCCTATCCCATCCCAGGCTGCTCCGACCTAGTGGACGCGGTGCGCTTCGGCATGGACTACGTCTACGCCGCGGTGTCCTTCGGGCGTCACGCCGTGGAGGACGCCGCCAAGGTCGTGAGCCCCGCGTCGCCGGTGCCGGAGGCGCAAACGTTGAGGCAGATGCTGAAAGCGCACAGGCGCCAGGGGTGAACTATGGTCAAGGCATCACGAAATATGGTGAAGTATATAATAATCAGGCCCTAAATAGGCTTTAAACTTGTAACATATCAGGAACTGAAATTTGACAGACGTTGTGGTTTAGCACTTTAAGGTGGCTTAATTTTGATAGGCAGGATGACTAGATGGGATTTTACTATGGAGAATAGAGTTTAAATGATCAAGGGTTCGGATTTTACCAGAAAGAAAAAGTCAACCAAGAGGTTTATATAGCCATCGAACCATTTTTTGTTTACTACCAGATGTAGATGGTAAACATAGTGCTTCAACAAGTTTAATATGGGTTGAACATCAAACATGGGGATTTTACGGTCAAAAAATACGAATCCACAAACAAAATGGGAATCTAGGGTTTGCCACCCAGTAACTTCATGTGGTTGTTTTCCATATCAATCTCTTTTTCAGGGCATAATGTCAAGCCAGGATGAATCAATCCCCGTTGACATTCATGGATTTGACACTGTGAATGATTTTTAGTAAGTTTACTGTAGTATCTAGGGCGAATCATCCCCAAAAATGGTTTCTTTCTCTTTTGAGAATCATCATTTTTTTGGCCTATATGCACATGTTTTTCGAACAACATGGAGGTTTTCCAGGGTTTCCATTGCCAAGTTTGAAAAAACCATCCAAGTTTACAAACCTGTGAGGTACCATTTGTAGATTGGAATTATGTTTGTTTTTTGGCATGTGGATGGGGATGGGTGATGAACATCTGGGTTGATTTAATTTAAGCATGGCTCACTTCATGATGGCATTCCTCATGGAATAACATCCAGTGACCTCCAGTCCAGTCTCATAAATGGAATCATGATTCCACGGTTCCATTTTAATGATATGGTGGTCGGGGGCATCATTTGCAATTAGTTTTTTTTTTTTGATAAATTGAATTGAGTCTGACGTGTATTGATTTTGTTGATATTAAGCAGGGGATTTGTCCGGTATGGCTAAACGTTGAGTCACCAAGTATGGACCGACAACAGCTTGGTCAATTTCAAGATGCTGTATAAACCGTTCATTGCTGTGCACTCTCGCTTGGCTCATTGGAAACTACCGCCAATCTCATCACAGACCCTAGCTGGTGGCTTCATTTTCTTGATTTCATCGATTCTTGAGATGATCACCAACGATCGACGATGATCCATTTTGATGGGATTTTCCGTGGTAAGCTATCCAGCTATTGGGGTACCCCCATTTATGTAAACCCCTATGATCACTGACAGCAGGGTTTTCCAGGCATTGGCTGACTCGAGATCACAGAGGCTTATCTCCGACCTCCGACATCGATGGCTGCTTCGAGACTGGTCCTGGCGCGTTTTTCCCGGGCCGCTTCAAGGGGTCTCTTGGGAAGCAGAGAATGATGGGGGAAGATCACCCGATCGTAACTGGTGAAGAAGCCTGGTTAAGAAGTACTTACATAGTCCCCTAAATGGGGTTGTTTCTTTCACAACTGGGCTATAATGTGGTTATAACTTGTAAGCTTACCCCACTTACCCAGTTACTAGTTGGGAGGATCCTTTAAGTGCCAGCGATGTTGATTCTTCAGGAGCAAGTGAAGGGGAGTTGGCCATGCTCTCGTAAGCCAGGATGGTAACTGGACGCGCTATGCACTGTGCCGTATGCGCATGATTCTTTCAAGTTACCCAGCTTCTAAGTGCAAACAACTGGCATATGACCAGAAGTGGTTCGCACCCAAAGTTCGAATCCGGGTCTACTTGTACCTGTTTTTCCTCACCTGTGCAGGGGATCTACTTTCATCTATTTCGAAATCTTTAGAAGATCTGATGTATTGCGATTCCAGGCGATGCCTCACCCATCCCAGTCAGGTCTGAAGCTTCTCCTTACTATTCGCAACGGCTCGAAAAGCTTGTGCTGTCAGCATCCGCCAGCGACGTCATGGATTTTCTCACTGCCAGGACAAGGGGCGCAGCAACTGCAGGAACCAAAGTGAATCATTACCACATGATCATCCTTTCTGGCAAATGAACCATCCTCTTTTCGGAGGACAAAGATTCTTCAAGATATCTAAACCTGTATCTAAATCTATATCTAAAATCTAAACCTATATCTATATGCATGTGTGCGTGTGTGATTCTGATGCTAGACACTCGTATTATTCGCACCTTCCAGGCCCGGTGCTGTGGACGTCAACGCCTGGTGCGCCAACGGCGAGACGGTGCTCTTCGTCGCTGCGCGCCGCGAAGACTCCGACGCCGCGGCGGTGCTGGCGGCGCTGCTGCTGGTGGCGGCGGATCCCAACTGCCGCGCCAGGGATGGGCGCCGGGCCCTGCAACACGTGGGCGATGACCGGGCCGCCAAGGTGCCAAGGGGATGGCATGGTGGCGGGAAGGGGTAAAAAAGTATGTTAAAGTTAGTGTTTTAGAGGGTCTTATTTTGAGTTGTTAGATGATTTTCCGGCTGAGGTCATGGACCATGGACTTGAGAATCAGAAGTATTTGTCTTGTTTGTGTTTTTAATCCTCAATTTTCTTGTCAATTACTAAATTATTACTGTACTGAGTTACTGATGTTTCTGAGCTGCAGTTGGGACTTCCTCTGCACTTTTCTGTCTTAGAAGCCCCTTCTGCCAGGCGCTACTTCGCAGTGCTGCGGGTGACAGCATCCACATGACCGAAACCTTGCAAGCGACGGAGGCAGTGCCGGAACCGCTGCGGCGGCAGCTCTGCGGGCTGCTGGGACTCTTTACTGCGCCAGAGCTCTGGGCACCCGGAACGGCAGGAGATGATGGCTGGGCCATGGGGGCAGCTGGTGCCAGAACAAATTGGGTGCCAGGTGGCAGGGTTGATGTTGAGCCAAGGTGAGGTTGAAGGATGTTTGAATGGGTTCGGCTTTTTGGCCTTGCCACGGAGAAATTGCAGAGGAAGATCCAAAGAAGCCAGGAAGCTGATGGTACTTTATTCTGATGAATCTGATTTCACCCATCCCTGGTTATATGTGGTTGAATATTGTTTTGGTTGTGAATACAGGTGAATACCCAATTGGGCAAAGTGCATCAAAGTATAAGAACTTCACTGACCCAGGCCCCAAATCGCCCAACATTTGCAACAGGTGCAAGGCTCCTCCGTAGATGTCTTCCAGCCGGGATATGAGCAGGGTATTAAACCATGAGCACGGGACACTGTATCCCCTTGTAGCAACTTCTTTGGGTGACCTGAAGTTTTTGAACGACTCCACAAGAGTGCCACTGTCGATGATGGTTTTATTTCCAGGGCGTTCCTGCCACGTAGCCTGGCCCCCAGGAGCCTCGTCTCCCGTGGCGTCCTCGGCGCAGCTGCTGTGGTCACCGCCGCTGGCGCAGAGCGCAGGCGCCTGCGGCGCCACAGAGGCGTTGCAGGTGCTGCAGCGCGGCGCGGGACGAGCGCTGGAGGATGCTGGGTCTGGTGGATGCCTTTGGATGGCATGAAGAGTAGCCGGTTAACACACCAAAGAATATGTAAACCAGGACAAACAACTATAACTATAATCCACTTTTCTTTTTTGAGGTCGGTTTCAAGTTTCAACATAAGATGCAGTAGACAGTGAGGGCCCCCCGAAGTTGAAACCATTGCCTAGTGCAGCTAGCAGGAGCGGCGGCAGATCTTTCGCCAACTTCTGCGCTCCTGGCATCCTGACAAGCATCACGCATCCAGGGATCAGAACAAGGCCAATGAGACGCTTGGCTCATGGCAGGCTTCACGTTTTCTTGGATTGCAGGTATTGGAAAGATCTGGCAAGTGGATATGGAATGTATAGGGGTCATTGGGGGTCGTTCTTAACAAATTGCAGTGGGATGTTCCTTGATGTTCCTTGGGCCAGGATTTTTTGCTTCATCCAAAAGCTGCGCGATGTTTTTCTCCAAGAAGGCTCTACATGAGCAGTGGTGGGCCGTCGCGGTGCCGTTGCCAAGCGATCGGAACGGCCGGGCCGGGTCCTGTGTGGGCACCGGGTCTCCGGCTGCAGAGGAGAAAAAAAGAACGGGCAATAGGCGCCTGTTTGATGGCAGCCCGACCTGCACTGTGGCGTGGAGATCCCCTGAAAAAGACATGGCAATTTCATATATGTTCTTTTTTAAACAATACATTGACAAATTGACTATACTACACGCACACATATGTGTATATATATATATATAGATAGTATAGCAAAGGGAAACCCACCTGTTTCAATCACAGAATCATCTGTACTTGGCAGATTGCCCAGCCTGGTTCCAAGGACATCCAGCAAATCACAGAGGCGCGGCTTGTGGCATTGAGGTGCACACATCATTTTTGGATGGGTCGGATATAGAAACTTTATTCCCTGCTTCAAAAAGTGTGGGATGGTCATATTTCATGCTCCGATTTCATGGGATTCTACATAGTTTGAGTATGTTGTAGTGAAATCTGAAGGACCTGAAGGACTAGTCATTGGATGATCTCTGACAGCGAGATCAGGCCTTTCGGCGCTTCGACAAGGATGGTTCAGGTGGGACCCGCAGATCTCCAGAAATTGCCCGGCCTCATTTCGCAACGGTGCCAGCATGTCGTTGGCCTCCAGGAATCAGGTTTAAGAAGTGGAAAATCAACCATTTCATATCATTTCATTACATTTCGACAAGTGTAAGCCTACAACCATTCGGAAAATCAACAAATCGCAGCAGGTTCGAAGACCACAGAGTGATGCTTCGCAAAGGGTTACATGCCAGGCATCCACCGTCCTCCGCCGAGGTTTCTTGGAAGCTGCCGAGTGCCGGCACATGTGTGCCTACTTGGGGCGGGGGCTCCTGGTGATGCGAAGAGCCGGAGGTTCCTATCACTATGGTTACTGGGTACCCTCCAACGGCCTGCACCGAAGCGAAGGAGTCTACTTTTGGCCGGCAAAATCCTTAGGGTATCACCGGTTCTTCTCCGACATGACCATGTTTCCTTTGCAATTGCAGCCGCATATCCAATATGAACGCTTCCATTTCATTGACTGCAGTTGTAGCAATTTCGATACTCTCATTTGGGATGATCATGCTTCAGCAAACGAAGATGGGGTCGGAGTTGAAAACTCACACTGTTGGCGGGATCAATCATCAATCATTATCTATCATCTATCATCATTAATCCATCATCGTTCATCATCTATCGTCATCAGGGCTTAAATTGCCATGGATGCACCACCGCGGCTCAAGGTGGGGCTCCGAAGAATGGAGCCTCATGGATAAGGACAAGGACCCAATCCGGCCATGGTGCTGAGCATGTCTTTGGGGGTCAGGGCAGTAGATGGCTGTAGGGAACCTACTGGTAACTCATCGAAAAGTCATGGGGTATGGTCTCCATGATTCTCTGTGCAGCTGCTCTTCAATCGCGTTTTTTTTTGGCTCAGGGGGGTTAGAGACGGCTCCGCGAAAGCCGCGTGGCTTCGGGTGCTCTTCCATTTGATGGTTTTTTGCACATTCGTCTCGCCTCATTCGTCAATGTCATCACTTAATTCTTTTCACAACCGCACCCCCCGGGCACGTCATTTTTGATTTTTTCCCCTTCCATCTTCCAGACTTGGGCGTCATGGCAATGGCCCGAGTGCGGTTGGGAGTCCGTCTTGCTGCGCTAGGAGGATGGGCTGTTCCACGCCATTCCTATGTGGTGTGAATGTTTTACTTATTAGGGGATGTTGGCTTGTGACATGGAGGACAAGGTTGACTAACGATATCGATCATTGACATTCTGTATGTGCGCATATATGCATGTATGTGTTCTTTCTCACGCATGTAGTAGACACAGAGGCACATTGGATGTGTACACCGAGCTCGCCTCCAACAATCGCAGCAGGTAGCGCAACCTTTTTGAACCGGCAGAAGCTCCATGGGAGTAGCTGTGAAACAGCCGAAGTGACGAGAATCTCCTACACTTCCACAATGTGACATGGCACATGGCACCCATGTGGGGCCAAGGGCCTTATGGGCTTTCCCCCGTGTGAGGGCGGTTGGTTTCGTTTACCCCACTTTCAACTGAGTTAACCTCTGGTGTCGTCAAACATGGCTTGCCGGACAATCGTCCATTTACTTCGATCATCTTCCCAGCTAAAACGCATTCTATATATATATATATACACACACATATATATATATATATATGTATATATATATATATATTTGTAATTTAATAGATGCTCACAGTCGATTTTCAATAGCCGCGGTTGATTCGAGGGTACAACTAGTTCCAACCGCGGCAACTCGCCTGTTTTCGGGTCCGAGGCGCGGGGACCCGCACGCGGCCCTCACGCAGATCCGGCAGATTGTGGAACAGTCCCTTGGATCTGCAGGCCGCAGCAGCGTTCTACCAGAAATCGGAGGCGAAGAAACAGATCTCCCACGAAACCGCCATTATAAATCACATGAAATCCCCATTTGGAATTGCTGAAATGTTCTTTTTGATTCGTGAAATCATCGGAAATTGGTTGATCTCCCAACTGAACCGAGGTCGGCGGCATCCAATTTAAGTTCCCAAGTTTCCGGCCATATGTGCAACTCGGCAGCAAGCGATGCAAGCTGAGGTTTCTGGGGTGTGGTGCACCCTCCGGTGGATACGGAGAGCAACCATTTGTAGATTGTAGATCATTGAACAGGAAACCAGGATTGTGTTTCATATCTATAGGCTATATCATTTTATACCCACATGAGTATACCAGAGGGAGATGGTTTACTGGAGGCTACATGGCCTCTTTTTCAAGATGTTTCAATATTGTAGCGCCACCTTCCGGGATGCTGGGCAGGCTACGATACGAAGCTGAAACAAGTATGGCAGGCCTGGTGCCATGGTCCCTGCCTTCAAAGATGGACATGGATCACCGAAGCACACACCCACATCATTGGCTTGATGAACACCTCAACCTTGGCATCATAGACCATTCGCTCCATCCATGTTTTGGATGTGAACTGTTAGGGTGAAAGGGAACGCCTTTTCGATCGATCTGACGTTGTTGGGGCTGGGATCCTTGATTCATCCAAAACCATATCGGTTTCGGCGGTAGTATCCCACCGGTCGGGTCTAGAGCTTGGTGATGTCAGAAAGGACCATCCAAGAAATCCTCTGACCCAATTGGGTATGTCCGAAAACTCAATTTTTATGTTTTATCATCCTTCTTCCCCATTCGAATCACTATTTAGGATCCATCTGGGGTATACCCAATTTTTGGACAAACCCATTTTGTGCGTGGCATGGTCAAACGTCAAAACATAGTTTAGTCTCCCATACCAGAAGATGCTGATCGCCTCCATTAATATTCCATTCATCTACCCATCAAAAGGCGGCATCCCTAATGATGGTAGCAGCCACCATGCCCAAAGAATCCCACGTAACTTGACCATGTGCTGTTGGTGTCCCCCTCCGCCCTGGCAGGTGCTTGAAGGTACACCCGATGTCCGTCACCCAACCGGGCCGCACACGCACGCAGAGATGTGAATGGATGGCTAATGGGACACCAACCTGACCATAATTTTACATAGGACATTTATCAGAACATAAAAACGATGTATATATATATATATATATGTAACACAATGATATTCCATGTGACTCCCAATTGTGTTTTTTCAGCCTTCCTTTTTTTTGCCCTTTGGATGGGTTCAATCTCTGCCCAGGCCGTTCGCCAGCTCTGGGAGGGCATTTGTAAGGATCCACGGCACGTGGTGGACGAGGATACTGTGAACATCCAGCAGGTGCCATCGATGGGATCAAAATCACCAGCATCACACATAGACGCAATTAGACATGTAGAAAGATGCAGACATATGTATATATATATATATATATATGCTATATGTATATTACATGTGTGTATACATACATGCATATATATGTATATATGTAATGATTGTAAGTACGATGATCTCTTTATGCGTAGTATATGCACGTACGCGCACACCGCACACGCACATATACATATTGTATATATATATATATACACATATACATTTACAATACATACGCACACCATATTATATGCGCACACACACAGATTGTAATGCCGAAATCAAAATAGTGATTGGTAAGGATCATTTTCACATGAAACGCATCATTTTCACAAACTATGGAGATCCCGTCTGATCCCGTCCCATGAGTTGCTGGGTTTCCCATGGTGGGTGGATTTTTTTTGAGGCCGAACATCGAGCATATCCGGTGGGCTGGGGCATGCGGTGCACACGTTTCGAGCCAGGTGCGGGACGGGGCTGGAGAGCTGTGGGGCTTTGATGATGACTATTGTGAGTATAATTATGATTATTACAGCAATGATTTCTACGATTATTTCTATATTTATTAAAACAACTATTGCAATAGTCATTGCGAAGCGATAATAATTGCTATAATCATTACTATTGCTGCTGCTGCTGCTGCTGATGATGATGATGATGATGATGAAGATGTCTAGTCTAGTATCATCATCACCATCGCTCACAGAGCACTTAGTGTTGTGACGCAATCCTCTGCAACAAGAGCTGAAGTCATGGCGCAAGAATGACCGAGCCGGATTCCAGCAGCTTTTTCCCATGTGGGTTCAAAATGTTCAAACGTTCTCAAACAGTTGGACCCATCCCATCAAACCATATCGAAGCCTCAACTTCTGCTGGTGCTCGGAGGCATGTCATCCAAATGCGAGGGCGATTGCGACAAGACCAACTTGATGCCTGGAGCCAAAGATCGGGAAAGCAGGGCCTTCATCTCTCCGGTTCTTGGGAGGGAGATAAGGGGAGATAAGAAGCGAGTTGTGGGCATCCATATGGGAGTTTCCTAAAATGGGGGTACCCAAAAATGGATGGTACAATGGAAAATCCCAATCTAAAATGGATGATTTGGGGGTACCCCTATTTTAGGAAACCTCCATATTGCCTACTGTATCAAATATTCAATAGGGAGCCAAGGAGCTACTAAGAGTTTCCCAACCAGACGATAGCCATGCACGTTGATTTCAACAGAACAACCAACTCTGATAGCCATGGAATATCGTGAAATCCATATTTTATACATTTTTCAATGCTACTTGCATTCCCTTCAATCTCACGTTTTCGTTTTTATTTTCTACGGCTTATTTTTTTTCAACCTTTCAACCTCAGCACCACAAGAGTGAGGCAATTGATGTACAAATCCGTCATGAAAGAGGAGGCCGTCCAGTCGAAAGGCGAGGTGGTCAATGAGATCGTCCCCCGTGCTGTGGCACCGCGGCCTGGAAAATGCTGGAAATCCAGGGGTTCATATGGGTCCAGTGTTGAGATGTACATCCACAACGGTGTGGACAGAGAGAGAGAGAGAGAGAGAGATATTATATACATACATACATGCATGCATACATACATACATACATCCATGCATGCATGCATGCATACATACATATGTACATATATATATATATATATGCCCTCTGGTAATCAAACGTGGCAATGGAAAGTCATCTATAAATGGAGGTTTTAATGGGAACATGATCTAGAAATGGTAGGTTTTTCATTGCCAGGCATGATTACCGGAGGGTATATTGTATTTGTATACCTATATATATATATATAAATTGTATACATATACACACAATATATATATATATATATATACACTATATATACACATATACACAAT
Organism: Symbiodinium sp. clade C Y103; assembly: GCA_003297045.1. NCBI lineage: Eukaryota > Dinophyceae > Suessiales > Symbiodiniaceae > Cladocopium > Cladocopium sp. clade C. The sequence continues at coordinate 130,819 of BGPT01000828.1, read as the reverse complement.
ATATATATATATATATATATGTGCACTATATATCTATACATATATATATATATATATCTATACATATATATATATATGTATCTATACGTATATCTATATATATATATATATATATATATCCATATATCTACATATATATATATATACCATGGGGGGCCACACATCTGAAGCAAGAAACTCCTATTTTTCAGGGCGCCATTTTCAGTGCCACGTGCTATCCATTGTTGCAAGGCCGCCGCTCGAACCAGTTGTGGCTCGCAGAGGAAACAGAGCAGCAGATAACTCCCACCGACCATGTCCGAGTCTGCCCTTGGCTGAAGAGAGAAAGGAATCTAAGATGTGATTTCACATTCTCGCTGGGAAAACGCATGTCAAGTCACTCATCGTTCGCATGGGCCATGTTTGAGGGACAGGCTTCACCCAGAAACATGTGACCATGATCAAACCCAACCTGTGAAGTGACATGGCAGCATACTCTCGCGCATTCCAATCAAAGATCGTTCTCACGAGAGGCAATTGTTCTCACAAGAGCAACGGTTCTCAACAGATTTTGTTCGGTGGAAATTGCAAAACAGTTTTACGTCTAAAAAATGAGAAGAAGGGTTTTTGAGAAGAATTTGTAGGGTTGGATTTTAGGGGGGCTACAAACAACTTTGCGCATTCTTCTCAAACAATCGTTCTTCTTTCAAACCTGTGTGCTGGTGAAACTAGAAAGTGAGTCTCTGCGGTTCCTTTGGGCAAGGCCAGTATCCTGTGAGTAAGACTGTTGAAAGCATCTGACACCACAAGAGTTTGGATCACAATTTTTGATCAAAAAAAACAGAAGCTGAAACAGCGACTCGGAATGGGCAGGGTTGGGTTAGAAGGAAGGTAGACAGAAGGACTGGAGACCACTAGTAGGAGTGGAGACCACTAGTAGGACTGGAGACCACTAGTAGCATGACCATTGTTTGTGAAAAAACACGATTTTACCTCATTGGCAGCGTTCCTGAGATTTTGCTTTTGGAGAAAATAATTCTATCTCCCACCGACGTTTTTCAGGAACACCCTTATCCTGGTGCAGTTTTCGCATCCTCGTGTTCCTGGCTGTTCCTGGTCCCCATTTTTCCCTGGAAAAACAAGGCATATAGGGTTCCTACCCTGTTCCTGGTGGGACTTTTCTCACGATTTCATTGCCGCAGTTGTCTTGCTCCGCATGCGCGACATGCACGCTGTCTGCCTGTCCTTGGTTGGCCTTCACTGAGCTATGTGACCTGCGGAAATGACAGTGGCCTTCACTGAGGTATGTGACCTGCGGAAATGAAACGGCGGCGCCTAAATGGCAAACAGTCGGTGCCCGAGGCGGGTGCTGTCACAGCAGATGCCCCTCTGCAAGACACGCCCGAGCAAAGGTCTCGGGTGAGGACCATGGTGCGGGACCAGTGGGTCGCTACAGCAATGGGCGCCCAAGGTCTTTCCGGCCACGCGGCACGCGTCCACTTGAAGAGTCTTTGGAAGGATGTATCAGTAGATGCAAAGTTATCCCAGCTGTCCAGTATGGTTTTTTCTGGTGAGCTTCGGTCCGCAGCGGCCACAGTTGAGACGGAATGGAAAGCAGAGGGGGGCGAGCCGCTCCTAGCAGGAGAAACTGCAGTGANTGGTGAGCTTCGGTCCGCAGCGGCCACAGTTGAGACGGAATGGAAAGCAGAGGGGGGCGAGCCGCTCCTAGCAGGAGAAACTGCAGTGACACGGTACCGAGGCCAAGGAACCATGATGCGATGGTCGGGGCCGTGGTCTGTGTTGGACGGTCTTCCGGCTGCAGGTTCTGTGGACCAGCTTTGTGCGACACTCCGCGAGCATCCCATTGTTGAAGCCCTCTGGCAGGAGTTTGTCAGGTTTTTTGAGCCTTTGCAGAAACGTTTCCATTTGACTCGCTGGACCATAGCTTTGGAGCTCCACTGTGAAGTCACTGCACAGAGCGGCGTCCCTT
>BGPT01000828.1:73075-128181 GCA_003297045.1 Symbiodinium sp. clade C Y103 | reverse complement strand
TTGCGCCGCCAGGCGCACCAAGAACGCAAGGAAGCGGTCGCGAAAAAGAGACCGCTTATGACCAGGAAATCTGGCTTCACAGACATGGACCCTTATAATGGAAATACCTCTTTGGATGCAGTATTCACCACAGGGTAGGGCAACAGTNACCGCTTATGACCAGGAAATCTGGCTTCACAGACATGGACCCTTATAATGGAAATACCTCTTTGGATGCAGTATTCACCACAGGGTAGGGCAACAGTACGTCCTTGCATGAGTGAACGCTTTGCAAAGGCAATTGCTCGTCCCTCCCTGCATACATTCGAAACGCATTGTCTATGATCTAGTTGGGTGGCCGTAAGGGGGTGCAAGCACTGCATGCGCCGCAGCTATGCTAGGATGGCCATGCTGTTGCCAGAGTTCCTCTTGCAAGCAACACGCAGCATGATTAGAGTTCGTTTCCTGTCATTCTCCCAGCCGACACAGAGCTTCGAAAAAAGCTGTCAGAGACAAGTTTGTTTGCACATGGCCGCAAGCCAGACCGCGCAATCACACACATGTGCATAGCAGCCTCTTTCCTTTGTTTTTCCAACCCCACGTGTCTCGCATGCATGGAGGTGCAGCAGCTCCAGGCTGCGCTGGCTGAAAATGGGAGGCAGCTCAAAGCTGCACGGCAACGGCTGGCGAGAGACAATGCTGCGCTTGCAGCTGGCGGCTTGACGCCGTTGNCTCGCTCCTGTCTATGTATGATGAGGGCAACTCCTGCTGGCTGCCGGCCATGAACTTTGCCCGGAAGATCGTGGCAGAGTCTGCTGTGTGCCGGTGGGTGGCAGTTCAGAATCTTGTGCATGGCGTGGCGCCATCAGCCGCGCAAGTCTATCACCAGTTTGAGCGCAACAGTGCTGCTGCTACGCTGGCTGCGCCTTCTGCCCGAAGGTCCAGGAATAAATGGGTTGCCCGATGGCGGCGGCGATGGCGGCTGCGCAAGGGCAAGCTACGAGATGCGGATCAGGTAGACCCAGCAACTTTGCGCAGCAAGGCTGGGCAAGTGGGCGGTTTTTGCGACCCCAGTTTTGGGACCCAGGGGCGGGACAGAAAGTAGGACCCAAAGACATGGGGGCACATTTTTTGGGTGCCAGATTCTAGGCTCTGTTTTGGGGCCGGAACCTTGCCCTCATCCTGGTTTGATCCTGTGCCTTGCACTCTCGGTTCCTTGCCTCCATTGTCTTGCAACCCTGGCAGGTCATAGTGTTCTGGCAGACATTGGCATATTTGCGACAGAAGCATGAGAGCGCCGGCAAGAAGCTTTTGTTTTTGAATTTTGATGAAACCAANATGGCAGCATTGGACGAGTCCGATCAAGCGTGGTTGGAGCACAATGGCATTGTTGTTACTTGCACCGAACCGCTGTATGAGGATTAGATGGACCCAGCTGGCGCAAAGACGGGCCAAGAGCCTTGCGGCCTCCACCACCAATTTCCCTTGAACATTGTGCTTTCGTGTTTTTTTTTGGGAGACTACTGTGAGCAGGTAGATGGAGAGAGACTGCTAGATCCAATCTTTGATCCAAACATGCACACCTGTCTGGCATGATCTCTACATGGGTTAGCGTCACATCACCTGGGTTTTTCCGGCTGTGTTCCAGAAGGTTCTGGGGTAGTACCTGACAATCATACAACAGACCTGACCCCCTGCTTTCAGCAATTTTTTAGGGAACCCTTGGGAAGTGATACAGGGACCGAGACCTCTAGCTCCAATCTGTCAGCCACACATTAATACTTTTCAGGCGTGATCTCTACAGTGGTTCCCCCAACCCCAGATGGGTTTCTCCGGTTGTTTTCCACGGGGTTTTGGGGTACTACCCTGCAATCCCATAACCTCCATGAACCCCTGCTTTCATTCATTTTTGGGGGAAGCCTAGGGAAGTCATAGAGGGAGAGAGCCTTCGAGCTCGCATCACTCCGCCAAACATGAAGACCTCTCTGGCATGCTCTCTACATGGGTCACCCTAACACCAGCTGGGTTTCTCCGCATGGGTTTCAAGGGGTTCTGGGGTATTACTGTAGTAGTAGATCACGAACAGACCCAAAGCGCCTCAATGCAGCGATCCCACTTTCACATGTCACCTGCTCACCCCATGCATTGCCACCACCTGTGCTTCGCTGAGGCATTGTGCTTTCTTGCGCAGCCAGGCGCACCAATAACGCAAGGAAGCGNACCGCTTATGACCAGGAAATCTGGCTTCACAGACATGGACCCTTATAATGGAAATACCTCTTTGGATGCAGTATTCACCACAGGGTAGGGCAACAGTACATCCTGGCATGCGTGAACGCTTTGCAAAGGCAATTGCTCGTCCCTTCCTGCATAAATTCGAAACGCATTGTTTATGATCTAGTTGGGTAGCCGTAAGGGGGTGCAAGCACTGCATGCGCCGCAGCTATGCTAGGATGGCCATGCTGTTGCCAGAGTTCCTCTTGTAAGCAACACGCAGCATGATTAGAGTTCGTTTGCTGTCATTCTCCCAGCCGACACAGAGCTTCGAAAACAGCTGTCAGAGACAAGTTTGTTTGCACATGGCCGCAAGCCAGACAGTGCAATCACACACATGTGCATAGCAGCCTCTTTCCTTTGTTTTTCCAACCCCACGTTTCTCGCATGCATGGCGGTGCAGCAGCTGCAGGCTGCGCTGGCTGAAAATGGGAGGCAGCTCAAAGCTGCACGGCAACGGCTGGCGAGAGACAATGCTGCGCTTGCAGCTGGCGGCTTGACGCCGTTGNCAGGCTGCGCTGGCTGAAAATGGGAGGCAGCTCAAAGCTGCACGGCAACGGCTGGCGAGAGACAATGCTGCGCTTGCAGCTGGCGGCTTGACGCCGTTGAGTGTCAAAAAGGTGTTGGCAGTGTATGCTTTATCCGCGTGGCAGCTGGATGTCGCAGTGCAGGTGGCCAGGCAGCTGAGCCGCTTGCCAGCAGAGCATCCGCAGAGTCCTGACCATGCTTTGGTTCGCAAACTCTTCGTGGACATGGAGCTGGACTCGCTCCTGTCTATGTATGATGAGGGCAACTCCTGCTGGCTGCCGGCCATGAACTTTGCCCGGAAGATCGTGGCAGAGTCTGCTGTGTGCCGGTGGGTNCTCGCTCCTGTCTATGTATGATGAGGGCAACTCCTGCTGGCTGCCGGCCATGAACTTTGCCCGGAAGATCGTGGCAGAGTCTGCTGTGTGCCGGTGGGTTGCAGTTCAGAATCTTGTGCATGGCGTGGCGCCATCAGCCGCGCAAGTCTATCACCAGTTTGAGCGCAACAGTGTCGCTGCTACTCTGGCTCGGCCTTCTTCCCGAAGGTCCAGGCAGAAATGGGTTGCCCGATGGCGGCGGCGATGGCGGCTGCGCAAAGGCAAGCTACGAGATGCGGATCAGGTGGACCCAGCCACTTTGCGCAGCAAGGCTGGGCAAGTGGGCGGTTTTTGCGACCCCATTTTTGGGACCCAGCTGGCAGGTCATAGTGTTCTGGCAGACATTGGCATATTTGCGACAGAAGCATGAGAGCGCCGGCAAGAAGCTTTTGTTTTTGAATTTTGATGAAACCAATGTGCTTTACACCCCGGAATGTCCTCAAGGATGCATGGTTGCAAAGGGATACTGGAAGGGTAAGTACCCTGCACACCCGCACAGACGTGTGCAACCGGATAAGAGAAGAGCTACTTTTACGTATTGTGCAATCATTGCCGACCAACCGGGTGTCCAGGCCAAACTGCCCCATTTTCTTCTGAGCAGCGCTGCCCGCATGCCCAGGCAATGCTACAGGGCGTATATGGCCTTACCAAAAACACAGCTTCAGCTCTTGCGGGGTAAATCTTCGTGGGTTACTTCGGACGATTTGGTCTCCATGTTGAAAAGCTTGCGTGCATGCCTTGCGCCGTGGATGGCGGAGTACCAGCCAGTGTTACTGCTTGATGTTGCAGGAGCACACCTGCCGAAGCATGTCATGGGCGCTGCACGTAAGCTTGGCCTCCAGCTCGTATATTGCCCATCCTCAACGACTGCCTTGGTCCAACCCCTGGACGTCTATGCCTTCGCAGCTTTCAAATTATGGCTGAAGAGACAATACCAAGAACAACGTCAAGCCGAGCCTGACGGACAACCGTCACTGTTGGCATGGTTGTTTCATGTGAGCCAAGCTCCAAAATGTTTTTTTGCGGCCCGGAAGTGGCAACAGGCCTTTGCTGGCATTGGCACCAGCCAGGTTTGCCAGCTACATTCTAGGCTTGCTGACTTTATGCAACGCCCCAATGCTTTTCCTGCGCCGGTGAAGCCGACAGCAGCCGACTTTGGGGTTGTGTGGCCGAAACGGCGCAAGATGGGCTACGCTTATGCGAGCCTACTGTGAGTGTGCCCAGGAAAAAAATTGCATGCAAGTGGAGAGGGGGGTGCAACACCATGGGGGGCCACACATTTGAAGCAAGAAACTCCTATTTTTCAGGGCGCCATTTTCAGTGCCACGTGCTATCCAGTGTTGCAAGGCCGCCGCTCGAACCAGTTGTGGCTCACAGAGGAAACAGAGCAGCAGATAACTCCCACCGACCATGTCCGAGTCTGCTGCAGCTAGTGGCCCGACAGCGGGCGACCCAACAGCTAATCAGAATGCAGCCCATGGAGCCGCTGCTACCCGTGCAGTGCCTGTTGGACCCAACACAGCTGTTCATGATACCTTGCCCGACCTGCGGGCAGCTCGGGCGGCTTTGAAACGGGAGTTGAAACAAGCCACTTCGGCCATCAAGAACGAGGCACGGCAGACAGGCCACTTCATGGCAAAGCTGGTGACCAGATTTTCCACGTACATAGTAGCCACCTCCCGTGCATATCTCTAGAGCTATATTTCTAGGTTTATCAGCCAGCACAGACATAGCCATCACATTGCCACACGTTAACCCCATTCGCTACGGCACTATCCACAATCAATGAAACAGCCTGCTGCATGGGTAGCGGGGGTTCCCACGGCAGTGTCTGAAGGGCCGACGCCTCTGAATCGTTCGGCTTGGCAGGAACGCAAGAGGCGTCGCTTGTTGCAACGCGCTGGGTCTTTGTCAGCGCCTGACCTGGCGTGGCTGCTGGCCAGGCGAGCTGCTGCTGCTGCATGAGCCTTGCTGCTGCTGCCGCTGCCTCCACGAGCGTTTGGTTTCCCCACGCAGCGTGATCCTGAAGGACCCATGGCAAAGGGACCAAGCGGGTAGGAGTGGAGGTGTGTCATGCAATGGTTGGTTGAGAGCATGTAGAGCAGAATCGCACATAGATCTGGACCACTAGGGGTAAAGCATCAGAATCTAGAGCCTGCTGGGGCCAGATCCGTGGATTGTGTAGGACCATGGGCAAAAATCCCCGAACAGTAGGAGTGGATGTGGCGCATGCTATGTTCCGCACTGCCCGCCCATGGCAGGATGACCTGGCGCTGCGGTGCTTTTGCAATTTCCCCCGTGCAGCTCGAAGAGCCTGCTGGTGGCAGTTTCTTTTTGGTGCAGTGCCTTGGCTTGCGAAACCGCAGGGGCCGGGGTGCGTGGCCACGCGGGGAGAAGTAACAGATCTGTCGGTCATGTCAACCCTGGAGTAACATACCCTTATAATCCCCTTAAGAGTTTCTTCTATAGGAAATGGTGAGCCAGGGCCCCACGACGCTTGAGAGCTGTGGGTTTTAGGGTTTTCCATCTTTGACCCTTTGCATGCTTTAGGGGAGGCTTGGTCGGCCTGTAACCTCATCTGGTGGGAGCTGGAGGTTCCATTCTATATAGAGTTGACGGTTATAAACCGGGAGCACCTCTAAATTGTCGATTTCAATCCCAGTCTTTAGACACCACTTCTGGGTTGCCCTAAAGTACTTTCTTCGAGTGATCCCCACCATGAGACTTTCTTTCGCGTATAGCGTGCTACAGATTTTGACGCAACTTTCTGGCAAAACTGTCTGGCAGGGAAGAGGAGGAGAGGACTTCTGGCATTCTATCTGGCATTCTATCTGGCATGGATTATACGGGTTGAAGTCCGGCAGTGCCCACTGCGATGTGGCAGTCCCGGTTGAAGGCCGGCGGTGCGGGTGAGGTGGAATCTGGCACGCGCGGTTGCGGTCCGGCAGTGCCCACTGCGATCTGGAGCTGGCAGAGGAGGTCCGGCAGGGTCCACTGCGATCTGGAGCTGGCAGGTGAAGCCCGGCAGTGCCCACTGCGCTTGGAGCTGGCAGAGGAGGTCCGGCAGTCAGTGCCTGCTGTGATCTGGCGCTGGCGAGGAGGAGGCGGGGGGAGGAGAAGGCGGGAGACTGTCCACCCCCCGCGCAGCTCTGTTAAAATCTAGTAACCCTCACCTGGCAGGTGGGGACAAAGGACCTTCCATTGTTTAGAGCAGACTGGTTTCATGACATCACTTAGGTGCGCCATTTTATAGCGCTCACTGGTTCAATCACTTGAAAGGGTTGTTGCTGGGGCCTTCCATTTGATAGAATAACGTGGGGAAACACGGAAATAGTCACTAGAAACAAGGAAACAGTAAACACATCAAATAGCAGATCCCAAAAAAGTAGCAGCTAATCACTAGAGAATGGAACCCATAGCCCCTGGTTGGTGTTGTGGAACGGACCCAAAAACTCTAAAGAATGGAACTGTGAAAGTTTTCAGGGTGGACCAGAATATGCAGAACAGCTCTAAAGAATGGTCGTCCCAGAGCCTCCAACAGAAACAAGATTGGCACATTATTGTACACCTTCTCTGTTGACCATTTTTTGGGGCCGAACTGAAGGAGTACGGACTTCACAAGGGGATCCCCAATACGGTTTTTCATTAGGAGGGTACCATGTAACTAGCCGATGATGACTATTGGAGGACCACCCCCCGAAGTGCATCGATAGATACATGGAATAGAGCAAGGGATAGATAGAGAGCGAGAGAAATAGAGAGGGAGAAATAGATAGAGGGATAGCCCCATACATAGAACATAGCTATATAGATTCAGTGATAGATAGCTGGGCACTTGGCCGGAGAAACCTGATGGCATTTCCTGCCACATTGGGCGCTTGGCTGTGACACTGCCTCGCCACCGGCACGGGCAGGGAGTGGTGTGAAAGTGTATGAAACACATCTGGGTAATCGGGGAGAAGCTAGGATAAACCGTGAGGAAGTGCTGGGTAAAGTGTATCGTCAGGAGTTGCTGGTGAAGCCCAAAGGACAGCCCTCGACCAGGGATAAGGACGTAGAATTCCACCCCATGTAAGGAATGTATAACCCCATGGAAGGAATGTATAACCCCATTGAATGAATGTATAACCCCATCTCTAGCCAAATCACCATAACTGTAGCCATGTCCATCGGGTGCAGCAAGCACCTGGTCATGCATCTGATTGGGTGCAAGTTGCAATTGCAGCGGACGGTGCTGGTGTGTAGCTGGTGTTTCTTGCAGGGTGACCCCTGCAAAATCCTGGACAGCTGCGGTCAGATGAATACATGCAACCGATGTGGCTGGCCCATCTCCCCCCGGGCAGGTCCAGATGACGTGCTGCTGCGATGCCTCTGCAATAGCTGCTGGCAGCTGTGGCCACGGTCAGCTCGAAGAGCATGCGGCTGGCTGCGTTTGGCTGGGGCAGCGCCTTGGCTGAAGAGAGGCAGCAAGGTACACGGAAGGACTGGAGACCACTAGTAGGAGTGGAGACCACTAGTAGGACTGGAGACCACTAGTAGCATGACCATTCTTTGTGAAAAAGCACGATTTTCCCTCATTGGCAGCGTTCCTGAGATTTTGCTTTTGGAGAAAATAATTCTATCTCCCACCGACGTTTTTCAGGAACACCCTTAGCCTGGTGCAGTTTTCGCATCCTAGTGTTCCTGACTGTTCCTGGTCCCCATTTTTCCCTGGAAAAACAAGGCATATAGGGTTCCTACCCTGTTCCTGGTGGGATTTTTCTCACGATTTCATTGACGCAGTTGTCTTGCTCCGCATGCACGACATGCACGCTCTCTGCCTGTCCTTGGTTGGCCTTCACTGAGCTATGTGACCTGCGGAAATGAAAGTGGCCTGCACTGAGGTATGTGACCTGTGGAAATGAAACGGAGGCGCTTAAATGGCAAACAGTCGGTGCCCGAGGAGGCTCCTGTCACAGCAGCTGCCCCTATGCAAGACACGCCCGAGCAAAGGTCTCGGGTGAGGACCATGGTGCGGGACCAGTGGGTCGCTACAGCGATGCGCGCCCAAGGTCTGTCCGGCCACGCGGCACGCGTCCACTTGAAGAGTCTTTGGCAGGATGTTTCAGTAGATGCAAAGTTATCCCAGCTGTCCAGTCTGGTTTTTTCTGGTGAGCTTCGGTCCGCAGCGGCCACAGTTGAGACGGAATGGAAAGCAGAGGGGGGCGAGCCGCTCCTAGCAGGAGAAACTGCAGTGANTGGTTTTTTCTGGTGAGCTTCGGTCCGCAGCGGCCACAGTTGAGACGGAATGGAAAGCAGAGGGGGGCGAGCCGCTCCTAGCAGGAGAAACTGCAGTGACACGGTACCGNTGGTGAGCTTCGGTCCGCAGCGGCCACAGTTGAGACGGAATGGAAAGCAGAGGGGGGCGAGCCGCTCCTAGCAGGAGAAACTGCAGTGACACGGTACCGCGGCCAAGGAACCATGATGCGATGGTCGGGGCCGTGGTCTGTGTTGGAGGGTCTTCCGGCTGCAGCTTCTGTGGACCAGCTTTGTGCGACACTCCGAGAGCATCCCATTGTTGAAGCCCTCTGGCAGGATTTTGTCAGGTTTTTTGAGCCTTTGCAGAAACGTTTCCATTTGACTCGCTGGACCATAGCTTTGGAGCTCCACTGTGAAGTCACTGCACAGAGCGGTGTCCCTTCAGTACATTTCCACGCCATGTTTGATTGTAGTCAGACTGTGCACTTGCAGGCGGCGAATCTTCGCTTCAAGCTGGCCAATCCCCACATTTCTGTGGATGCTCCGCGGGCACGGGGGCGGTGCACCCGCCGCGCCTTTGACCAGGGACATTATTATCTCCAAGTCCCGAAGATCGGTGGTATCCGCATGGCTACCAATTACCCTGCTTGTCACGCCTTCCCATTGACCCCCGAGTGGGTGACGAACTTATGGTCTACCCAGAAGATTGCATCCTCCACCGCCAAAGCGGAATACGTGCGTGCCAAGAAACACATTCGGAATTATCTTGAGAATGTTGACTATCATGCCCAATGCGAAACAGATCGCCTCATTGCAGACCGGAAGAAAGCAGCAGAAGCCGCGTTGCTTCCCTTGCAGAAACAAGCCAAACGCATTGAACGGGTGGATACATTGTTCCTGCCGCAGTTCTTGACACCCATGTTCCGACGCAAGTTTTTGGTTCTTACTGGGCCCTCCTGTCTGGGCAAAACAATTTTTGCTTGTTCCCTGGCGGGCGCCTCCAAGACTCTCGTGGTGGATTGTGGCTCGGCTGAACAGCCCGACCTGCGTCAGTTCAACCCCTTGCTGCATGAATGCGTGGTCTTTGATGAATGCCCGGCGATGACTGTGTCAAAGCACCGCAAAATTTTCCAAGGCACCACCCAGGAAGTGTCTCTTGGACATAGTGCTACAAACATGTTTACATACAAAGTGTGGCTCCACGGCATCAAAATGGTGATCACCACCAACCGGTGGTATGAAGACATGGCAGCATTGGACGAGTCCGATCAAGCGTGGTTGGAGCACAATGGCATTGTTGTTACTTGCACCGAACCGCTGTATGAGGATTAGATGGACCCAGCTNATGGCAGCATTGGACGAGTCCGATCAAGCGTGGTTGGAGCACAATGGCATTGTTGTTACTTGCACCGAACCGCTGTATGAGGATTAGATGGACCCAGCTTGCGCAAAGACGGGCCAAGATCCTTGCGGCCTCCACCTCCAATTTCCCTTGAACATTGTGCTTTCGTGTCTTTTTTTTTGGGACCACTGTGAGCAGGTAGATGGAGAGAGACTGCTAGATCCAATCTTTGATTCCAACATGCACACCTTTCTGGCATGATCTCTACATGGGTTAGCGTCACATCACCTGGGTTTTTCCGGCTGTGTTCCAGAAGGTTCTGGGGTAGTACCTGACAATCATATAACAGACCTGACCCCCTGCTTTCGTTCATTTTTTAGGGAACCCTTGGGAAGTGATAGAGGGACCGCGACCTCTAGCTCCAATCTGTCATCCACACATTAATACTTGTCAGGCATGATCTTTACAGTGGTTACCCTAACACCAGATGGGTTTCTCCGGTAGTTTTCCAGGGGGTTTTGGGGTACTACCCTACAATCCTATAACCTCCATGAACCCCTGCTTCCATTCATGTTTGGGGGAACCCTTGGGAAGTGATAGAGGGAGAGAGCCTTCGAGCTCGCATCTGTCCGCCAAACATGAAGACCTGTCTGGCATGCTCTCTACATGGGTCACCCTAACACCAGCTGGGTTTCTCCGCATGGTTTTCAGGGGGTTCTGGGGTAGCACCCGACTAGTAGATCACGAACAGAGCCAGAGGGTCTTCAATGCAGCTATCCCACTATCACATGTCACATGCTCACCCCATGCATTGCTACGAGCTGTGCTTCGCTGAGGCATTCTGCTTTGTTGCGCCGCCAGGCGCACCAAGAACGCAAGGAAGCGGTCGCGAAAAAGAGACCGCTTATGACCAGGAAATCTGGCTTCACAGACATGGACCCTTATAATTATACAGACTTGTGTGCACACATCCCCTGACTTATGGATTTATTGCCACCTCTGATAGACCAACTGAGGAGAACAACAGCAAGAATGGAATCACTGGCTGGATGCTGTACAATGACAGGACTGGCCAAGAATCCAGTGAGATTCCTAGGTGCTAGCTGATTTCCTTTGTGGTGCTTTGTTTCGGATCAACCGCCCCCCTATCCATAATTCAGTGAAATTGCTGAATCCAATGATGATGCTGTTCCTACTGAACATGGGTGGAACAGGTGGTTCCACGAAGCATCACCAAGTCACCAAACCGCGATTGTATCACAGAGTATGCAAATATTGACTTGTGTCTGTTTTTTTAAAATAAATATATATGGTACAATAACTGGCACAAACGGTTTTAAGTATAGATGGCAACATATATATATATATATATCACACACACATATACATACATAGATTCTATTAGATACACGCACACACAGATAAATTAACAAATAAATGAATAAATAAATTAATATATATATATATATATGAATAAAGAGTGAATACATATACAATATGTAAAGAGAGTGCAACTCATGAAATTTCAGGGATGGCCTCACTTCGTAGCATTTTTGCTTCAAGTGGGTAGCCTTGGTTTATCTCCAGGACGCTGGTGGTTTATCAAGTTTTGGAAGGGCCTCCCGAGAAGGTCGAAAGGCACTCAGCAGCGCCCCAGTTGGGATGTTGGAATGTAGGGTTTGGGATTTGGATGTGACTGAAAATGGGCTATATCCCAAAAATGCCTAATAGTTGAATAGGGAAGAGACACACCCATTTTAGCAATAAACCTTGGGATGTATAAACAAGAAACAGCACGCAGAAATCGAGATTTGAAGCAATGAAAACGGGAATGTTGGTTCAACAATCAGAGCTATCCCAGAATCGCAGGGAAACTCTGCAGGAAAGCTCCAAAAAAGGCGTGTAGGGGAGGACCAAAAACACATTGGCACACTGCTCAATTTTCCCCTAAGCCCAACCATTGAAGAACTCGGCCTTCACTCCCAAAAAAGCCAGGCTTTGGGACCAGATCCGCAAGGATCAACGGCACTCCGTGCTCGAGGAGACCATCAGGCGGCGCTATTATGTGCAGAGAAGAATTGAAAACCTGGAAATGATGGAGGACACATATGGACACATTATGCATATTATGTATAACATCCTGCAACCATGTTTCCATCTCTGTGGTGACGCCTGTATTCCAACAGGAGAATCATGGCAAATCATAAACTCGGGTGGGGTCCCATGATTTGGGGTCTAGGTCCACAAGAAAATGTAGCGTGGAACCAGAGCAGTGACTAAATACCATGAAGAAAAATAACATGCGCTTGTTTTCTTTTTTCCGGGCGGGAGGCCCGATGTTTCTGAGTTCCGTGCGAGATCGTGCGAGATTCATCATCTGAAAAAAGGTTTCTGTACAATTCGGGTTGCTGGAAGGATGTGAAATGACAGCCTAGCTTAGCCCTGCAGCGGTTCTCTGCACCTTGAAGCCCCAACTTCTGACCTAGGCGTCGCTGCATTAAGACCCGTGAGTTTGAGAATTGGTTCATGGGCCTTGATGAAGTGGAGCAAACTGCCTGGATGGCCCCGGACCCAGGGGGAAGCTGGGGGTTGGAAGGAGTCATGGCTGATGATGGCTGATTGAAAGGCGAAAGGTTTAGAGGTATGTCTCGCTTTGGTGGCTTTTCTGTGGCATTTGTTATGTCATTCTTGTTGTACGGATTGGTCCCGCCCCCATAATCCACCTGAAATGTGGTGCCACGGCTGCAGGCGCAAGCTTACTAGAGGCACAGCTCAGCAGTGCCCAAATTCAGCAGTGCCTGGCACTGATTCTTTCGACTGCCATGCCCTCAGCGGCTGGTTTCCTGAGCCGCCGCATCGCCAAGGGCTCAGGTTTAGTCCGTGTTCAATCCTGTTCAATATTTTTTGAAGCTTCGAGCGGCAATGCGGTCCAGTTCTTCCCTTGTAAACGATCACCCTCTCAAGTATAATCATAAAATGTCATAGGATGTCATAAGGCTGTTTCAGTCTCCAAGCCCTCGGGTGTCTTCTAGCCAATTTCCGGAGTCAGCTTTGATGCTGAAAATTTCGATCCAAAAACATCTGGGAGGATTACTGGCCCAACAATTCTCCGCTGCGGAAATTACTTGCTGTATAGAATTTAACGGTTCTTCACAAAGGTGCCTTCCGAAGCGGCCGCGCGCCTTTATGCGGGTCCCAACTTTCTGATGTCCTGGTGAACAGGGCCATTGGGAACCCACCTTTGCTTGTTCCAAGAGAATGCTCAGTAAAAGTCCGCGCTAAGGTGGGGAGTGATGATCAAATACACAGTGCTATTACTTGTGACAACTTTGCAGCATCTCCATACTGGCTGCAACAAAGTTCATGCATGTCTCATTGGCCTCCGAAAGGGGTCTATACTAGACTGTGCCGAGGTTTTATTTTGCAAAGACCCCTGTCCAGCCTCACCTGGTATCAAGTATCTACTTGGACAGGACAGCAAGATCTCGTTGTTGGAATTTCAGGCCCGGCTTGGTCCTTGGGCGGGGGTGTTTGAACTATGTTTGTCCCTGACATACCCGCACACACACACACACGCTCATGCAATACATTGGTCTCTAGTTCTGTCTCCCCAACTTTCCCTCTCTCTCTCTCTCTCTATGCATGAAGAGGTCTGCACACAAGAGCCCATTGCATGGCCTGATCCAGCCGACAGCCATGATACCCATCCAAAATATTCATTTGAATTCATTTGACCAATATGCTTTAGTTTTGCCTGCAACCCTCAACAATTTCGCGCAGAACTTTGTGGGACGAATGGGTGGCATCAGACAGCTCTTTGAGCAGCGACGTTTGCGCATCTCTACGAGCAGCTTGGGTCGAACACCTGGGGCGGGGGATGTGTGCATCTCAGTTCGTAATTGGGCAATCACCATACTCATACCCCAGGTGTGGGAGAATGAACAAAAGGAATGGGGAGCACAGGATCGCAAGAGATACTGACTGGGGGGCACATCAAACTAGAGTGTTAGAGTGTTGGCCGGAAGATGATGTGTGGTTTAGCACCAGCCCAGTCCCACAGTTGTGCCATACCATGTCAAGGTTGACCATGCAGGTGTGGTCCCCGAAACCGTGATGATAGACTCACATGTCACCCAGCATATTCCGGGGTTGATCTTGCATGCTTCCAGGCAATCCTAGGGGTACAGGTTTGGGCCTACTGCGCTCAGGTCGAAAAGATGTTTGTGACTACATCGGAATCGCCGAGGGTGCTCGCGTGCGAGTCAATGGCCTCAGATGGCCAGAGGTGGAATGGTAAGATGTCAACGATTCCCAAATGGATTGTGTATGGAAGTAGACCCCTCCGCTTATGGTTATTTTTTTTTGTTATCTTTTTCCAGAGGCTCCCACATGATCCAAATGTATCAATGTATTCAAAAATCTGTCACTTTGCTTTCTGTGGCATACCCCTCTTCATACTGGTATTCGTTGGTGGTTTACTTTGGTTTGCGATTCAGTGAGATCAGCATTTTGTTCCTTGGCAGCATGTTGTTGCAAACACCGGGTCATTTGTTTCCTTGCGTTTATATATATATATGTATATATATATATATATTCTTAATACAATCCGGGAGCACCCTGGGAATGAAATATGTACAGCATTGTACAGCATTTTACAGCATTTGGAAACATGTTCTGTCAATTGACAATGTTTGTATATTATACTATATTATATTGGTTCTTATAGTTACCCAAAATAAAAAACAATTGGGCACGAAGATTGAATAGCCTGGGCATGACCAGCTTGTGTTTGTTGGGGTATGTTGGGGGGTCCCAAGAAATCCAGACGTACTTGGTAGCTCACCCCACTTGCTGGAACCAGAGTCACTTAAATGGACTAATCCCACTTACCCATACTTACAGTACTTCAAAATGGGGGTTACCCTCTGGTAAACTAACATAGCTATAGTTGATTTTCCCATGAAAAATGGTGATTTTCCATAGCTATGTTCGTTTACCAAAGGGTCATAGCCCGCTAAGACGGATGAGCGGCCGTATCACTGAAGGCCCACTACTACGTGCAGGGCCAGAAATCCCGCGGCTGGAGGGAAGCGCAGGCAGTGAGTTGGGACGGGTCCTGGGACGCCAAGTTTGGGGATACTCGGGCAACCCCAAGACGAAAAGTAACGTCCTAATTATATAAGTCTAACTTACTAGATAGTTAGTTTGTAGTTAATTCTATTTTTTCATTTTCTGCGTACTGCATATGCATGTATATCGTACCGCTGTGAAGCGTGTGTGAGCAATATGTGACGACTCTGTGGGTTTATCTCGTTAGATCTCGGATGACACACGAGAACTGAGAAAAGCCTTGGACTTGGCAGCTGTTTTGGCAATGAACTATGAGCCAATGAGAGTGCACAGAAATCTTGGGTCTACCCTGGCTCCCTGAGGGCATGCCAGAAAGCATCAGCTATTGGCTTTCCTGAGCAAAAGCCATCATTCGACCTGCAACAGTGTGCATATGATCCCTGACATAAGAAACTAGCTCATCATGGCTGTGCCTTTGTGAAATGACCTCTTTGGAAACCTTTTCATGGTTGGCATGTGGTTGGCATATCGTTGTTATGGAGAAACGCTCTGGCAAAACTAGTGCTTTTCCAAAAAACACTCCAGACAAAAATTCAGAAACTCATGATACACAAAATCATCAAGCAACAATCAGTGCAGATTGACGAAAAACATAGAACAAATTGAATTGAAACGAACCGGCCCTGGATCCTTTTCTTTGCCGCGCCTTGCGCCATGGGCTATGGAGCCAGTAGCCGCCTTGACATGGCCAAGGCGATCGTTGGCAGAGGTAGTGAGACGTGGCAGGGCGGCCCATCTCAGAAATTGCTGGAGAGATCAGTTGACATTCAAAAGATGCTGTGGCGAAGGATCTGCCGGGATTGTTTTGTTTTGGGTTGCTAAGGGTGATGTTTCGTTGGCCAAAAAAAGGTGTTTCTTTTTTTGGTTGGGGGGCTCGACACGCTGACATGGGGATTTTAGTAGCAAGAGCGGGGGTCAAACCAGCAATGATCACATGCACTGATGCAAGGGAACATGGACAGGAAACGGCGGTTTTGCCAGTCCAAATGTGCATATCAGTATGCGTTTTTTTTCATCTTTATTTTCCCTCGAGCCACAGGTCGCATTCTTGGGATGTGTCTTTTGAGAGGCTAATGTAGAGGGGCACTTCGTCATATCATGTCATATCCCTATACTTGCTTTATGGCTCAGATTGAGTCAAATCATCAACTCCTGGTTCGAAATTTCCAGCTAGCGGGAAAAAAACACCACCATTTTTCCTACATCCAAATTCATCCAAATTCCAGCCATTTTCCACCAATTTTTCCAGCCATTTTTCCAGCCACTTCCCGTCGCGGCAGGAGCCGCGGCCGAAGCTGCATGCTTTGCCACGGCCACAGAGCAACAGCTCTGCTGCAGCGGCAATCGCTCCAGCAGTTGGTGGGGAATGCCTGAGGTGAGGGGGAGGATCTGTGGGGAATGGACCAGTCAAGGGGATTTAATGATATTCAATAGATTTTCATAGTCTATTAGTGGAAGATTACTGACGGATATTTATATAATGGTCTATGAATGATATGGCATGACGTTTAATGATATTCAATGATATTCAATAGTCTATTAATGGGATAGTTCTGCGATATTAATGGGGGATTGCTGGGATATTCAGGGATGCCCTCTGGTAATTTTATGAGATTTAATGGTATATTCATGTTACTGGGGTGATTGTCATCAAACATGGCTGGCTGGCAAATATCCTATATGTAACCGAGCATTTCAAATGGGAAAAACATCGAACCAAATGGGGGATTTTCCAACAAGCCACGTTTCATTATGAGGGGGTAAGGCGATTTGATGGTTTTGAATGGTATATTAACGGGAGATTACTGGGATATTTCTGGAAGATGGCTAGGATATTCGTGTGATACAGTACTCACTGGTACTTTACCAGTTTGCAAAGTGGCAAATAATCCATTTAGAGATGATTTACCATGATTTGCCTATCAAACATGGTGATTTCCATAGCTATGTTAAATTACCCGAGGGTATCGTATACTGTATCATAGTTATTCAAAACCCTTTCCCTAGGCCCCAGTTTCACCTGTGGGAATCACGTGGGTTATTAATAATTCACCAAAGGTTGGTGCAGGATTCTTTGAGTTGATAGATTCCGATAGATTCGGATCCATTGGGATCCTTTCTTTTCAGTCGATATCCGTTCTGGATCCATCTGGTGCTGCAAAACAGTGAAGTTGTTGCCACGTCCAAGTCCATGGGCCCCTTGGGAGAATGATCCCACCAGGTCTTGAGTTTGGCTCACCTCATTCTCTTCCACATCAGTCAAGGGACCAGCTGCTTTGCGAGCCTCAGCTTGTCTGAGTCGAGCTGCTGTGGGAGCAACACACCGCCCAAGGAATGTTGGGATGACAGCTTCTCTGCTGGACACTGCTGTGGACACACTTCAGGCATGGGAGTGGAAGCAGACCTGCAGCCCAGCGGTTGCTGGTTTGGGAAATTTACCCAGGAGTATTGCTGTGGCGACATTGAGAAAGGGGAGGAGCAGGGTTCTCGGGTTTTCGCGCCACGACCATCCGGCACAAAAGAAATAGGAAAAGGAGGAATGTCTACTGTAGCAGTGTGGTAAGTCCAGAAATAAACTCTTGGGGATCATTTTTGCACTGCGGATGGTTTCATCATTGGGTTTACTATATCACCTTACATCCATTTTTTAAATTTAATGAGTCTATAGCAGTGCATGATTTTTTCCATAGCAGGACGGGAGGTTTCGTGGTTGTTGGGACTATCGCTTCACCTATGACAGCTGCTGCAAATCCTTGGATGCCTTACCCCCGGAGAATCCTTGGTCGGTTGGGAACCTTTCGGCACTCTACAGAGCACGCGTGCTGAAGAAGTGCGTGACGGCGGAGAGCATCTACCACTGCAAGCGGATGTGGCGACATGCCTTGCAGGAAATTTGGCAAAATATGATGTGTGAAGCGATTGTGAGGATAATTTTTTAGGGGCATGACATTTGGACTTTTAAATTTAACACCTTCAAATCCAATTTTAAACACCTCTTTTCGCATCTGTCAATGTGTTAAATATCTATAAGCTTCAAACATCTACCAGCAACATCAGCAGCATTCCAGGAGGTTCCATCTCTCACCCATGCGAAAGTCCTGCGCCATGGGCGATCTGTCGCAACCACTTGGGCGTTGGAGGATGCCTGGGAGGACATCTTGCGGATCAGCCCGGGCTTTGGTGCCAGCATCGCCCTGCATGCCTTAGCGGACATCCTGAAAAACTGGCTGGGAGGCAGAGAAATGCAGGGAACATGACACAACTGACACGATCCAATCCGCAGACGTAAAGGAAAGGAACTAACTTCACCAAAGAAGACATATTTTATCGTGTTTTCCTTCAGCTCTTTTCGATTCTTCACGATAAAGAATGTCGGTCATGTTCAAGCATCGCACTGGAGAAACAATTTTATCGACCTTGCTTTGGTTTAAAAAAATTGAACGGGGTATTCGATCATGTTGGATCCGAGGCCTGGTTCAAGGGCACTCATGTACACTTTCACCTTTGCATTTAGATGTCTAAAAGCTCATGGTTTCCTGTGAGTTCTTCTCCAATCAACCCAGGGTTATAGTTTATTTTTGAGCAGAGTTTATCTTGTGTCATTTCAAGACGCAAACTCATCAGATTTTAGGAGTGCCCATCTTTTGCCCATTCCAGTCCCATTTGGTTCCAGGAGTTCAAGTGGAAAATTGGGTCTTTGAGAACGCCGCCCAGTTTCTGCGGCATTATCGCTCAGCGGTGGGCAGGATTCCACTGGAGGACTTGCCCACAGCTGGGGGCCTTCGGATCGCTGACTTGGATCAGGCGTGGCAGTTCCAAAACAATCCCAGAATCCTACAATTGGGGATGCATGTCTCCAATCTCCAAGACCGAATATGGTTTGGAGGATGAAGTGACTTCCCATGACATCCCCCGTCTTCAGAAGAAGCTGCAGACAGGAGGATTTCCATGAATTTCTGGGACATGGCCATTGTTGGGTTCGTTCTTGGAGATCGGGGTACGCCTACGATAAGCTGCATGATGGATATGGCAGTTATGTAGGCGTTGCATCACAGGGCTGGCCGCGGCTGGCCCTTCCCTGCACAAGGCAGTTAGTCTCTTCATGAAGGCCTCCTACGAAGTCGCTGCACAGGTGGCCCTACGAGAACGTTTCACCAACCGAGAAAAGGATGGTATGGAGGAGCAACCCGGGTCAGTTCCCAGGTTCTAAGATCATGGTGCCAATCGTCAAGACACTTCGACACTGGAAAAGGAACACAATGAACACAGAAACAAAAAACACAAAAAGGAAACAATACAAATCAATGATGCTAATCAATACAACAAATTCCTCCATTTTCATGCAACGCTTTTTACAGATACATCATGTCATTGTCTTCCTTGCTCGCCTTGCTTTCCCAGAATCTGTTTGACCAATGCTGTCTCGAAGCCTTTGCATACGTGGTCCTGGTCCTGGAGCTGCTGGATTTGGACCACGTGCCGTGCCAGGGCACTTTGATCGCGCTGCTGCGCTACTTGGGTTGAAGTGATGCACTATATGGGGATAGAATGGATCATCGTTTGCTTCTCCAACTTTGTATTATATATATATATGTGTGTGTATATATATATAATATATAATATATATATATATATTATTGCATATACTGATGATTTATGATGACTTACCTGTTACAAATGGTGATTTTCCACTTCAAATCATTAAAGAACCAGAGGGTATATGGCACCTTCCCATGGCTCCTTCCACCTCCAAGGCTACGGCAGCTTCCCCTCCGGCCGCTTGTCGCTGGAGAAGTGGGACGTCGTAGACAACGACTCGGAGATCATGGTCTTCCTAGAGCCGACCGACGATGTCCCGAAGATGGCGCGGAAGATCTCGCGCTTGCTGGAAGCAGATGGCTGGCCGCCCTGCACCTTGCAGACAGGTCCGGCAGAAATGAAGAATGCGGAGGATATCTATGTCATCTAGGGGTCAAGATGTGTACATATCATCCATCATTCGTTCGTATTTTTTCATATTCTACTTATCTCTTTGCTGTTTTGTGCATTTTATGTTCTTTATTTTCACCATTTTGCTGGGCTTGTGTGACCCACAGGTACCAAGCTCGTCTGCTTTAGTTTGCACCTGGAAGTGCCTATGAAAGTCGAGCTCTACTTCTTTCGAAAGGATTTGCAGCAGGGCATCATCACCGGTGACATGGGAAATCATTTTCCGCTTCAAGCCTGGGGTGGGCGCCTGCCGTTGGAGATCATCTATCCTTTTTCATCCTGTCGTTTGGGAAGTGTCTCGCTGCGAAACGCATAGAAACAGCGAAACAACGGTGTTGGGTTTTAAAGGGTTTGGTTTGTTGATGTTTCTCAGTTGTTGATTTTTTTGTCCCGAACAGACAGGAAGCTGACCTGAACTCATGATATTGTTCAGGTGGGTCGTTTGTGGATGTCTTTTAAAGCCCATGTCATGTTCCTGTCATTTCTCCTCGTCCCCTGTGCAAATCTACGCAGGCAGCTTGATACAAAAAGATCTCTATCCACCCAGGCCTCAAGAAAATAATGGCTCTAGCCAATACTGGTGATTAATTTTCCCAGTTTTTAAGAAATGGTGGGTAAAAAAAGCCTTGGTTTCCCTGCTTTTTTTTGGCAAAATCACCCCATCCAGACCACCCCAGGGGTCCCAGGGGTCCCAGGGGTCCCAGGTTCCTGGAGAACTGTGGCATGCCCCAATCGGCCACTGGAAATGCTTCGCCTGTGGAACCAGAGCCCTGGAGAAACGGAGATCTTTTGGGTGCTGTCGTTGGGGTGGCTTCTTAAACCATAGACCCAAACAGGACCAAACATGATTATATAATATTATATAAACCAAACGTACATGATTGATCATGATAGTGCATGACATATAGGGCATAATACAGGTGTACACATGTGCGCATTCATTGCAGATAATTACGCAGTGAGAAAGATATATAATGATATATAGATAGGTTATGGATGATTAGTGATTATTGACTTGCAGTCGCGGTGAGGTATAGATAGAGAAAGGCTATATAGATTAGATGAGATCAGAGTGTGTCATCTTAGCTTGGCCTGGCTAAGAGTAGATCAAATGGATAGATAGACAGGTAGGTGATCGATAGATAGGTAGTCAAGGTTTTCCGACGAACAAGAGTGGAATGCGCCCTCCTTTGGCCTTAATCGGTATTTTCCTTTGAGAGGGAAACCCTGCGAGCAGCGTATATTTTGGTGAGCAAAATATGGGTTTCAAAGTGTTCCCTTTTGAAACTGAACCATTTTTTTGATCATGTTAGACCCATCACGATTTCCAATCTAGATAAGAATATGTCTAAACAAATCTAACATTTCAAAAGATAAACCATCAATAACTTCCCTTTTTTGACCCAAAACCATCCCACTTCGCCGGTCAGGCAACCGAACGCCTTCCCCGAGTACGTCCGCGCCGGGTTCGGCCAATGCCTGGCGTTGCCCGTGATCTCTGGGGATCGGGACTCAGGAGACGCCAGGAACCAACGCTTCATGACGCTGGGGTTGGTGCCTGTGGCCTCGAAGGGGTTTTAAGGCTAGTAATGTTAGTAAAACAACTAATATGGGTAAAACAATAATAAACCACCCCTTGGGAATGGTTTATACCACCTATTTATGGTGAAATTGGGGATGGTTTATTATTGTTTTACCCACATTAATGATGGTAGAAATTAGGAATGTTTAGTCTCTTCTTTTCCTGATTTTCGAGGGGCACTCAATTAGTAGTGATTAGGGATGCTTGGATGCTGCGGATGGATCGATCTTATGTTGCCGTTTTTTCTATTTGTAAAGTGTTATGGGATGTGATATGCATATATATATATAATATAATGTATTTCTTTAAGTGTATATATAATTATATATATATATTCATATCTATGCTTCTGAGATGTTATTTATATAAGAATGATTATATATATAAACACTATATAAACATAGAAATCTATGTTTGAGACATGTTATTTATTTGTATGCATTATATATATATATATACACACACACACATATATATATACATACATAGGTGGTTTGAACTCTGCAAAGGTGCTCTAGGGACTGGGCTAACCTGTTGGGATTTGTCAAGTGGGAGGTCAAGAAGAGACACTGCGTGCGCACGCAGTCACCAATTTTATGGGCTCTGGAAGATTCGTCTTTTACTCCAAATATCTGGAAATTGCCACTTAGGTATGGCTTGAAATTTGTTGACCGACCTTTTGAGATGGTAAATCAAACGTACTTGGGGATTTAGCATGATTTAGCATGATTTAGCATAGTTATCGCTGTCAAACACAAAGAGGCAAAAGGCTGTTCTACACGGCTGGATGTGGGGGTACCCGATTTTCAGACCAACCCATTTGGTTCATGGGTGAATCCAACAGCAATGGGGAAAATTCTGTATGTGTTTTTTTGGTGCCTGGCAACTCCCAGGTGGGGGAAGACTTGCGCTTACTCGAAGGCTATGCCCGTGCGTTGTGGAAGGGGGGCTATGCCTCCCTACTGGAAGAACTCGACTCTGAGCCCTGCCTGAGGCGGAAGGAGGCCATTCTGCAGGGCGACTCGCATGCGGGATTTCCATGGCCACCGGAATGGGAGGAACACGACGCTCGGGAGGCGTTGCTGGAGGAATTTCAGCGGAGATTCGAAGTGGAGGAGCTGAAGGATCCCTGGACCTTCAGAACTTTCAAGGGGAAAAAAGATGCGCGCAGCAGATCTGACTATAGGTGCGACTTTGGCCTCAACATAGCCTATGTTCGGATTCAATCATCATTTACTTTCCAACTTCCTTGGGATGAGGATTCCAAGTGCATGGTGACACGTTGAGGTGGAGAGTTGGGTCTGTCCAGGTGCTGAAAGTGGGCGTCCACATGCACTTTGGCAAGGCGGATACGGGCCCAGGCGCAGCGATCTCGGCTGAGCGCCCCAGGCAATGGCC
This sequence comes from Symbiodinium sp. clade C Y103, assembly GCA_003297045.1. NCBI lineage: Eukaryota > Dinophyceae > Suessiales > Symbiodiniaceae > Cladocopium > Cladocopium sp. clade C. Next base: position 105,347 of record BGPT01000828.1, on the reverse strand, counting down.
AAGATGTTCCAAGGTTTTTCTGCAGATTTTTTCTTACAGAAACCGGGGTGTTGATGGGCCTGGTACTTCTTACATCTTCGTACTGTATATCTTGGGTCATCTCGGGTCCCTTAGGGGTACGGCTGCCAGGCACCTTCGGGGTGTTGCTGCAATTTGGCTTCGGCACGGACAACACGCGGAGGTGGCTGGCGCGACAGGTGGTGCCACCCACCTGGATTCTCAGTGGTGTGGAGGCGCTGCCGCGGAGCTGGGATGATTTTCTTGGCAGCTTTGTATGTGTATATAAACTTATTTAATCTTATTTATATTTATTCATGTATTTTATTTGTCAAGGTGATTCTGGACTGCATGGACGCTTCGCTGGTGATTCGCTGATCTTCAGTGCAGGATGCCTCTGTGGCCAGCGCGCTGCGTGAGTCTGGGATCTTGGATGAGCAGCAGGCGGGATTTGGGGCTGGGCTGGGTCTCCGTTTGTTGTTGGACCCCTTCTACTTACACAAAGTGGTACCCTAGAGATCGCCCAGTTTGTATATAAGCAGGTAGGTTGACCAATTTCTGGTTGGATATATCTTTACTTAGTCAGTTTGATGAGGTTATAAACCACTTCAACTTTTTTCTACCTCCAGACCCACGTCGGCACTGGTTTATACCTGTCAGTTGGGGGCATTTGGAACCCCAGTTGCTTCCGAAACGCTTGGACAGGCCTTCTGGGGCCTGCTCCTCCCAGAGACAGCTCCTTGGAGCATTTGGAGAGTGAACTCTTGGGGATGTCCAGCACTGGGTCAGGTTGGTAGTTTAGAAAATCGTGGCTTCCCCGATCTCCCAGCTCTCAGGCTCTCAGCTCCGAACATCTCAATCTAAGGAGATGCAGGCGATCGCGCGTCTGGAGAGTTGCCAGCGGCAGGCGTTGTACACCGTGCGCGCCCAGGCGGCTACCCGAATTGGTCTGCTGGGGGGTTACTCCAATGGCCTCGTGTCAAGGGTTGGTTGCTTCATTGTCACTGCATCATGCTGCAGATTTTGATCAGGGTCGTGAACATTTCGCCCACGTTTTGACCACAGATCCATTGAGATGATCCCATTCCGCTCTCCGTCTCCTGGAATCAATGCAGAAGGGACCTTCCCGCTAGTAGCTGCTAGTACATACTGGTACAGCTTTACTTCGACATTTCCTTATGATGTGACCCCTCTTATTGGAAACATGTCAGTCCATGTGCCAAGCTGCTACACTTGCAGGCCACCAAGTTGCACGACGAGGCTCTGCCCCGCTTGAGGGAGAGATTCCAGAGGTTGGGCTATGGTGCGAAAGCTCAGCCTACCTTTGGAGACGACCTGAAGAAGTGACCAGTGATTGTCGTGCAAGTTTTCATCTCATGCTTGGCGAAGAGCTAGCAGCTTGAAACATAGGGCTCAGCGCCACAAATGCGATTTCTAAGTGGCACTGGGAAGGATTTCCTTGGTTGCAGTCCCGGAAAAGGGGTTCTACTTCAGACATCATGATGGATGGGGCATTTTTCCGCCATGCCATGCACAATAGTTGGCTTGCATAAGGTGACGAAATGCTCGGCACCGTGTTGGATTGGATCCAGGAACGGGCCGGATGATACCAGATGATACACCGGATGATACCTGCAACACATTTCCCCGAATAAGGTCAAACATACGGTCTCTAGAAGCCCCAATATAATACAATGATATATTAATGTCAACCCTGGATTGATAAACCCAACCCTGTCTATGAATTGTGGGGAGTATATGTATATAATCGTATCAATAAATAAATAAATAAATAAATAAATAAATAAATACATAAATACATAAATAAATAAATAGATAAATAAATAAATAAATAAATTAAATAAATAAATAAATATATATATATATATCCCCAAATAGTGATAGATTACCATCAAAAAAAAAGGGACCACCCTCCGAAGATAGACTGAGGTTTTAGTTCAAAAGTCCAAGGTTAACATCAACCATCATTAACCCATGTCAACGCCCAATTTTTCCCAACGACTTCATCTTTTTTGTGCCTTGCATTTCTGGGGTTCGCCGATGTCCCTGCAGGACTTGGCTCCGGTGATCGTGCACGTGCACCTGGATCGTGTGGGAGCTTTCCTGGAGGCGCTGATGACCCAATGTGGCCATTGCTATGGGAAGATGTCAATAAACATAGGAGAGAGAAGGGATATTCATCATATTGAATACAATATGCAAAGAAAAATATGATATTATATATATATATACACATATTGATATTCATATTTATACCTAGACTTATACGACATATTAATGTTAAGTTGCATTGATGTTGATTTGGCACATGCATAGCAGTTGGTGTTTCAACACATCGCCCACCTCCCCAGAGCCCCACAGATGGAGAAGTCCAGTTGGACAGGTGGACGAGTTCTACCGCAACCAGTTCGAGACAAAGACCAGCTGTGGGGTCGGTGCCCCAAAGGGCTGAGCTCATGCCCGAAGCAAGGCCAAGAAAAACAACCATGAATAGAGGATATACTCTTAGTGTTTTTCAATATCTACCAATATATGTATATACAAGACCAGGACAAAAGTTTTTCCTCTTGACTACCTGCACGCCTGACAGGTTTCAATATGAAGCACATTGGCGGATCGCTGATCAAAGAACAACAAAAAGAAATAAAGATAGACACTCCAGACAGGTATGCAAAGGGGGTTTGTTGCAAGAAGAAGAAGAAGAAGAGGAAGAAGAAGAAGAAGAAGAAGAAGAAAAAGAAGACGTAGTAGTTAAAGTATGTTGTAGTAATAGTCGTAGTAGTAGGTATAAAGTACCAGTAATGGCTTGGTCGCGCAAGAATCGCACGAACAGATGGTGTCCTGCGAAGGCTGGGAGGNAGAAAAACACAGGAAATCCGCAAAAGGAACTGGAAAAGGAACTGGAAGGGAACTGGGATGGACAAATGGAACTGGAAAAACACAGGACATTCCACTACCCTGGACAAATGGAACTGGAAANGGAACTGGAAAAGGAACTGGAAGGGAACTGGGATGGACAAATGGAACTGGAAAAACACAGGACATTCCACTACCCTGGACAAATGGAACTGGAAAACAAGGCTATTTTGGCCGTTACGCACACCGGGAATGGAAACACGCGACGTTTGCAACTAGCACGGAAGCAGAATGTGGAAGACGATGTGAAAAATTGTAGAAATTTTAGACCACTTTACCATCACGAAGGACCAGGCATAGCAAGATTGAGCGCTTTCAATGCCAGGAAAAATTTGCAACACGCACCTTCCTCCCAGCCTTCGCAGGACACCATCTGTTCGNGGCTACGCGAAATTGAAATGAGGATAATTGATCCGCGGCTGAGGATGATGATGTTTTGAAGACGCTAAGCGGGAAAAAACTTTCTTCCTCCTGATGTATGCAGCATACACATCTGTCTTGTCCTTCTTACACTGAAGTTGCGTAGGTTGTGAGCCTTAGCATTTTTGTTCGTTGTTGGGTTGCCCACCTAAGTGGATATGATGGGTAGAGATTTGAGCACCCAGCCTTGTATCGGAGGCTGAGATTGCCGAGAACACTACGGCATAGTTGGTAGTCATGGGGTGCCCCAAGACACTAGGATTTCTCACGCAAAAAACGAATGAGACATGGGGAGTAAACCAGCTAAGAATGGCAAGTCGCACCAGCTAAATGTATTTTTGGAGAGGGCGAAAAATGAGTTGCTTCTCCAATGTCCAGGCCTTAGACCCTGAAAATCGCACCCGTCAGAACTGGGAGAATGCCACGGGTCCTCAGAGATTTCGGCCGCAAAGCCATGGTCCGGGTGAAGGGTTGGCGATGGCATTGAGATTCAAAAGGGCCATTGCACTTTGAAAAAGTGGAGCATGGATGGAGACAGTGGGGGTAGTTGGCGTTATGATATGTTTATGATGCTGTGGATGGTTGCGACATCCTGCGCCACCAACAGGATGATTGAAACCTTATAAATAATGGGATGCTGTGACCCGCACATCAACTAGCAGACGTGGGAGGCTTTTCCCACGCCCATGCCCTGCCTCAGGTGCTGTTTGGCGGCGCCTACAACGATGCGAAGGCCTTTGAGCGACCCAAATATGGTGCCTTGAGTGTAGGGCACCCAGATCTGCCATGCGAATAGATCCCCGATGCATTCCAACATAAATAGGTCCTACGTGGCCTTGATATGGGTGCATATAGATGTCCACTGTGATAGTGAGAAATAGACAACAGCCTCGTGCCACTTCCACCCAGGATTTCCAACATATTCCAAGCCAACTCACCCAGCTACAGCGTCAGCTCCTCCTGAGGTCATGAACGACTACAGAGGTGTCATCAGCGCCAGGCTGGGCGTGCAGGGCTCTGGTGCCTAAGCAGATGATCGTTTTGACAAATCAAGTCATGTAGGAAGCCCAATGATAAAACATGATGAAACATATCCATTGGAATTCATTGGTGCTTATACATGTGAAAAAAAAATAAGGGTTGTTGTAGATCGACTTTCCTTTTTTTCTCGGTGCGTTATTCTTGGGGTTATATACAGTGCCAGGTTGCGTGGACACATTCAAGAATTCTGCAAGGGGTAAACAATTATGAATCAAATCAAAGGAGAGAAACTTTTTTAAAGCCAATTATAGATTGCTAGCTCCCATCTCTTGGGTTCCAACCTGCTTCAGAATTTCCATTGCCCTTTCCTGGGATGCATGGCCTGGAGATGCGCGGGCGGGAGGCAGTATGGTGATTCCTATCTCGTGCTCAAGGACAGCCAAGGGTAAATCCTCGAGGGTGGGCGACCCGGCCAGAAAGAAAACCCGACATGGTGGGCCCTTCAACCTGATGGGTGGGTGATCACCCTGCACTTCTCACCTGTGAATTCATCTATGATTTTGCAACAGCTACAACCCGAAGAAAAGGGAGGTACCCCATTTAGGAAATCAACAGAAAAATTGTAGATACCATTGATACCATCAAATGATTAATGTGGCAGACCCAGTGCCAAAAATCGGAACTGGCAACAAAAAGACCCAGTGCCAAACCTCCAATTGATTTGGGGATGCTTGATGGACTTCTCGACCGCATCGTAGGAGTGCTTCTGCATTACTGGGATTGCTGCTGATTAGTTCCCCTATCCACTGTCGTTTTTATATCCACATTTATTCGATTTCTTGCCGTTCCGCTTTGGGTTCACCACAAGATACAGCTATGACCCAAGCATTTCTGGATGGTTCAATGGCCAGAATGACCATTCTTCATGGGCCCATACCCCCAAGGGCCCCAAGCTCCGCTCCAGGACGTGCGGCTGCGATGCACCTTTGCTGGCACGGATTCAGGGGGCATCAGCTCGTCGGGGGCCTTGGAACTGCCTCTTGGTCGGTCTCCCAAAAGCTATGGCATCTATGGGGTCAAGACCTTGTGGAAGCGGATGGCCTCCCCACCAAACCTCCTAGAATCAGCAGTGGCAGGCATGGTCTGGCTGCAGGTCGCGACTCGCTGTCCTAGACAAATACGCGCATGTGCTCAGCGAGTACAATGACAACGAGCTGCATGGAGAAGGGGCTCTCAGTGCTGGAAATACCTGGGTATGGCTGGAGTGGCATTCGTGGGATGAGGGTTGCCAAGGGACTTCGACATACTTCGAAATGCTTCTGTGAACCCACTACATGAGCAAATTCTTCTCTCGCCATTTTGAAGTTTGTGGGAAAGCTGGCAAGCATTCAATTTCACATACCATCATATGAATCAACAAAAAGGCTTTGATGATCAATCGGTTCCCATCCAGCCACAAATATGGGGGATCAACACCCCAAGGGGCTGCTACTGGAACAGGACCTTCTGGGGGCATCATGGAGTCGTCAACTGGTCCTGGCTCAAGAGTCCATAGACCTGCCATGTTCGACTTTGATGAGTTGGATGAGAGGCTTCCCCCAAGACCCAGCCAGGTGAGACAGGCATCACAACCTGCCAAGCCTAGCCCACCGCCTGCGCCTGCTGTTGGTCCACCATCATTGGAATCCCTGCTGTCGGAGGATTCAGAGGAGCTGCCAGATGCACCGGCACCGGCTGAGCTTGTGAAGTTTGAACACCCCAAACCTGGTGAAAATGGGCTACAAAAATCAAATGAGCCAAGAAAATTCATCCCAGATTCCGTGCCAGCTGTGGCAAAAGCGCCGGTAAGGCAGCCCAATTTTGGACCAAGGGCTGCACAGAGACTGCATGTGCCAATCACTCCACCAGTTCGAGGATCGTTTTTGCCAGAAGATGAGGAACTGTTCATGTGGATGGCGCAGAAGTGCTACCTGCGGCAGGACATGTTTCTGCTAGGCGATCCAGGCCCCCATCTGCGCCTCAGCATCCTGCGCTTTGCCCAGCAGACAGGTAGGGAGGTGGAATACATCAGCATTACACGCGACACCACTGAGGCAGACTTGAAGCAACGGAGGGAAACTGGATTTTGGTTTCGAAATTGTTCATATTTCCCAAAAATTCCACATGTCACATTGTTTTGTTTTCTTCCATTTTTCCATTTTATTTCATCAATGTCCTGCCAGACTGATGGCTAAGGAAATCATCGATGGGCAGCTGGTCTTCCACAACGCTCCCTCGGTTGAGGCAGCCCTTCGGGGGAGGCTGCTGATTCTGGAAGGCCTGCAGAAGGCAGAACGCAACGTACTGCCCTTGCTGAACAACTTATTGGAAAACCGAGAGATGTCGCTGGAAGACGGTGCCTCGGATGTGTTTGGAATAGGATTGGGATTTGGGAACTGAACTGGGGAAGGGTTGGGCCCAACCAGCTGAAGTTTGCCAGGTTCAATTACATTCAGTTTGAGGATTAAGACCCCCCAAAATACATCCAAGTGGCTGCCAGCGCCAGCACCTGCCTGCCATCCACCAGGCAGTTTCCTCATGGCTCCTGGCCGAGAAGCTGAGATCCAGCAGGCCGCAGAGGGTGGAAGGCGCACCATTGGGACCGTGGAGCTGTTCATATTGTAGGGGATGGCAGGATACTTATTGGACTTATGGGAGGAGAAGGAACAAGGGGGGAGTGAACTCAGTTCGACACTCCCCCAATACTTTGAGGAGATTGTATGGTTTTTCTTCAAAGCAACATATTTGTTGCTTTTGGTTCTCGGGCAAGTAAGGGAAGCTAGTTTACCTTGCCCATCCTTCTGCTGCTTCGAGGTTGCTTAGGAGTCTAATTTGGGATTATCGGGTTTGTGTATAACTTACATGAACTTACCACCCCACTTGAAGTACTTTATATATCATTATAATTCATTATATATATATATATATATATCCCATTTTTGGATGTGTTTCTCCAAATTAAATACACGCACAATATATGTATGCTTAAAGAACTATGTTATGGTTATATCTTTTTGCGTCTGTTTGAATAGTAGACATTTAACGCATCTTCTCATTTTGGTGCTCCTCCATCCGTGGCCGCCGTGGCCCCAGGCGCCTCTTGCCGGTCTCCCAGCGCTTCCTGGTGGTGGCACTGGGTCTCCCCGTCCCTACCTACCGTGGCACACCGTTGGATCCACCGCTGCGCTCGCGCTTCGCGTGTCGTTTCGTCCGTGGGGACGAGAACCTGCGACTGGACGAGGTCCCCAAGGGACTGCAGCAGCTGGTGAAGCTTTGGAGGCAGGGCACCTTTGGGGCGCTATGGCATGGCGGGGAGATTCCAGGTGAGGGGATGTTGTGAAACCGGATGGGCCTAAACGATCTGATGATGAAAGATGGCAGAAAAGAGTGTTGGAGAGTTAAAACAATAGATCTAAGTCCAGTGGCATGTTGACGGGTTGAACTTGTAAACATGCGCAAGAAGGCGGGGTCGTCAAACAATTGTCATCAAGTGTGTTCTCACTTATGGTAGATGGATAAAAATTGCACATAGGTGTCATGGCCTATTTTTCAATAGATCAACCTAATTTGCCCAACAAAATTGTCAGCATGCAGATGTAGTAGGATGATAGAAGAGGGGTATATACATGAAGTGGTTTCACCTTATTTTCCCTAGTATGTTGGTGGCATTTGCCGTTCTCTTTGCTTGGCAACTGCTGTGCCTCCTATTGCGCAGCAGGTCCGTTGGTGAAGGAACAGGTGGCAAGACTTCCGCTACACCACGGCTACCTCACTTTCCAGAGTTTGGACTGTTGTCAGTACAGAAGTTGCTGCAACTCTTTCCATCTCTGTCTCCGGCAACTGGCTGCCAAAGGATGAAAGTTGGACGGGGCCCAAAGTCAATGGCAAAATTGGTGCACATAACTCCAATAGCTGTTGGATTTATCTGGGTGTATGGTAGACTTATCGAATCAGTTAAGGGGGCTGGAAGCCAACTTAGGACTGAGAGGCATCACCTTATAGGATGAATTGAATATACACATTTTGACCCCGGCATCTGTTGAATCCTCTTGCTGTTCCTCTGGTGGATGGAAAGGTTGCCATGGTGCCCTTGAGGGTCTTTAGCGTTTCCATGCTCCCTACTGTCAACCTCGGATTAGCAGACTTCTGATTAAATCGGGGGGGGGTTCTCCCGAAATATTGATGATTGATGATGATTGGTTGCTACAATGGTACCCACCAACTTCAACAGCCTAGGGGTTTCTCAATATGCAGCCGACATCGGAGGAAACCCATCAGGGTTGACCGAGGCAACAGCCCTGCATCGTGCCTTCCCTTGGAGCATCCTGCAGCTGTCAGCCTCGCAGCGAACTGCCCTGCAGTCGGCTCTCAAACAGCACGGTTTGGAGCTAGGCTGCGGGGGGATGGTGGTGTGGGGTTGCACGTCCAGTCAGATTGGTCATTGCATGTCATTACCATCCGCTACATACCATTACATACCATTAATCACATACCAACATCATCCAATATCATCAGATATCATCAGCTACTCTGAGCCCCAAGCTTGTCAATCAGTCAAAGTCCACTGGCCAGTTCCCAGGGTTTCAACCGAACTTTGCAGCCGCAAGGGAGGCTGTGAGTGTCAGGCACCGCCAAGACCGACTACAGCCTGCGGAGAGTCGAGTTGCTTTCGGAGCACTGTGCGCGGCTTTCCATGGGAGATGGGCCTTCTGAGGTCGTATGTTGCTTAATGGCACATGAAGGGTATTAAATATCTTTTAGTTGTTTGTGCATATTCAATTTCACATTGATCATGTATTCAGGGATTCTTGCGATCTCGACCCATCTTGGCGATTTTCTCTGAGTGGAACGCAATGTTCACTGCAAGGGAGGGACCAGACTTCCGAGTTTTTGATACGTGGTTCACCAGCCCCCCTAGGTTGCCCTTGCGGTGCCTGGCCCAGCAGATTCGAACAAACCTTGGCCTCTCTGGCGCCCAGTCAACGTGCCGCGCTGGCCTCGATGCTCCAAGATCACGCAGCTGGGATTGACCTGTGCCTGGTGGGTGAACGAGGCGTGGGGAAGACCACCCTGATTCGTGGCTTTGCGGAGGCCTTGGGCTACCGCACTTTCAGCGTCTTTTGCTTCAAGGCCTGGTGCTAAGTGATGGGGGGGGATGTGAAGGTCTAGGATTTTTGGGGTTGGGTGGGAGGGTGTCAGGCATCCTCTCCTGTTCCTGTCAAACTACTGGGTGTGTTTATGTGATAATTTTTTGAGGAAGGAAGGGATGCTTCTTTCCTCTGGTTGGTTGCGGAATGTGTCTTGACATCTGAAAGTGGCCCATGAAAAGGAAATGAGCGCGCGAGACCTGACGCTGCGCCGAAGCACGGATGACAGAGGCAACACGATCTGGCAGCCATCACCGCTGATAGAGGCTTCACAGGGTAGCTTGTTCGGGGCTGTTTCTTTCCAGGTTTCCAAACTGCCAACCCAGCGCCAAACCCAGCAACCACAACCGGCATCGAGCAATGCCTTCTGTGTCAGGCGGCCTTAAATGGTGGCTTGGCCATTTTAGATGGTATCCACCGGTTGCCCCTTGGTGCACTGGCTGGTGCCTTGGGCACATTGCTGTGCGACCGAGCGGGCACGCTACCAGATGGAACCAAGATGGTGCCCGAGGCTGGTGGGTGGAAGGTGGTGCAGCTGGCTTCGCAGTGGGAATTCATGACGCCAAGAAAATTATGATCCCATCCTGGTTGACTTGGAAACACATTGGGCGTTTTTCGACATCAAGTTTCCATGTTTCCAGTGCGAGATCACAGGAAAGGATGGTCCCAAACAGATGCTCCTGCTGAATCCAGCACACTTATTCTTCAAGAATGAATGATTCCCTGGATTTTGGGGTGATCAGAGGTACTTGGGGTCAAGTTTTCGACATTTCCATCACCTGTTTCCCTCCTTTTCCCTGCCCTCAGGAGCAGTGGAATCATTGGCTGCAGCAAGGCATCAGCGAAGCCACGCTTCGGCGCCAGAAGTTCCGCCCACTGCACCATGCCTTCCGCGTCATTGCCACGGGCGAGCCGCCCACGGAGGAGAGAAATTGGTTGGAGGATGAACTGCTAACGTTGTTCCACTTCACGGAGGTGGAGCTCTTGGGATGTTTTGGCTGTGTCTGTGGGGTACTTGTGTGCCCATAACATGGCCATTGTTTTAGGAAACATGATGATAAACCAAATAGGATTTTTTTGGTTTTCCTGGATCGTATCCACTAATTCTATTGTCCTATGCTCTTATGATTTGTGGATCCCTGTTTTCTTTTTGTTTTGGGGGGGCGGATGAGTGATGACAAATGTGACTGCTCCCTTATGCAAGATCGTGACAGGTTCACAAATTTGGGGCTGATGTTTCTTTTTTTTGAAAGTGTGGACCAAACACTATCCAACAACATAGCTCACGATCTTATCTTTAAGGCGGGCAGCCTCCAGTAGTTTGGTATCATTTGGGTGTCCGAAATCCCTCACAAATTGATTGGTCGAAAAGAGGAGCCAATGAGTCCAATGAGTGATAGTTTTTGGTTCCTAAGTCTCACCCTGCGCAATTTGGAGGTGAAACCCCTACCCGCTGCACAGCAACTAAAACTTGTGTCGCAGCTATGTGGTCTGCCCTCGGAGCACGCCGTGCTGAATGGCCTGATGGCTTATGGCAAGGCTCTGCGAACAGCTGCCAAGTCTGATGCTGGATGGTGAGTTTGAACAAACTTTCTGCTTGTTTGCTTTTTCTATTTTTGGGCTTCACTCGTTCTCTGTTTCACACACACACATATATATATATATAACTATATATATAGATAATGTATACTTCTACGCTTTGAATTGATTCGACCAATCAGGTCCCGCAAAATCCAGCATGGACCAACACTCCCAAAAATGGTAATGGACGATTCTTCCAGTGGTGTTTGCAGCCATAGAGACAGGGGCCAACTTGTAGCTTCGGCTGCGCTTTGGTCAAGGTTATCCCCCGGAAATTGCAGGTGATACAGCAATTTTAGGTGCTCCGTTTCTTTCCAAAATCACTCCATTGGCTGGGTTGTTACCCAAATTTCCCATCAAACATCCCTCAAACAATTCATTATCATCCACTATCAAACTTACACATCCATCAACAGTTCCATTCAATTCCCATTTTAATGCATGGAGCCAAGGACGTGTCGCTGCAGCCGCTGGTCTTGTCCCTTCGCCAGCTCTTACAGCTGGGCCGCCGCTGCCAGCAACGTCCTGCAGCGGAGGTGGTTCAGGCGGCGCTGTCGGGGTACCTGCACTTCCTGCCGCCCTTGTCCAAGCAAGCGGTGCAGCGGATGATGCAACAGGCCATGAAAGGTGGGGCGGCACAACTTGAGAGGTGTGAGGTTGATTTTTTTTTGCCCAAAGACATGGTTAAACAGTTTGTCACACAAATCAGGTGTGAAGGGAAGCTGTAAGATTTGGGAAACAGACATAGGAATGAAATGAATAAAACGGCGGCAGGTTGAAATCACATTGGTAAGATTGTGTAGGATGTTCCAAGTAAAAATGGCGAAAGATCTCGGCTGCCCCATCCCCACCACTCCCGCCATCTCTGTCCTCAACAAGGTGGTGCGCCCAGTAATGTAAGTTGGTTTGCAATGTTGATCACTGATAACCCCATCTAGTTCGATCGATCTATCACAACCCCTAAAGAGAACCTGCATTTTTTCACCAACTTAGCTAAGGATTGGGGACACCGTCCTGCCCATCATCACTCGAAATTCCTTCTATTGTAAATGGTAAATCCCTATTTTTTGGTGCAAGGTTGGATCCCCATCTCCATCTCTATCCCCAACTTCCCCATCCCCTGTCAGGCATCGTGCAGGTCGACCTGGACCACCACGATGCCTCAGCGCAGCAGAGGGCTGAGGAGCGCGGGGAGCGGTTGAAGGCATTGGAGGAGCCGGCCATCGGACTGCGCTTCATGGCCAACCCTCAGGTGGCGCTCGGGGTGGGGGATGATGGGATCAGTAGAAACCTTGGCTCTGCCGAAAATGTTGGTGTACTTCCCAAAAATGGCAATGAAGATAGACCAGTGGATTTTGGGTGACCCTATTTTCAGACAAAACCCGCATAGATCTATGTTGTATCCTGGTAGGGCTTGGTGGATATTTATATGGATACATATTTGTTGGATATTCAATCAAGATGTTCGGCCATTTTCATTTAAACATGGCGCGTGCCTTCTCAGTGCTGTTTCATGTTGTGCATGGTGTGGACGCCAAAGAGGGCTTAGCATTTCCATCGGCTGTCCTTGGCTCAGGCGGCACAACTCATCCAAACGGAGACGGCAGCTTTGAAGGAGGACACGGCGGCGAAGATTGCAGCGAGGGGTGGCCTTTGCGTGTAACAATATCATCAAACACGGTACTACAAAACTACCAAATGTAAAGATGAATAAAGAATGCTAAAGATGGTGTATATAAAGATAAATCAGATTGGCGACGTTGATTTAGATATCACATCATGACAAGGTGTAATTTCGTCAGATTAAAGGTGCCATCTTCTAACCTTGGTTATGTCGAGGATTTAGTAAGGAACAATCTCGAATATTTCAAGAAACACACTCCATCTCGAAGTGTTGCACGAAAACAAGAGACGTAACTAAGTGTCCAAATTCTTGAAAAGGAACTTCATGTAGTACAACATCTTTTGTAAAGGGATTCGATCTCGTAGTAAAGACTATTTACTGTAGTACAATTTAGTTTGTCAAGTATCAGATTCAAGGCACCATAATTTGAACCTTCATTACATACAGCTCCCGAGTCCCAGAATTGGTTTCAGGGAAAATTTGCAGGAAGCCGCCAACAATTGGTAAATCAATGGCTCCCGGTTAGGATTTTCTCTTCAACCAGCCTTTTTAACATCAACAGATCCATGCTATTCCTACTTATCAGTGGTAAAAATCAAGAAAATCCCATGGTTTTTGGAGCAAAAACAACATCCATTGAACCAGCTGATGTCGTGGATATTCCTGGATCTCCAGGAGGATGCCGCCACTCGCCGGCGCGCGCGGGAGGCGGTGCGACGTCAGGCGGCAGAGGCCCTGGCAGGGCGAGGAAGTCGCGGGCGCCAGGGGATGGAGGTGATGGAGGAGGAGGTGAGGAGAGGGGTTGGGGGTGAAGGTGTTTATATGTTTTTATATATATATATATATATCTTTTTAAAATACACAAACACACACACACACATATATATATATATATGTATACTATGGGAAAAACAATTCCATAAACCATTCATTTGGCAATGGTTTGAATCCCACCTATAAACATGGTGAAATTGGAGATGGTGTATGGCTTTGTTTTACCAGCATTCAACAGGTTTTAAAAATAGCTTGAGCCCAGTGATTTTTGGGTGTGAATCTCCAAACATGGTTGATGTTGACGATCGCCTTTGAGGATTGGAGATGTGTCCTGCAGAAGAGGCAAGCCGGAGCGACCTGAGCTGGTACCCTCCACCCTGTTTGTGCCTGGCCGTTAGCTGGGGGTCTGGAAAAGCTACCTGGAAATCACCACCAAAACACCTGGGATTTTACATGCAAACATGGGGTAACAATGGGTAACATATGCGGGGATCAACAGGGAATTCGGGGGAGTTGAGTGACCCCAAGCACTGTGTGCTGTGCTTGTCCGGCAGAGACTTTATATTTTTCTCGAGCCACCCTGGAGTCGAGGGATAGCCGTTTTCTCATGGTTTCAGCTGGGGGCTTTTTTACTGTGCTGTATCGAAATGATGGGTGCGTTGTGGCATGCGGAAGAAACGAAGGCGGACAATGTGACATTCCTGAGTTAGAGGAGGGGCTCTCATACACCCCACAGCTTTCTGCAGGTTGGGATCATACAGTTCTTCTGCGAAGTGATGGCCATGCTGTGACATGTGGAAGCAATCGCTACGGTCAATGTGACATTCCGACCTTGGACGAGGGCCTGTCCTGCGTCCAAGTTTCTGCAGGCTGCGCTCATACAGTGCTGCTGCGCAGTGATGGCTGTGCTACTGCCTGTGGAAACTATGATTTTGGCCAAGGGGAGTGTGAGATTCCAGCTTTGGATGAGGGTCTGTCATACCAGCAGGTTTCAGCAGGTCGCCAGCACGCAGTGCTCCTCCGGAGCGACCCTCCTGGAGGGTGAGGCCTATCTCCAGCTTTCTGCTGGAGGGCTTCACACGGTGCTTCTCCGCATGGCTGTGTGCTATGGTGTGGAAGCACCTATGACCAACAGCACCGGATTCCTGCGTTGGAAGATGGTGTAGCATACACTCAGGTGGCGGCTGGTGGGATTCACACCGTGCTGCTGCGCAGTGACGGCTCCGCGGTGGCATGTGGCGGCAATAACTATGGACAGTGCGACATCCCACCCTTGGAGGAGGGGCTTTCCTACCTGCAGGTCGCTGCGGGAGGCTTTCACACCTTGCTACTGGCAGTTTCGAGGTGTCCGAGCCTCCCGCAGGGACCTGCAGGACTGCGCTCCGATGGCTTTGCTGTGGCCTGTGGTGACAGTGGTGACGAACAATGTCGCATCCCGTCCTCGAGCTCTTCGCTGGAATGGTTGCAAGGAGCCCCTCCGAGACTTCGGTATACATGTCATAAACCAGTTTCACAGATCGAATTTTACAGGCTCATGTTGCAGCAGAGGACCAGAATGTGGTCATGACATGTTTCGGTTTGGATGGACTTGAAGTGCTCTCTTTGAGGAGCCATGGGTCAGAACTGGCCTCCGATATCTTGGGGCGATTTGCAGCAGAGACGGACACTGACCTCACGCATCTTCGTGTGGTGTTGCCGGATGGGCGCTTGATGCATGCAGTTTG
The DNA here is from genome assembly GCA_003297045.1 of Symbiodinium sp. clade C Y103. Classification (NCBI taxonomy): domain Eukaryota; class Dinophyceae; order Suessiales; family Symbiodiniaceae; genus Cladocopium; species Cladocopium sp. clade C. Next base: position 90,123 of record BGPT01000828.1, on the reverse strand, counting down.
CAGTATGTTTGCAGTTCGGAGCCAACAACTACACTTGAAAACCATTTTGAATGCTGAATGACAATTGGACTAGGTTACTTTGTACTGTTTGTACGGCAACATTCTCCAACTAGATGCTGAGCATCTTTTGATGATCCTGTTCTTTCAGAATTATGACTTCTCCAAAGTCGATGGCAGAAGCTCCAAACACTATACTAATTATGTCATAATTAGTATAGTATAGTGTTTGGACCTTCTGCCATCGACTTTGGAGAAGTCATTCAACCCAGTTGAAAAGGTGCGCGAAGATAGCGTCTCAGAGGGGTGTGTGGGAGGCGGATCAAAAATGAACCTCGTGCCAAAGCAAAATCCACCATGACAATGACCCTGAAAGTTTGAATGCATGTGAGTGCACATGGGTGGGCCCAGTGGAGCCACATGTCTTTCTTTACGCTATTCACATCCTCCAAAATAGAGATGAGGCTGGCACTTAATGACCAAACAAATTCCACTTGGCAAGTCAAAAGCATTGATCCAACCAGAGTGGTAAAGTATGGAAACTTCTGGTGTTTGCTATGTTACGCGCATTAGATTCACATATTTCCACCTCCAATCTTCAACTCCTCCTATCCCTCAGGTCACATGTTTGTCCAAGGTGGATATCCCTCAACACCTCGCAGCCTTGCGTGCCATGATGATTGATTGGCAGTTGGACCGACACCTTCTGCTCATCGGGAACCAGGGAGTTGGCAAGAACAAGTTGGCGGATCGCTTCCTGGGCATGTTGCATTTGGAACGGGAGTACCTGCAGCTGCACCGAGACACTTCGACGTGCAGAGTCGGCGAGTCTATTTTTCTTCTTAATTTTCACATTGATCACGTGGTAAATCCATGATATCTTTTGGGAATCCACTGTAGATCGAAGACGTTAGATTTTGGCCCATCTTAGGCAGGATTCTGAAGGATTCTTCCAAAAAATTGCCAACCAAAATCAGGACACCACGGTGCAATCCCTGACCATCCAACCTATGCTGCAGAATGGGGTGGTCATCTACCAGGACTCGCCCCTGGTCTCAGCCGTCCGCCATGGACGGGTGCTGGTCATCGATGAGGCGGACAAGGCACCACTGGAAGTGGTGTGTATTCTGAAGAGCCTGGCGGAAGATGGCGAGTTTGCGGCCTGGCGGATGACTTTCAGGGTATATATATATATAGATATATATACACATATAATATACAATTAAAATCAGATAAAGATGTACAAGCATTTTGGGATCTAAGTATTTGGAGAGTTTCAGGCTCACCTATTTTTTTACAATCTTTCATGGGGGCTCCGCACCCCTTCGCCACAACTTCCACACGTATCCAGCTGATTGGAGTCTAGGCTCTGGGCGATGGCCGGACCATCATGAAGCGCGAGCGGCTTCCCAAAGACCTCAGTGATGGCGAGGACCTCCAGGATCCCAAGCTGCTGCTGATCTCTGAGGGTTTCCGGATGATTGTCCTGGCGAATCGTGGCCTGACAGATTTCCTGTGGATCGTGTGGCATGGGGTCCGGAAGTTTGGTTGGTGAATTTAACCTTCCTGATCTGCGGAGTTAGAGAGATAGAAACAGTGTGGAGTAGTTCGGATCAGTTCGGTGTGAGATGCCAACATTGAAATGACCCGCTATCCAACGCATGTATTCCCATGTGTTCCCATGTTCCCCGCCAGGTCCGGGCTATCCCTTCCTGGGCAATGACTTCTACCGCGAGTGTGGCGACGTCTTCGCCTCGCACGCCATCGACAATCCGGAGGTGGCTTCTGAAGTAGAACTGCTGCGATCGTATGGGCCCAATGTGCCGCAGGACGGGATGAGATGGCCGTACTGAGACGGGGGGTTCTTAAAATGGAGGGGATCCAAGTCACCATGGGTTTCAATACTCAAATGGTCATGGATGTTTAGGTGAACAAATTCAGGTTGGAGATGCGTCAATACTTTGGGGACTACTTTGTTCCAATCATGTTGGTTCCAGGCATAAAAGCTGCCAACCCTGGATTAGGTATGATTAGGTCCTAGGTCATGTTTTTTTTGAGGTCCTGATTTTTTTCTGTCCGTGGTGTCTCTAGCTAAGAACTTAATTCAATTCACCTGTCATGATCATAGATAATTGTTGCACAGTGCATGATTGCTTCCCCATCATGGCTTTCAGTCCCATCGCACCGTTGAGCTGACCCGAATGTCTCAGACCTTTGGGTGCACACGGCTATGGGTCAACATTCTTGGACCCCAAATGGAAGCAGTTGATCCTCTGCGAAGCAGACATGGCAGGGGGGAACATCATCACCCATTTCCCATTCAAACCTAACAGCGGATTCTCCTAGCCAGCCATGTTTGAAGGGCCAGCCATTTAAGTGGGTCCATTGGTGCCAGCGAAACACCGCAAAAAGCACTGCAGGAGCAGCTGGTTGCTCTGCTGGGGCTGTTTGTTGAGTTGCGCAGGCTGGTGGAGGAGCAACAGCTAGGCTTCGGGTGCTTCAGGCAGTGTGTGTTTGTGACATGTTTCACATATGTTTCACATTTTGAAATGCAAGAGAGTTGTTTCATGTCTTCCCCCCGAGATGGATTTGAACAAGTTTTCTGCTTTCTTTCTTATCTTTCTTTTTCCACTCTCTCTCTCTCTCTTCCTTGAATCAGTAAAGATGAGATTTAGTTGTACCCGTCGCTTGGCTCCCATCTCCTACCATACCCGTGGTTTGAATGGCAAGACAGTCTCGATCTCCATCAAAATACTCTGAGAGAGCCCGGTGACGCTCTGGCCTTGGATTTCAGCGTCAATTGCTTCATGGGATTTGACCAACCCCCCCAGAGGTGACCCCCCGATTGTAGCTTGTCAATGATAAGTCCTTAATTGAAGCATATTGAAGCCTTCATTCTTGGGCCAAACAGGAGGGTTTGCTGGCATACCCCTACTCCACTCGAGAGCTCGTCAAGATCGTGAGGCATCTGGAAGCTTGGAAATCGGAGAGGGGTCACGATTTGTTGAACGACAACCCGCCAGGAGGCCAAACATGGTCATTTGGTCACAAATTCAGTTGGTGCCTTCATATCTGAGGCCTTGGTTCGCACCTACAGAGAGCACCATCATTTTTCGGGGCATCAATCTCCTTGGGTGTTGACTGGAAATTGATCAACACTTGTGAATAATCAACACACCGGTATGAAAACTAACTTACCACCCAAATTCGTAGCGGTTGATGAAAATCTGCGACAGGGACTCGCCCATCCCTGGACCGGAACGCACCTTGGCTGAGGAGAGTTTCCCAGATGATCCAGTGGAGGACGGGTGAGCAGCACTCCATGTTTTGTGGTGATGGTTGTTAACGATGGTTGATGGTTGCTGATGGTACACATGCTTAACCCATTAACTTGCCACAAATGTTCATTTGATGATGGTTGATGATGGTTGGAACATGTTGCTAAGATTTCATGAGATTTGTTTACAGCCGCGCAATACGGGTCATACCGAGTCATACCCAACTTGCTTTTTGAATGTAATTATGCCCCATTCATCTCACATAGCAGTGGGGAGAAATGACAAGATTTCGTTTTGACCAGACATGACCTACGAGTTTGTAGGTTTCCAGCCGCGTATGTTTGTTCGCCAAGAGTGCCTCCAATAAAAATGGTCTAGGATAAACCGTCATGGACTTGTAGACGCGACATGACATCACTTCACAATGCTTCATCATAACCCGCCGCCAAATTTACGGTATTATATATATATATACATACATACATGCTGGTGTTGTTATTTATGAACCCATACGCGGATATATGCGCCCTATCAACAAGTGCAGAGGCTGGTGATCTCCATCATGACATCCCCCTGGAAATCCAACCAACACGCTGTACTGTAAATCTCATGCGGGCATTTTCTGTTGCCAGGCCAAATCACTGTATGGTATTCCGTGGGGGTTTCAAGTTATTTTAATGCCCAATTTGGATGGGTTGAAATCACCAACCAGTTGTCAATTGGGTTTGTGCGAGGGGATTTTTTTTTATTTTTTTTCGGGACACCATGATTTTTTTGACCACGTTTGTCCATGTTCTTTCTGACAGGACATGTCCTGTTTCACCCGTTTTTTTTAAAACCAACTTTAAAATTGAACCGTTTGTACATGTTTGTACTTGGTTTTAGCAGTTTTTTCCCTTTTTGAGACAGGTTTTATAGGTTTTGCACATTTTGACTCAATGATCTCCTTTCTGCAGGAGGTCTTCGCCGACATCTTTGCCTTCGACTGGCACGACCGGAAGCTGCGGGAGCAGCTGGGCCAGGTGCTTCTGGGCTGCGGCTTCCAAGGCTTTGAGGGCTTCAAAGGCAAGGGCAAGCAGCATGGGGACGCCAAGAGGCGTTTGCCCAAGGAGATTCTTGGGGATGTGTGATGAGTACACCTTAAAATCCAGTGGTTGATCATCATTTTCCAGGTTAGAATGTGGCCATTTGGTCCGTTTTCTGGGCATGGCCGCCTATTGTCAGACCCAGATTCGGTTTAGTTTCTTTTTTTTTCCGTTCAATTTGGGATTATCCTCTTTTTGGGGGGGTTGGGTGGGGCAAGCAAGACACAATGGTGAATCACCCACCATTGCAATGAATTCTATTCATGATATTGTGGGTTGTGGTGCCAAGTTCAAGATCTTCCAAGATCTTGAAAAGTTGATGAGATTTGCTTGAACTCAGGGATTTTTGGCCATTCCATATTTTTGGAATCTGGAGGGCTTCATGTTGGGTTCTTGGTGCACTTGGGGTCCAGGGTCCGCAGTGGCAGTGGCCAACCTCCAGGACTTCAAGTCTGCCAAGCACTATGACTCTGGAGAGAACGCGGAGACTGGGCTTTGGTGATTCGATGATGGGAAAACGCCTGAAAGAAGGGAGACTCAAAGATAAACGGGCGAAAAACAATTATGCCTTCCGTAGATCTGCAGCTGGAATATCTCCAATTGTGGAGATATGGCAGTCTTGCAGAGGCCAATTTTGCCCTGCCACCTCACCACTTGAAGTGTGAGATGATTCTGATGCCAAAGTTCTGGGGGAACAGAACTTGCCAGGAATATCTAGGAACCCTGTTGTTCATGTGGGTTTATCCTTGTCCAAACATGGGAGGATACCCCAAGTTATATATTCCATTTTGATTTTGACATGATTTTCCGAACCAGTATCAGCCCCCCTGGCCAGTCCCTTAGGAGAACGACGGCGAAGGTGGTAACCCCGGCGACGTGGGCACCCGCGACTACGACGACGCCACGGACCACTCGGGGAAGCGCCATGCGCCCAGGGCCGGTAACTGGGATGGACGGCAGCATATCGGCGAAGGACCCTGGGATGGTGGATCTGGTGGCACCGGAACTGCTGCTTGGTGCGTTGCTGCCATGTGCCATGTTTTACCCTCGGGTTTTTCAAGCTATGGAAAATCAGGATTGTTGATAGGTAAATCATCATAACTCGTCTAGGTCTAAATACATGTATATATATATAGCTCTCTCTCTCTCTCTCCCTCTATCTCTCTCTCTCTCTATGTAAATTGGCCGGTTTCCATAGCTATGTCAAAAAACCAAAGGGTCATAGGGATCATCTACTGTGGATCCCCATGTATCATTGGTGGAGTAGTGATAAAGAGTGCTAGGCCATACCAATTGGGGTGATTCACGTCACAGATTGCCAATGATAAACCAATTATCAATTACCCAGCATAAAAGATACCAAGTATATAGGAGTTCGACCATTTTCGTAAACCACAATAAATCATTGTGGATTCCCCACAGCAATTGTGACATGCCAAAGGGTTCTGGTTTCTGTCATTTTCTGACATTAGATTCTTCGGAAAAGGTTGGGTCTAGAGTCTCTGGTCTAAAATTTGGAAGATAATGGTCTTGTTATTTCTGACCGGATTCCATGTCAAATTGGACACTCTTCCATCTGAATTATCCACTTTGGGAAAGTAGGGATGAGACCATGCCTGCTGCAGTGAGGCTGGCATTGGAGGGCGTGCTGGCCCTTATCGTTTGGATGTGGGACAGGAGCTGGTGATGTTGACGGAAACTTTGTCCGCAGAGTTTTTAAGTCTAAATCGTAACATTGCCCAGGTATATATATATCCAAAAAGAAGTGATACCCAAACTCATGGGTTTTCCTATGTTTTGCTGAAAATAGTAAACCGGTAAATAGTGTGGAGCTTGTGTATCCAACATTGTTGGACATGTCATCAAATCAATTTGAGCCCAAAAATCTGGTAAACGTTGTCAATAGATAAATTAATGTGTATATGTGTGTGTAATGTGTATATGTGTGTACGTATACATGTACACATACATGCCGCATGTTCTTCACCAATATGCAATCAGATGCAATCACTCCAGGAAACTCCAATCATTTCAGGAAAAAAAGCTGAGAGACCTTCATGAACCCAAATTACGATCACTGCAGATGCCCCTTTTGGAATGGCCCAGGAAGAGCAAAAGAAGGAGGTCTCAGAAGAATGGCACCAAAAGGCCCAGCAGATGGCAGATGAGGCCTACGCTCATCGCCTCAATGAGTTGAAGATGAGTGCGCATGATGAGCAGGAGCAACTTGATGAGGCGGTTATGAGCTGTCGAAATGACAGCTGAGCAAAGCAGGGTGAGATCGGATACGATCTGTATTAGCCGTATTACTGTGTTATGATTCATGTATTTGTATATTTGTATATGTGCATATCATATATTTATATCCATACGTATATCTACTGTATGTATATGCCAGAGAGCTCGCTGGCTGACTCACTGTTTCTGAGGGGCTAGGCCGCTGGCTCGCCTTCAGTCAACTGAACTCTTGGAGAGGGTGATGGAGAGCGAGAGAGAGAGAGAGATCTATGTAGTATATGATTGTATATGTCTATCTACATGCATACATTCGCCATCATGCACCTAGAAATACAGACATCTATACAGTCCAATGTGAGTAAAGTAATAGAATCCACCATCCATCACCATCCCCAATTCTACCATTTCTATGGATGGCTTAAACCATGAATTTACATGTGTGTTTTATGACATTGCTTTACTAAGGTCATACCCCAACACACCACGTGTTGCCATGGCCCAGGTACGCCGCCCTGCGGGGTGCCGTGGAGGCGCAAATCGCAGCCTTTCAGCTGGTGTTGCAGAGCCACGAGGCGGTCAGAAATGGATGGGGTCCCAGGGACCGCCCAATGGGGGATTTTCTCTAGACTCGGTGATATAACATGATATTAATGTGGGAAAGCCAATGCCATAGACCTATCATTTTGGGATGGCTTATCACACTTTAAGATCGGGTTTGCCACATTGTGTTTAAGCGAAAAAAACTCTGAACTGATAGCATGATTTAGGCGGCAGAAGTGAGGACTGGAATCCAGCAAATGGGGAGTAAAACAATGGGAATAAAACGGGGAAGATATGATGTGACATATCATGAAATAATTATGTTAAAGTATATGCCATGTCATATATCAGAAATTCTTGTCATATAAGATGCAATTTACATCTGATTCTTCACCCCATTCAAGCGCCTGGATCCATTTCTCCAGGCAAAGGAGCGGGAACGAACCTGGCAGAAGCAGCAGGTGCAGGTCCGCTGGGCACCTCCTGGGATCACGACTTCGAAACAGCAGAAGGGAACTCAGCGACAAATGGAAGGTGAAAAAAAACATGAAAAAAACAGATATATAGATAGAAAAATAGATAGATGAATAAATGAATATGATACTGTAGATAAATAGATAGATGGATAGATAGATGGATAGATGGATAGATAGATGTATCATACTTACGGCTGGTATAGTCCCCATGATGTCCCCATGATATCCTCACCTTGGCGGCAGAGGGCGAGCTGGATGAGATGCGCTTGGTCGACGGCATCGCCGGGGCTAAGAACATCTACCGCCGTCGCGGGGACGCGGAGGACGTGGGCGGCGACCAACGGCTGCGGAAGCGGATCAAGTTCGTGATGGACTGCAGCGGCGTCTTGGGCTTAATGTTTTTGGTAATGTATCGGTGTTGGATCATATTGTTTGATTACGTGTGATCAACAATGATTTATTGATACTGTCATTGATTGTGTTTTGCTTTCTCATGTTTTCTCGCTTTTTTCTTTTCTCATCATTATTATGATTATGTCACTGTTTTGAAATGCATATGATGGGAACTCGGCTGGTGTTTAAAAAAACATGGGGGGAAAGAGGGAGGGAACAGTGTTGGGAGAATCAACCTAGGTGGCTTTAGCAAAAAGATGTGCTACAAGAGCTGGTCGAAATTGAGAGTTCCAGTTAACGTGTTTTTCTTGAAATGCTGGGGCTCAATTAAATTGCCGGGGTTCAATTGTGCAATTAAATTGCCGGGGTTCAATTGTGCAATTAAATTGCTCGGGCTCAATTGAGCATATTGGACCCAAATGTGGATTGACTACTTGGGAACCCAATCCCCTTGGCTGGGAATGGTTCGGAATGGTCGGCACCTTCAGTTGCATAAGGCTCTATGTACACCTTCAATCGCATCGACCAGCGCTTGCAGCGTTTGATGGAAGCATCAATCTTCATCTTCGAAAGTTTCGCAGGCTTCGAGCACAAGTATGAGCAACTTGGAGAACTTGGGGCTGGACAGTTTGGTGGTGCATAGCTGGTGCGAATCAACCTGGGGTATGACACCTTTTTTTGCCCAACAAAATGCCGGACGTCCAAGACTTGATGACGACTTTGCCAATGCTGCCAACTTACCTGTGAGATACACTGGCTATGAAAATTGATTTTTGTCACCAGAGATTTTGAGACGCGACATGCCTTGTCACATCAACTCCAGGTACTCCATGGTGGGTCACAGTGGCACGGGTCCAGAGGCTGAACTGCTGGTGCCCTGGGGCAAGCCGCCCAGGAGGGCACTTGGGGGGTTCATCCCAGTTGACAAATGGTTAGCACTGTAAGTGGAATTAGAATTTGGGGGGATTACCAGATCTTACCAGTCAGCAATCCCTTCCCACTAAGTCCTAATAATCCTCGTGTTCAATACCACCGAGAAACCCCTGGTTTAGTAGTGGTCCTTTGTTTGTTTTTGGGGCCCTATTTGGGGGTGATATTCGGTATTCGGCGGTCAGGATTATTGGTAATGGAACTTAAGTGGAGTTGTAACATGCTATAACCAGCTATAATGGAAGAATCCAACTTAGAGAGCTTAATCAGGGTCATGAACCAATGAAGATCCTGATCCTCCAAGTAGTCTGAAGCACACGCCATCGCCATGGGTTGGACCGAGGGCTAACCGCTCCTGCAGGAACCCTAAAGAGCAGTTGGCCATCGTGAAGCAGATGGCTGCTCACGCGCCATTTGGCAGCAAGTTGGCCAGGTATTCATGGACTCCTCTGATCAGGTTCCCCTTTTCCATCGGAATGTTTGCATGGCCAGAGGGCCTCCCAAAACATTTTGAACCAAGAATGGTACCGGTTTCTCCGGGTTTGACCCAAGACATAATTAAAGGCTGAACCGTTCAAAACTAGCACTTGAAGGTGGGGCAGTTTGATCGTTTGTCTGCTCTAAGACGGGCATGCTACCTTACTTGGATGTGCATCCCAGTCAGCGGGTGGTTGGTAACCCTCGAATAGCTGCGAACCCCCTTTCATTTTAATCATTTTTTCCAACTATTTATTTCTGCAAATGGGTTGTGCGCTTATAAGTTATAAATTATAAATTATAAACGTGTTTGGTGTAACGTCAATGTATCAAAACATTGAAATACACATGAACAAGTTATAAGTCATTGACGTAAGAAGTGGGATGCAAGTGCAGAAGAGATCTTGCTCTCACATGACCCCATTCTCATGGCGAGGCAATACTCCCACAGTGGAGATCACACCTTACAAGCCACCGACCGAGCCATCAAGGAGTGCTGCACGGGTGCTACCATTGTCCTTGTTGAAATCTGGATTATGAGAGATCTAGAGAGCCTCACCATCGCAGCCAGGAAAAACATGGAAAAACGACACCCCTCGGGGACTCAAAAAAGCAACCAATTACTACTTTAGCGCCTCTGTTCGGCGCTTTTTTCTGTATTTGTTTTGTTGGAATAGTTAAATATAGTTCTTGAGTTGTTTCTAGCCCTACTCCTAGGCGGAAGCATTCCAGCAATCCCAACTGGCCAATATGTTGGGGATGGGATTGGCACCATCAGCCCAGCGGCTTTGCAGGACGTGTTGCAAAAGCCCGGGGATGAGTACTATGTCTTCGTGGTCAGTGACGCAGACTTGGGGCGCTATGGCATATCTCCAAGCTCTTGGAATAAGATCCTGATGCAGGAGCTGGTGGCATCCGTTGGTTGATCGGTTGATCATCGTCATCTGCCATTGGGAGGATATTGCCCCATTTTAAGACATCCAAACATCACTTGCAAAGGTTAACGGCCTGAGTCAACAGCATTGTGTTACTTTGTTCTGGCTTCACTACTATCATGCACCATCCGCTTGCCGCATCGCTTGGGTCGATGGTTGGGAGGACAGGAGGGTCAACGCCTACGTGATCCTCATCAGCTCCAATACCGATGAAGCAGAGACGATCAAGTCGGGCCTCACTCCTGGACACGGTTGCTGGGTGGAGATTTTTTGTCAATCTGAACGATCTTCATAATCTTTGGCCGGACATTTCTTCACGCCAGTTGTCCCTGTGGATGATGAAACAGGAAAAGATTGAAAGGGAACCTGTCAGCAACTTTGTGTGTAGAAGTTTCGCTGGTAGATCCTTGATCCTTGTCCAGTTTTTCCCCACTATATTCACATTATTCACCAATCCCCGAGAAATCCGTCCCTTTTCCATCCAGGCTTCGTTTGCGACCACAACGACCTCCTGGCCGTGACCTTCAAACAGGTCTTCTCCGTCACGATGCTCCGCAACCGCACCTAGATGGATTAAAAGAAATGGCAGAAGGACGAAGAGATGGCGGGAAAAAATGCCACGGGTGAAGCTATGGAGGAGTCATCCAAGTGATCCAAGTGATCCGATCCAAGTGATCCAAGTCCCAGGCGGTGGTGAACATTCGTTGCTGTTCAGCTGTCCAGGATGATGCCTGGGATGCCACAGACCGGAGGATCAACGGCGGAGGCGTTGGAAGCACCTGGTGGCCTAGGCCAAAGAGTCTGCGCTGATACGATGTCTGGGAACGGTCCAGAAGACGGCAGAAAAATGAAGTGACCAAGCTTGGGGTGCCAAACATGCCTTTAAGCCTTTAAACATCTTTAAACATCTTTAAACTATAAACTTAATTGAATTCATACTAATTAATTTGCCAGTGTTGTTCAATGTCACAAACACACACACACATTCATTTATATAAATAGAATTAAATCTAGATATACATATACTGGTATATTACATATACAAGTCATATGTACACACACATTCATTTATATAAATGGAATTAAATAGATATACATATACTTGCATATTACATATACAAGTCATATGTACACACACACACATTCATTTATATAAATAGAATTAAATCTAGATATACATATACTTGTATATTACATATACAAGTCATATGTACACACACATTCATTTANTTTATATAAATAGAATTAAATCTAGATATACATATACTTGTATATTACATATACAAGTCATATGTACACACACATTCATTTATATAAATAGAATTAAATAGATATACATATACTTGCATATTGCATATACAAGTCATATGTATACACACACATTCATTTATATATAAATTCATTAAATCTAGATATACATATACTTGTATATTACATATGCAAGTCATATGCACACACACACATTCATTTATATAAATAGAATTAAATCTAGATATACATATACTTGTATATTACATGTACAAGTCATATGTACACACACACATTCATTTATATAAATAGAATTAAATAGATATACATATACTTGCATATTACATATACAAGTCATATGTACACACACACATTCATTTATANATAGATATACATATACTTGCATATTACATATACAAGTCATATGTACACACACACATTCATTTATATAAATAGAATTAAATCTAGATATACATATACTTGTATATTACATATACAAGTCATATGCACACACACACACATTCATTTATATAAATAGAATTAAATCTAGATATACATATACTTGTATATTACATATACAAGTCATATGTACACACACATTCATTTANTTTATATAAATAGAATTAAATCTAGATATACATATACTTGTATATTACATATACAAGTCATATGTACACACACATTCATTTATATAAATAGAATTAAATCTAGATATACATATACTTGTATATTACATGTACAAGTCATATGTACACACACACACACATTCATTTATATAAATAGAATTAAATAGATATACATATACTTGCATATTACATATACAAGTCATATGTACACACACACATTCATTTATANATAGATATACATATACTTGCATATTACATATACAAGTCATATGTACACACACACATTCATTTATATAAATAGAATTAAATCTAGATATACATATACTTGATTATACTTGTATATTACATATACAAGTCATATGTACACACACACACATTCATTTATATAAATAGAATTAAATAGATATACATATACTTACTTGTATATTACATATACAAGTCATATGTACACACACATTCATTTATATAAATAGAATGAAATAGATATACATATACTTACTTGTATATTACATATACAAGTCATATGTACATATATATGGTGTGTGTATTTATTTCATTTGCATACTCACAATCTACTAACCATATGTGCATGACACCAGCATTGCTGCAGAAGCTAACACGAAGCTCCAGCCCAGGTCATCCTGGTGGCTTCAAACGCTAAGGCCTGGCGGAGCCTGGGCGCAGCAGCTTTCGGGCTTGGGGCTATTTAATCAGATGGAGGTTTCCTAAGTCATGGCTATATAATTATACAGTATATATTAATATGTTCATATATAATTTCAATATATTTCAAAGTTCTGAGACAGGATGAGTCGCAATGAACATATATGAGCATTAGCTTCTGGGCTTCCAACTGTCACGGCGACCCTGCATGGGGGTTGGACCACTCTCCGCGATGCAGGCCGGTGCCGCCAAAGGCACTGTGCGGCCTGAACTGCTCAAGGGAGCCACTGAGGAGTGGTTTTGGGATGACACGAAGTGGCGGTTTGGAGAGCTAAAATGTCACTTCAGGGAATTTTCAATGAATTCAGGAAGCCAACCAGAAATCAACACATTAAGTTCAGATTTGCGGATCAAGGTCTATTGAAATCATATTTCCACAGTGCATTTTCAATCCTCAAAAATCTTTGCTTCTTTTGGCTGGAGAACCTTTGGCTCCAGGATCCGTCGATGGACTGGATCACCATGGGTTACCCGCAGCTGGCGCAGGCCGAATCAAGATTTGGGACCCTGCAGGGTGACACCTATTTACCTATTTGTTCAAAAGATCTTTGGATAGTAACGGATAGTAACAATTAGTAACATGCAAAACAACGATTTCATGGAATTTTATGGACTTTTCAAGGCTCAATGTGGGTACTGGGTCTGCTTGCGAGATCCTTCTCCCAGCTGATTTTCTTCCGCTCGGCTCCTCAGAGCCAGGCCAGTGGCAAATATTACTTCGAGGTGCACCTGATTGAAGGAGATGCAGCGGACCGGGGATAGTGGCGGTAGATGCCAATGGCCAATGGACTCATAAAAAAATGGGGGATAAGAAGGGGATATCATATCGGATATACCCACTGAATCCCCATTTGTTGCTGATGTCTGTCAGTCTCTGGATCAAACCCTTTACATTTTCTCAGGAATGGGGGAACTGATCAAAAACCATATCCAGGAAATGATGTTTGCACTTGGCTTCGCCACAGTTTATGTAAGATGCTTGGCGGTTCGACACAGTCCGAACTGGAAAGAACATGATAGAACAGCCAAACCTCCAAACCTTGGTCGGAATGATCCCACGAGATTCTAGGTTGGGTGACATTTGCGGCCTCCGGCGCGTCCATTTTGGCCTCTCATCTTCAGATGTTTTGAGCTCTTCTTACTGGAACACTTCCAGGAAAGCTGGAACTAGGACCATACAGTCTCCGAACCAAAGTGGCGTGATGTTCTATCAGCTTCTCACTAGATTTCAGCAAAAGACAATGCAAATATATGCAAATATAGGAAATCATTTGTTTAGGTAAGGGTCATCATTCCATTCAGATTCCATTAATAGTTATTAATTAATATCATTAATATCCCATGGACATATCCACCATGAATCACCAATGGTCGCAGGAGCAGAGGCGCCTCAGGTGGGCCTTTTGAGCAAGGAGGGATCAACTGCCATGGGGGATTTCATTGGGAGATGGTTCGGAGTACTACTCCAGCTGTAGTGGGAATGGGACATTAATCATCTATAACTACCTTGGGACATAATTAGCCAGGCCCAATAACCAGCGATTTGGAGGTTCTTTTAGACCAAACAGGGGTAAACGCAATGAGAAGAACCACCAGTTGGGGATGGTTTCTTACTGGGTTTACCACATTATATGGGTCTGTCCGGAAATGAAGGCCGACCACCATCGACTAATATCGACCACCTATTTTTTGGTAGGAACATGACGACAAACCTGTGGAAATATTCCCAATCCCATCCTTTCAACATCAAAACAAAAATAAAGCACAATAAACACTACTCAGTGGTTAGGAGGGAGCTAAGGAGCTGGGAGTATCCATATATACTTTCGTAAATGAGGAGCCAAACAGCTGCTAAGAGTTTCCCAACCAGATGATAGAAAACCACGGCTTTTGTCTATATTGGATCTCTCGCGTTTCTTGAGATGAGATTGCAATGGTAGGTTTCACTTGAGGGTCATTAACTTGAGCTCTTGCCACCTGCACAGCTGCAGGACTTCAAACAGCAGCCGGGCGCTCCGAGCACGCAGGCGGCACATATTTGATGATAGTTCAGGATTCAGGGCCATCTTGCAGTAGATATTCGTTGGGTTGGTTTAACGGAAAGATTGCCGGAAACACTGTTTTACCACTAGAGATTGCAAGAGTGGCCTTCATTCAATTCAGGTTTACATGGAGTGTGCGCAAGCCGCAAGGCTGAATGCAAACGGATCCAGAGAAGCATCTGACATGCCAATCCTTTCGGAGATGGGCGGCCTTATGTAAAACTTGCATCTTTTGGGCTAAGAAAGGAGGATGACCTGCAAACATAAACATGTAATTAAACCCTATAAACTCACTAATCCTCCTTACCCCAGTGAAAACATGTAAAAACCATATACAATGAATTATAATGATATAAATTATATACAATTATATACATATATTTGCGTACAACAGCCACACTATTAGTAATTTCAAGAATTCATGAACTGCCAAGTGAGAATCCTGGCCAACGCTCACCCTGATGTCAGCTGAGTGGTGTTTCCAGAGCGGCGCCAGGGAGTTGGAGATTGCGAGAATGGCTGGGTGTGACTCCTGGCCTTCTTATGGTGCTGCATCAATCGAGGCAATGAAAGGCGTTGATGTATACACAGTGATTGCTAGGCAACCTTATTACTGTGACAGTTTTTTGGGTTGGCTGGTGGGCTGGTCTAGACACTAGGTCCCTGCTGAAAAAAAAAAACAATTGGGTTTTTGTTGGGAAGCTATGCTTGACCAGTGATTGCTGAACTCATGAGGCATCCGCTTTACCCCGATCTATTTACTATACACCATATTTCCCAGGGATAGGATTGGATGAAGCGAAGATCTGCAAGAAAACCACATGTTATCCCCATAGTAAGAACCATGGTCTACTCTGAATTTTCCCTTCAATCAATGGATTGGTTCGAGGGAAAATGTTCATGAAACCAGGAACACCCCATCTTTCATGGGAAAAGCCATGGTTTCCTGCAGGTTTTCCCTGAAATCATCCCAATGATTCCACTGAGGCAGTGGATGGACAGAGCGCGATCCGCTGGCATCGAGGCTTGGATGCCAGCAATCCGCAGCACGAAGCCAAACCACCCGACAGCAGGCCAAAACAAATTAAACACGCGACAAGTGGGAAGATGCTGAAGATTACCTGGTCTGCAGATGCTCGAGCCAGACATGTTCAGAATATGTCCCGAACATTTTTTTGACATGTTTTGACCAACATCCATTTCTGTATCATTAGACCAGTGGCCAGCAGGTTCACGAAATACTATGGATCCTTGTCTTTCTCTGACAAATCGATAGCTTGACCTGACGCATCTGGTTGTCCTGTTGTTTTTTGGCTGACAGGGGGGCTGTGTGTCTTTTTTTACTGTAGATGGCACGATCTTGTAAATCGGGCTTTCCGGCCGCATTTGGGTGATTCAAACATATCTCAACGCTACATATACCGTATATACCGCTCCCCCCTCAAACGATAGAGCTATAAAACCTTACTAGAATAATGCTAGAGTAACCATTTGTTGATCTTTTTGTGGGTTGCTATATTCCAGGAGAAATTGAAAAGCCACAAGAGTAGCTACAGTCTCAAGTTCTACGTCTTGGAAGGTGAAGCATTGCCTTGGGCCCAAACTTGGCCTTCCACAGAGGCTCGGGGAAAAGAATGCTGGAGCCAGGATATGATTGGGTCCCAGAGTTGGAAGATGTTGAACGAAAGTACGAATTTTAGGATCTTCAGGGTAATAACCCAGGTTTTTTTTTTCCGGATTTCTGTCTTTGGGTGCCGAACGAGTTGAACCATTGAGTCATTCAGGATACAGTATATGTGATGTATATATAAAATCTATGCAACACCCAGACAGAGATAGATAGATAGATAGATAGATAGATAGATAGATAGATAGATAGAATTAGATAGATAGATAGAATTAGATAGATAGATAGAATTAGATAGATAGATAGATAGATAGATAGATAGATAGATAGATAGATAGATAGATAGATATAATTAGATAGATATAATTAGATAGATATAATTAGATAGATATAATTAGATAGATATAATTAGATAGATATAATTAGATAGATA